>JAESUZ010001773.1:1800000-2339019 GCA_017311185.1 Proteles cristata cristata | reverse complement strand
AAAAACATTAAAAAAAAAAAAAAAAGAATGGTCTTTTTGAAGGAGGATAGGTCTGTATAAACTTAAGGCTTCTTCCCTGCCCAGTGCTTTAGATTTTGTTGTGAAAAATCTGGGAGCAAGAGTTGGGGGTGGGTAGGTGGGTACTGGGAGAACTCCACTTTTTTATAAAGAATGTAGCCAAGAGGAGAGGAGCCGCAAGGAGGAAAGCAAGAAGGCAATGGTCCCACAGAAATGGCAAGGTGATGATGGTGGGCCAGAGGGCATTTAAAGAACTGTGATGCCCCTGTGTGTGTGTTGCTATGATGGTCTCCATTTTCCCTGACCTTGACTGGTTCACTTGCTTTTCCCTGCTCTTGGCTCAATCTTTGATAAAGTCTGCTAAGCTCACTAGTGTTTCATGGCAGTTAGGTTGTGATTTTATGTCTGGATCAGTGAGATGACACAGGTGCCCAGGAGACAGAGGTCATAAAAATGGAAGCCTTTGGGAATTTACAGAAAGCTGGTGAAGCCTCTGGATTTTCATAAGTCTTGGTGATTCTTCTTGAGCTGATCTAGATTTCTAGGGGGCAGGCTTTACTCATATCTAAGTATCAGTAGACAGTATTCAGTGAACTTACACTCTGCTCCAGATGCCAGTGTATGAATGTTGTGTGCATTGTCTCCTTCTACTCACTCAACAAATACTTACTGAAGGGCTAGTTTAATCCTTACAAGTCAATTAAGTGTTGAGTTAATCCTTAAATAAATAGCTCCATTTTATAGATGAAGAAACTGTGCTTGAGACAGGTTATGTAGCTGGCCTAAAGTTATTCAGCTAATCTATGTATCTCTCATCTATTTATCTATCTATCTATCTATCTATCTATCTATCTATCTATCATCTATATCAGTGCAGAGCCTAATGTGGGACTCAGTCTTATAACCCTGAGATTATGACTTGAGCTGAAACCAAGAATTGGACTCGTAGCTGACTGAGCCACCAAGGTGTCCCAGGGGTATTGTTATTTTAAAATTGTGCCAGCATGGTCTGTCAAATTGATGTAGCGTCATTTATTTAATAATTTTCCTACTGCTGGTTGCATAGGCAAAAATTGTTTATATATATTATTGATTATATATGGAATTTTAAATTTCTACTATACATATAAATTTTCCCCTTATTTTGAATTAATTCCATATTCTCAGGAGTAGGATTAGTAGATTGTTCAGAACTTGGCCTCCTTTGTGTTATGCTAAGCAGCCCACTGGGCAGCCTCTACATGAGAGAATTGTCATATGTACATTGGATGGCTTGCTATATTGTATCAGAAATAAGCACAGGTAGCTCTAGTATGAGGTGCAATGCATCCTCAGGAAATAAGTCCTGAAGGCAATGAATGAGAGGTAGAATCCTCTCTCCCAGGCCTGTGCTGAATGTTGTAAAGGTACATTCTCATTACTAGGTGCACGCTTTTGGCATTTGTTGTTTACATGTGTATGTTCTTGTTGTGAAAACTGAGAAACAAATAGGTAAAGAGGGGGAGATTTGAAGTATTGGCATTTCTCAGGTAGAATCAGTTCAGTGGTCTAGCAACAGTCCATGTGATGAAAATTAGGAACTGTATAAAAAACAGTGATTTACACAAACACACATAGAATAACTTTGATGGTTACATGCATAGAGGAATATTACTGTTATTGTTATTAATATTATAGGCACAATCAATATTATTAATATTAATATCACTACAGATGAAATTTGAGTGCTTACTATGTGCCAGGCACCATCCCAAGTGTTTTACTTAGTACTCACTTAGCACATGTTTAGTTCCCACAGCAATTCTTTGAGGTGGGTCCTTCCATATTCCCATTTTATAGATGCAGACAGTGAAGCACAGGGAAGTAACTTACTCAGATCTTCAGTTTGTAGGTAGTAGAGCTGGAATGTGACCAGAGCTGTTCTGATCTCTTGGCCACATGCTCTACTGCCTTTCCATAAAGGAACATCTATACCACTTACATGTTTGAATTTCAACAGAGTAGCCCGTGTCCAAGGGAACAAATGCCAGATAAGATTAAATGGAACCCAGTACTGTAGCTGAAATTCTGCACTATGAAAAAGAGTAGGTAGTTGGACTTCTTTGTAGACCATCTTTGCAGGACTCCAAGGCTGTTAACTTTGAGAAGAGCTAGGCACAGAAGAAAATTAAGAGGTTCTAAACTTACTTTGAGTTCTAAAGGAAGCCAAAAAATTATGGATGTGGGTGCACGTTCCTCAGAACAGATGAGGTAGATAAGGAGAGATTTCTGATAAAGAGACTTACAAGCTAAAAATATCCATTCTGTATTTCACACACCTCGCGTGGGAGGGAGATTTCTGAGAGCAAGACCTCTCTTCACCACTTCCTTCTAGGCAGCTGCTCTGTGGAAATGAGCAGGTAATGGCAGCTTGTTACAGCAGGAAAAAATTGCTGGGAAAAGTGAGAGAAGGTGGGACAACAGGAGAATAAGCCTATTAAACACAGGATTAATACTCAGTGTTTCTATAGTTATAGAAGGATTATTTTCTACGAGTTATTTGAATCCAGGAAAGGGCAAGACAGTGCTGTACTTCTGAGAGATTCCAAAGAGCAAGAAATTAATTTTTTAAAAAGTATCAGGCCTATAGCTACTGGGTCAGAGGTGCTTATACTCACCTCATACAGGCTTGGGATGTTATCTAAAAACATCCAGATTTACCTTATTAGGACTTCTCACTTTGCAGTTTCTAGGTGCCCAAAGGAAGATTTATTTCTGACAAATGAGTGATAATATCTAAAGTCATTACTAATGATAGCCTAATACCGTGAAATGCTTCTTGGAAGTTAGAAATTTAATTAGAAGCTCTTCTTTCTGTAGTTGGGGTCTGCATTGGGCTGGCTGGCTGCCAGCTCACATACCTGGCCTTTCTTCCTAGAATTCTAACAACACTCTAATTTCAACATACTCACACTATAACTGCCCCCCCACCCCCACCTCCAAGTTTGCTACAAGAGAAAATCCGCCTGCCTTTGGGTTATATGTAGGTCCACTATCACTACTACAAGCACCACCAGCAGGTATGTTTGCCATAGGTCAGTTCTGTGAGGAGAACCAACCCATTTAATCTTCTCATGCTCATGAATGACTGAGCGGCCAAAGCCCAAGGTCCCCATTGGCACAGAGTGAGTTCTGTTCCTTGTGTCGGTGTTCATTGACTTAGGGGAGGGTGCTCAGTGAGCTGTTAAAAAGAACAACTTTTGTCCTTGAATGTTTCTTTTCCTTCCACTGCACATCTTTTTAACATTTTTTAAAAAGTCCATTTATTTATTTTGAGAGAGAGAGAGAGTATGCGAGCAAGCAGGGGAGGAGCAGAGAGAAAGGGAGAGAAAGAATCCCAAGTAGGCTCCACATTGTCAGTGCAGAGGCGGTTGCAGGGCTTGAACCCATGAACCCGTGAGATCATGACCGGGCCAAAATCAAGAGTCAGAGACTCAACAGACTAAGGCACCCTGGTGCCCCCACTGTGAATCTTTTTGGTGTTTCCCAGGATTTTTGTTAAAAATTGTAGGTGTTGGCTAAGCATTGAAAATATTTTTTTCTAAGAATGGGTTTCAAGCATCACAATTCCTATAAACACATTTCCTTGAAGAGCTTGCAGCTCTCTCTGGGCATTTGGGGTATTAACAGAAAAGATTCTGGGTATTCTTTCCTGATTTACTCAGAGTCCACAGCTTTTCAATAAAGGCAACAGTTCTTGAATCAAGATTATTGATTGGGGGTTGTCTCTTCTAAGTGGGATAATCTACTTTAGCATCTTCTTACTCGTGTTCTGCAAGAAAGTAGTCTTGTGGGATACTTAACCAAAAAGAAACTCCATGGGTAAATCCATGTTGCAGGTAGGAATCTCAGTGCACAAACAGTGGTACAGGGAAATAATGCATTTCCTTCCTATCTGTGAATCAACCTGATTTTAACTCTTATCTGCCATCCCTCCAGATTGATGGGACACACTTGGGTATACTTAGAGTTCCTATCTCTTCTGTCTCAAAGGGGTTTTGCTAAGATTCTGCGGTCTTATAGAATGCTTAGGAACTGGTGTGATATCTATCTACGTGGCTTTCTTTGGAGGTACTCACTCTTTGTACAGTCCTTTCATGTGGGCTCCCTGCTGCTACTGGGCTGTGCTTGGGGCACATAATCTTTGGTGAAGTTGGAAATCCCCGTGAAAGATCTGACTTTGGAAGCTGGGAGGGAATAGGGAGCATGTGTCCCTGCCCTTGGGACCCCCAAACCTCTATTTCCTCTAATCCTGTTTGATTTGGAAACATAAATCAAGAAGTTCTGGCATGCCTCTCCCCTGAGGCAATAAAGAGTAAAACCTTTCTCTTTTAATGGGGGAAGGGAAAAAGGGCAGGATGAGGAGAAAATGTGAGCTTGTATTCCACTAAATAATTTTATCATGTGAGATTGGGAAACATTGCATATCCTGCTTCTTTTTTTGGGTTTCCACAGGGTATATTAACATATCAAAGGCTCTGAGAAGTCCTGTAATCTGAAAATGTGTTTATATTTATTTGAACCAGAGGCTCCAAAATTTATTTGACCATTGAATCTATTAACATCTCATAGAGCTACTGTTCTGGAAATACTCTTTAGGAAATCTTTAGTAGTTTTCTGTGGATTCATTACTGTCTATGCTTAGGAGATTATAGGCACAAGTTCTGCTGTTTCCTCACATAGAGGCAGCACTCATGTCTGTCCAATGGAGCGCAACTATTCTGAACCCTCTGCTGTACCCACTCCCTACTGCCTTTCCAATGTTCTAGACCTATGCCTTCCAACATTTCTAGATTGGTTTCCCTTTCCTCGGGGCATCCCATGGACTTCTGTGTCACTGTAGTTATTCCATTAGGCACCAAAAACACAGGCAAATTAATTGGCATCATCAGTGTGGTAAGCCCAGAGAGACTACACACTTGAAGTGTATTCCTCAATTACACATCCTGTGCACACATGTGGATGTTTTATCCATGCAGAGAGGTTAGTCATGTGTGGACAATAATGGAGAGTAGCAGATGAGCATTAAGTTACCTGAAAGACCTGCACTAGCCTCAGCACTGCTGGGACACAAGGTCTACTGAGGATGCTTCTTCAGCAAATGATACTCACAGGGTATTTCATCACACACTGAGGTGAGAAGGGAGACAACCCTGGGACACAGGATTACGACAAAAATCACACTGTATTTCTGGCTCTGTGTTCTAATGTATTCTTTTAAAGGCATTTGGGTGTTTTAGTTACTCTTCTACCGTTTGGGCTCTTTGGTTCTCTGCTGCAGAGGCACCCAGTAACCACTTTGCCTTGTCCTGGCTCCTGTTTTCGGTCACATTCCATTGCTTGGGAGTGATTTCTCACTTATGATTCCCACCCCCTTCAGAGCTCTCACTGCTGTTCTGCCCTTAGCTGGGGAAGGGAAACCAAACAGAGTAAACAAAACTATGGAGATGTGACTGACTGAGGTCCCCTTTGCATTTGCAGGGTGCTAGTCTGCATGCCTCTCTAATCAGGAGAATTTCAGGCAAGAAACTTTAGGCAGGAGAATTTTTTTTTTTTTTTTAACCATGTTCCTTGCTGATTTCTCCCAATGTGGGTCTGGCCTTAGGAAGGGAGTCATACGGGTGCCTGAGTGGCTCAGTTGGTTAAGCATCAGATTCTTGATTTCGACTTAGATCATGATCTCACTGTTTGAGAGTTCAAGGCGCACATTGGGCTCCACGCTAAGGGCACGGAGCCTGGTTGGGATTCTCTCTCACCTCGTCTCTCTAACTGTCCCCTGCTCTCTCTCTCTCTTTCAAAATAAAAAAAACATAAATTTAAAAAAAGAAGAAGGGAGTGGTAAAACAAAGCTCCTGTCACAGCCCTCAGAAAAAACACTTCTGACTCCTTCAGTGCTAAAGGGTAGACTTAATCATACTTCCTTCTTCTTTCACAAACTTCTGGTCCAGAGCCTGAGATCTGAACTAATATTATTCATCTTTTTTCCTTCTAAAATGGAAGAAAACCCCACTCCTTGAAGGAACCCAAGTACGACTGTAAACCTCAGAGTTATCAGAGCTGGGAATCCCTGGGGGAGTGGGCTCAGCTGTCAGCTTGGGGTTCCTGGGAAACAAAAGACAGTGAGTGGGAGGCCCTGCTTGGCCATGAAAAGGTTCCTCTGTGTTAGCTGACTGGAGAGTTTTCCGTTGGGCCAACTAACCTCTTCTAAACTCTGCTAGCTGACCCCAGAAATCTTGGCTTAACTGCAGAACTGTATCAATGACAGTAATTTATATGAATTATTCACCAATTATCCTTAATTGCCAGCTTGCATGATGACGATGATGCATATCATCAAATGTGTGCCAGACCAACTTGGTCGTAAGATTCATTTGATTGCAGTACTAACCATTGTGTACATCTGCTTAGTCTTTATGAGTTGTTCACATAGTGTGAACATTTTCTCACACCTTGAGAACACTGGAGGTTACCTTGGAAGGCACTTGCTATTTTCACTGAGGGTTGAAGGAAGAAAGAAGGTGAGCAATGATGATTAGTATCTGCTCCCAAACTCAATAAACCTAGATGATGAGTTTTGAAGGCAAAGTAAGATCAATTGTGCTTCACAGAATACAAGTTTCTATCCTACAGGGTAGGAGCTTGTCTTATTCATATTTCTATGTTAGTTTGTACCATGGTAGAAATTTAATCAACATTCATTGAATTGAATTGTGCTGAATTTGAAATGGCACTAGGCTCTATTCTGTGGCCCCAAATATTAATGGTCACTATCACAAAGTAATGTAGTGGGACTGTTTCTTTCACTGTTGTGAAGGTTTGTGAGATCACATACACGGGATTTTATGGAGGCATTACAAAATATTACCCATAGTGTGAAACGCAGTAATGGTGTGCCTTGAGTTCATGACGTCTGTGGCCCATATCACTCTGCAGAGTTAACATCACATTTCCTGAGAAGGGGAGTTCAGCTCCTCACCTGCTTAAATACCCATGGTAATGACTTAGAGCATCATTAACACAAAAGCCACATGTAGATATTAACAAGTAGCCCATGTTTGCTAACTTGTTGGAAAAATTGTCATTATTATGAGAATAACATTTTCACATGGTGAACATTCAACTAGTGCACTTCAAACTGTACAGTCGTGAAACTGTAACAGTGAAAGTGAATCTCGCCCCTGTCCCAGGTGTCAGTTCTAGTCTCCAAAGGCAAACACTGCCAATAATTTCCTTTGATTCCTTCCCAGAAATTTTCTGTGCATGTATTTGTATATAGGTAGGTAGTTTTGTTAAAAATTTAGGTGACTAACATTTAGGTAATATTTAAGAAACACAAAAAAGTATGAATAATAAGGCTATAAACATGTATGTGTCCACCCTTCAATTTAATAAATAAAGCCAATAAGTTTAAATGCTCTTTGTATTTATACATCTTTGCTGTTACTATCCCCGTCACTTGAGCATTTTAAAGCCTCTTCCTGGTTCTGTCTCCTACTAAGAGGTAACTGTTCTTTTGAATTTGGTTTCCGTGCCCTCTGCTTACACTTTCATGATACATTTATGTATCCTAAGCAATATATGGTGATGCTTTCATTTTTATTTTATTTATTTATTTTTAAAGTTTATTCATTTTTGAGAGACAGAGAGAGACACAGTGCTAGTAGAGGAGGGGCAGAGAGAGAGAGAGGGACACACAGAATCAGAAGCAGATTTCAGGCTTGCAGCTGTCAGCCCAGAGCCTGATGTGGGCCTCGAACCCAGGGACCATGAGATCATGACCTGAGCCCAAGTCAGATGCTTAACAGACTGAGAACCCAGGTAATGTTTTTAAACAATATATTTATGATTTCATGCTGTAGGTATTCTTCATGTGACATGATTTTTCACTCAGTATTATGAGCCATTTGCATAGATATGTATAGCTATACTTTATTCATTTTCATAGCTGTATGCTATTCCATTAAATGAACATACACAGTGTATACATTAATTCTCTTTTTGATGAATTATTTCAACTGTTTTTAGTTTTTGCTGCCACAGACAATACTGTAATGAGCAACCTTGTGTATGCCTCCTTATGCAAGTGTGTGAGTTTCTGAAGACTATACATACCTAGGAATAAGATTGCTCAGTCGTGGTCTACACATGTTAAGCCTTTCTACATAGTGCTAAATTGTTCTCCACAGTGATTGGCTGTATTCTTTGAAAATTTACTTTTAAATAATAGAAGGACTTGTCCTAGGGTGATGTATGGGTATAA
This sequence comes from Proteles cristata cristata, assembly GCA_017311185.1. Classification (NCBI taxonomy): domain Eukaryota; kingdom Metazoa; phylum Chordata; class Mammalia; order Carnivora; family Hyaenidae; genus Proteles; species Proteles cristata. Next base: position 2,330,702 of record JAESUZ010001773.1, on the reverse strand, counting down.
CACACAATCTGGAGGTCTTCAAGTTCTGCTGATTTACTTATCAACAGCCATTTCTTTTAAAAGATGTGATTCCGGCAAGAGATAGGTCTGGGATTTGAACCTAGGACATCTACTTTGAACCTTGTGCACTTTTTGTTGCTTCATCGTCTGTCTCTTCTTTACCAGAAGGCATCCAACCTCCTTGCTTGTGTGCATCTTTCAATGGAAAAAATTTGAGCTTAAATAAAAATACGAGTTTCTGTGTAACTTGGGTTGTACTTTGTTTATGTACATAGAGAAAAACCTTGTTGCTTGGCTTTCTTTGATCTTTGTTTCATTGAAGCCTTTCTTCTCCTCTTCCTTCTTATCTTCCTCCTTCTTCTAAAACTTAATTCCATTTTTTTTTGGAGGCTCAAGTAATACATATTCCCCATGAAAAGCTTCCTAATCCATTATCACTGTGCTTGCCAGACTCACTAGCAACGATTTTTGGTTGGCTATCATTCTGGTTTTTAGTGGGGATAGTCTTTGAGACTATGTAATATAGTTAACCCTTGAACAACATGGGAGCCAGGGGTGCTGATCCCTTGCATAGCCGAGAATCAATGTATAACTTTTGCGTTCACCACGACTTAACAACTAATAACCTACTGGAAATACCCATAACATAAACAATTGTTATATGTATTGTATACTGTATTATAACAATAAAGTAAACAAGTGAAAAGAAGATATTAAGGAAATCATAAGGAAGTACATTTATAGTATCATACTGTATTTGTAAAAAACCTGCATGTATATAGACCCACTTATTTCAAACCTGTATTGCTCAAAGGTCAGGTGCACTCTTATTTCTTTTTTTTAAAGTTTATTTATTTATTTTGGGAGAAAGAGAGAGAGAGAGAGAGAGAGAATCTCAAACAGGCTCTGCACTGTCAACAAAGAGCCTGATGTGGGGACTTGAACCCATCAACTGTGAGATCATGACCTGAGCCAAAGTTGGATACTTAACTTACTGAGCCACCCAGGTGCCCCTGACTATATTTTTCACCCAACTTTTGCCCACTAGTTTTAGCGCCCAGCAATGATTACTGCTTAAAACATTTATTACTGTGGAGATTGCCAGTTAGTGATATATAATCTTATTTAAACCAAAATAACCTCAAGAAATATATTCTATTATCACTGTGAATATAGACAAACTAGCAAAGGGATTAGTAAACATGAAGGGCTAATTGTTATCATCTAACTTCTGAATTCTCACTCAATAAGCAATAGCTGCCTAGCTCCCAGGAGGAAAAAAACCCCCAAACTCCTTAGAATTTGATAAGTTCACGATTGCAATGGGCTAACACTGAAGTATTCAAATTAAAAGTTGTAAAAGGAATAATAAAGTCTCTTTATCCATCTCTAAGAATGTGATTTTATGAAAGTTTAAACATGTACAAATCTTATTCTGTACCTTTAAAAAAATGCAGCGCACTTCAGAATAATACTGTCCCAACAATTTGTACTTCATCTGAAAAATTTATTTGCTGAAGTTGCAAAGAAAAAGAAAAAAGAAAGCCCTACAACTTTTCTTAAGAAATGTTCTGCAGCATAAAGGCCTGTAGGCAGCTTCTGGACCCAGGATCCAAAGTAAAGAAAGCATAAGTTGATGTTTTATTCTAATAGGACCAGCAGGGGTCAACTTCTCTTGAAAAGGAAGGTTAAAATTTCACTGCGTATCAAGAGACGTGTCCCTGCTTCCAAAGCTCATGTTTAAAAACATGTATATTGGGGGAAAAGAATGCTTCACATCCTTATCAAGTAGGGCATAACAAAATTGGAAATTGGTTCGTGATTTATTGCACCTCCGGCGACACAGTGAAGTGTGTAGTAAAATTAACTTTTGGTATATACAGTAGCTGCTTGCACAGCATGACTAAAGAAAGACCCTGTGAGTAGGAGAGGTCGCAGATGAATGAGGCCAGAAATGGAAAACTTCCACTGGTGCAGACAGCACAAATGCGTGTTGTTAGCATTTGCTTTCCATCTTTGTGGCTACGAGGAACACAGACTCAGAAAGCCCTGAAGGTCCTTCTCTCTTCCTCCTCCAGCCACCTGGACCTGGGAAAGTCCATGAGATACAAGGGTCTCTTTGTTTGTCCTCAAGTCAGGGCTGCTACTAGTCGGCAAGCAGAGAAAGTCAAGTAGAAGTCCAGACTGCACTTGTACAAGACCATATTGTTGCAGGCTTAGGCTCGGGAGGCATTTTTTGGCAAGCAGGACGTTGTGAACACCCACAGGAGTGCGAGGTTGTGGACATAGCCATGGATAGGAAAAAATATTTGATAGCGGAGCCCTTTCTGGAAATTCCCATGTGGGGAACAAGGATGTGCAGTGTAATTTTGGTTTCATATTAAAATTCCTTGAAGCGGGCCTTAGGACTGTATCGGGCTCTCAGATCTTTCCTTTAATGAAATTGCCAATACAACACTTTAGCATTGGGATTGCTTTTCAGTAATATAAACCAAAAAGGGGCTAATTTACATTTGTGCCCACACCATTAATGTAAATTGGTTATTAGCTGCTTATGCTAAAGAGCAGCAATATAAAACATAAAGGTAGTTTTATTAACTACATTTTGCCCTCTGAAATCTGCTGTGCATGGAGTTTACAATCAGTGAATTTTCCCCCCACCATGCAGTATGGCATTTACTCTTCCTAATTAACATATTTATTAACAGATTACTGCCCCCTTTCTGCAATTTGCATTTTATAACACAGCACTGCAATGAAGTTAATAAGACAGTCCCGTGCCCTGTGTTTGTGATTCTCCTGGAACATTGCATTAGCCTTTTTGTCTTTTCTTGTCTTCATTTCTCTTTAGGCAGGGGTAATTAAAGAAAAATGGCATTTAAAAACAATGATAATGCAGGAGTAATGGAGATGTAAATGAGTTTTGGTCATCACGCAGTGTTTTCGAGGCTCTGGGCAGGTATGGGCAGGGATGCGACTGGGGAGGGAACAAATCGAGGCTCTCACCCTTGCCCTTAACGCTGTCACCTGCTCACGAATCTGGGAAATGCTCTGCCTACAGGGAATGTCCCATTTCTCGTGCCTTCTCTCATACCCATCACTCTAGGATGTGGAAACCCTAAGTGAGAAGTCAAGAGCAAAAGGAACGTGGGAACGGTTTTTGAGAAATTAAAAAAAAGCACACATTTGTTATAAAAAGCTTTTAGAACTGAGTTTCTCAAACTTAGCAAAAAAAAAAGAAAAGGCAAAAATTCCTATTTTTCCACAAGTGGGTTCACTTTAACTTTCACCCTCAAAGTAACATTCACAGCAAGGCTTTCTGATGCCTGTGGACCTACAGGACAGGCTTTGGCCAGGATACCTGTCAGTTTCACCTGCTTGTTCCTTTGAACCCCCATGTTGCCCTTTCATTCTTGTTCTATGCTTAGATCTTATTTCTTGCCTGTATCTTTAACATTTCCTCTCAAACAGCTTGAGGCACCACAAAAAGGGTAATGCGAATAACCAGAGTCATTTAGAAAGAGCTGACAGTTTCTATAAGATATGGCAGGGACACATTACCCAGGATATAATATTCAGGAACCTTGGGGGCCCTGGGTGGCTTGGTCAGTTAAGTATCCAACTCTTGGTTTCAGCTCAGGTCATGATCTCACAGCTTGTGAGTTCGAGCCCCACACTGGGCTCTGTGCTGTTAGCCTGGAGTCTGCTTGGGGTTATCTGTCTTCCTCTGACTCTGCCTCTCCCCCTGACTCTCTCTCTCTCAAAATAAATAAATAAACAAAAAAAAAATTGGGAAAACAGCTGGCTTTTCCTGAGGGATCTCTCTTCTGTGTTGGTCACGGATTTAGCCTGGACTGAGACACTAATGTAGCACCACAGTCATATCTTTTCACTCCTCCCTTTCGTGACTCTGTCGCTCATGATTTCTTCATCAGTGCCTTAAATCCACATCAGGAAGAGAGGGGGAGTCCCAGAGTGGACTGCTGAAAGATGTACCTGAAACAGAGGCCCACAAAGAAGGGGAACCTGTCACAGATTTTCCACTGATTCTTGGTTCTGAAAGGGGCTCCAGGTGAGAAGTCCCAATTTGTATGATGGGTCCGAATTGGCTCCATGACACTCAGGTACAAAGAAAAGATAAGATATGGCTTATTATCTTTATTTCTTAAGTGCCTATGACATCTCTAGTTTTCAGAAGGTACAGGAAGAAGATGCTCCCTGCTATGTGAAGAGGTGCTCCCTGAACATATGCTGTCTGTAGAGTGTCACCTCTCCCTGCCAGGTGTGGTAAAGACCAGCAGTGTCAGCTTCAGGGAAAGACGTTGGGATAGCCTGGATCATCAGAATAAAACTTCAATGCCCAGCCCAGTGGTAATTCCATGGAGCTATATTGTTTCCCTTCAGCTCGTATTTGGCCCAGAGAGATACCAGGATTGAGGCCCAGGTAGCCAACTGTCTTGACATGGCCAATGTGCACAGTAACATTAATAAGCAATGTTCTACATTAATTTAGCACTTTAACTTCTGGAAGGGAAGCCAGTTAATTTAGTTTAACTTTTAGTTTTTAAAATAAATTTTCTTAACATTTATTGATTTTTGAGAGAGAGGGAGAGAGAGCAAAAGAGGGAGAGAGAGAAAGAGAAAGACAGAGGGGCACCTGGGTGGCTCAATCGGTTAAGCATTCGACTTCGGCTCAGGTCATGATTTTGCACTTTGTGGGTTTGAGCCCTGAGTCGGGCTCTGTGCAGGCAGCTCAGAGCCTGGAGCCTGTTTCAGATTCCATGTCTCCCTCTCTCTCTGCCCCTCCCCTGCTCAAGCTGTGTCTCCCTCTGTTTCAAAAATAAATAAAAACTATAAGAAAAAAAGAGAAAGAGAGAGACGAAGAGAGGGAACAAGTGAGGGAAGGGCAGAGAGAGAGATGGGGACAGAGGATTAGAAGCAGACCCTGCGCTGACAGCCCGATGCAGGGCTCCACTCACAAACCATGAGATCATGGCCTGAGCCAAAGTCAGATGCTCAGTCACCCCTAACTTTTATTTTTTTAAAAACCACTTTATTAAGGTATGATTGACATGTAAAAAACTGTACATATTTAATATATACGACCTGAAGAGTTTGGGAATAAGTATATACTCATGTGTGAAATGTGAAGACATTACCACTGTGAAAGCCCAACATTTCTTTCCGCCCTTCTATTTATTATTATTATTTATTATTATTGGTGGTGGTGGTAAGAACATTTAACATAAGAACTATCCTCTTGGCAAATTTTAGTAGTTGACAGGAGTTCTCCGGAACTTATTTATGTTGCATAACTGAAACTTTGTACCCTTTGACCATCACCTCCATATTTCCTCCTCCCCAGTCCCTGGGACCACCATTACACTTCATGCTTCTATGAGTTTGACTATTTCAGATTCCACAAATATGTGAGATCACACAGTATTTCTCTTTCTGTGTCTGGGAAGCCAGTTACTTTTAATTCTGTGTATCAAGGAAAAACAAAAAGACCATGAAGCCGGTTTCTGGACTTGGAATTAGTTCATAGGTCCCTGAAAGTTTGACTGGGCTTTGATAGGTTTGTGAACCTCTTAAAATTGATTGAAAACATTTTAGTGAATTTCGTATGCATTTTTGGGGTAGAAGTTCTGAGACATCTACCTGACTCTCACGGTGATTTGTGGCCTTAAATAGGCTAATAACCATTAAAGAGTTTAGATTTTAGGATTATGAGAAATGTGCATTATACAGATAGGGTGAGATCTTTAGGCTAAGCCTAAAACAAATACTTGTAGCTACCACAGATGTACTAAAGTATAGAAATCTGACTCCTCATGTCTAAAGCCCTCTCTGACTCTTGTTCCCATGAATGTCAGGTACCCAGAATGGCACCTACCAGAGCCAAATGAATGTAGGGTACCAATAGGAAGGTAGGCATTTCCTAAGGTTGACCTGCACTGACCACCAGCTGAACTCAAAAACTGAGGTGAAAATAAAGGGCTGGGTGTTGTGTTGAAATTGGAGAGGCAGTATGCATGGGCATGTGATGGCTTTGGATTCATTTCCCTGTGGAGGCAGGTGAATCCTTAGTCCTGGAAAATTCAAGCAATGACTACTGATTTCTTCATCCTGCAAAATAATGGACTCAGGGGTTTCTTTGAGGAAATAGAGACACATGGTGCTACATAAATTTCATTACTTGTATTATCATCATTCTGATTTTAATTTGATTTAAAAATTTTATTAGTCCTAATTGTAGCAGTTATGAATGTTGATGTTATTTTCTGCCATTTCTAATTTCTATAAAGAATACAGATCTGTGCATCTTAATAATTGAAGACGACTCCTGCTTAATGGATTCATGCGTTCCTATGGAATTTCAATCTTTGGCTTTGACATTAAGGATTAGTGCATATTATCAGCTCCTTTAGAAATTAAATTGTTTTCTAAATCCAGTAGTGTTGGATCTGTGTGATCTAATAGTCTGATGTTTTTAATTCTGGAGGAAAATTAGTTAACTGGAATACAAAAAAAAGCTAAACAAATACATTTTTATACACAAAAATAAGAATAGTGCTTAATGATATTTTGCTATTGGCCTTTTCTAAATATTTTCCCCCCATTTGGAGTAATACCAGATGGGGAATCTATGTAGATAAAGGGTAAGAGTGCGTGTTCGTTTTCCTTTCTAGGTCCTAAAGAGTTAAAACACATTTGGACCACCCTTATTAAACAGGCTGCTATATTAGGAAGACTTGTATAAATACTCAGGAAAGGCCATGTGAGAGAATAACCTGCTGTATTCTATTTGTGTTATGGTCACCGTATGCATAAGCTAATTTTAAATATTAAAACTCTAATTATAAAAGACCACTTCCCTAAAGAGTGGGCCATGTGGGGAAGGAGAGGGTAAAGACCTGATGGGTGAGTCACAAGCCCAGTGTGTGAATGAGTGGAGGTGATAGCTGGCCAGCGTGTGTAGAATCAGTCCTTGGGGTGCCCCAGAATCCTGGGGGAGAAACTCAGAACTGGGTTTTGGTCCTTTGATTGTAAGTTGGAAGGCATACTTGGATGGAGTACTTCTATAGCCTTCACATTTTGACGAGTAAAAATAAGCTGCCATTTTGATCTAGAGGCAGGGGAGTCCATAGAGAAGAACCCTAAATAAATAGCACTATGGGTATACACAATGGAGTGAGGTCTGTGTTTCAAGAACAGTTGCTGGAGGAAAGACTGGGGCTCAGCAAAGCACTTTCATATTTCTCCTGAGATTCTTGGAGTCACGTTCCTTTATGTCTCTGTCTGATGCTGTTTGTTTTCTTTACTCATTTTCCCCAGCTCTAGGTATTTTAGTAAATGCTGCTTGAAACCAACTCTTCTCTCAGTTGTAGTAAGGGAGAATGAGGAAAGGGTATATTGGTTCTGGACTTAGACCCCAAGAAAAATGGCAGCGGGAGGCCCTGGGGGCTTGCAGATGTGGGTCTGTGTGCCTGGTTCAATTGATTCAGCACAACTCTGTGTCCTGGAAGACTCAGGGCTGGGGTGGTGTGAGGTTTTGGTCTGAGTTTGAAGCTCTACACTGTCACTTTATAACCATGTGACTTTGGGCAAATTTATCCAAACTCTCAGCATCTCAGTGGACTCATTTATAGAATGAGGATAACAATACTTGTCTCATGAGACTTGTGTTTCGATGAAATAACATAATGGAGCAAGTCCTCAGGCTGAGTTGTTGATGTGCTGGTGCTGACTTTGGCTGTGTGATTTCTGCTTGGATATATTTTCAATTTCATGCTTTAAATGCTATTTGTAAAGGTGATATGGCAAGGTATTTATTGAGACTTAAATGTTTTCTTTCTATTTTTTCCCCTGCTCTCTCATTTCAAACAGGAGGCTGTACCCTTCTTGCCTCTTCTTTGTTTCAAAGGAAGTTTTTAAGTCACTCCCCCACCTTCCTGCTTTTTCATAAAACTCTAAATAAGGAGTCCTGGGGAAGACTCAAGAAGTGGATACAGAAGTCTTAGGGGAAGATGGGAAAGATAGGGGGTTGGTGGGTCTTAGGAAAGCAGGCAGCAGAGCTCAGAGGCAGGTCCCTGGGGAGGGCAGCCCATCACAGGGGCAAGGCTGAGTGGTATATCCACAGAGATACATCGATCTTGTGTCCAATACTGGGGTGTCCACCCAGTCTAGACCCCAGGAATGGCATGGAAGAGATGCCATGAGGACTGGGCAGTGGCATCTCACCAGTCACTCAACTGCATGCAGAGATATGCGTGACTAGAGAGGACCAGAGGGCAAACCCTGGAAATAATAGACTGAGTTTTTTGCCAGCCCATTAGGATGCATGCTTAGGGTTAGGTTTAACTTGATATAGGCAAAATGGAGATACAGATATTGTTAATACTTGATCTGGCTGAAATTCATACCTATGACAGAGCTGTACATGGATTTGAAGGGTCTACAGAATGAGAACCTGAACCAGAGGTGTGATGAAAGATTTCCTTAAAAACCTGGCACATAAATTAAGTCTTAAAACATGAGTAGGAGTTATCCATGGAGAGGGGGTAGAAGAAAGGGGTTCTATACAGACAGGACATTATGAGACTGTGTGCTGCGTATAGAGACCAACATATAATTTAGAGTTGCTGCAGTGTCATTAGCTGCTTTGAGGGTAGTGAGAGATGATTCTGGAATGGCGCTATCTAAAAGAAGTTTCTGCAGCAATGGTGTACTGGTTTTCTACTGCTGCTGTAACAAATCAACACAAATGTAATGACTCAAAATAACGCGAGCTTATTATTTTACAGTTCTGGTGGTTGGAAGTCCAAAGTGGATCTCTTAGGGCTAGAATAAATGAATTGGCAGGGCTCTCTTCCTTTTGGAGGCTCTGGTGGAAAATCAGTGTCCTTGCCTCCACCAGGTTCAAAAGGCTGCCTGCCTTCCTTGGCTTGTGGCCTTTTCCTCCATCCTCAAAGCCGACAGTCAGTAGTTGAATTTTTCTTACATCACATCATGCTGACACTGACTCCTCTGCCTTCCTCTTATTCATTTAAAGGCCTTTGTGGTTACATTGTGCCCATACAGATAATCCAGGACAATACTTCTATTTTAAGGTCAACTGTGTAGAAAACTCAAATCCGTCTGTTTCCTTAATTCCCCTTTGCCACATAACATATTCACATGACCTGGGGATTAGGATATGGACATCTTTGCAAGGTCATTACTCTGTCTTGCAAATGGAAATGTTTTCTATCAGTGCTAATACAGTAGCCATTAGTCACATGTGGGTATTTAAATTTAATGAAGATAAATACAATTAAACATTCCGTTCCTCAGTCACATTAGCCACAATTCAAGTGCTCAATAGCCACATGTGGTTATTGTTTACCGTAGTGGACAGCGGTGCTCTAGAGAGGTAGGAAGTGCCAGATAATGAAAGCCCTGTGTTTCTCAAGCTCTTTCATTAAAGCACCCTTGAGAGTAGATGAGGCTGCTATACTAATAGCACCAGGAGATGGGGATAGCCTAGCTAGACCTGATTCGAACACCAGGTTTCTTTAGAGATTCTTGCTAAAGAAGATTCAGGTTTATTCTCTTTTTAAAAAATGTATATATTTCTCATGTGCCTGGGTGGCTCAGTTGGTTGAGTGTGTCTAGACTTCGGCTCAGGTCATGATCACAAACTCACATTTGTGAGTTCCAGCCCTACATCCTGCTTGCTGCTGTTAGCACACAGTGCCCTTCAAATCTTCTGTCCAGCTCTCCCTCTGCCCTCCCTGCTTGCACTCTTTCTCAAAAATAAATAAAACATTTAAAAGAATTTAAAAAGTATATCTCTTTCTAAATCTTCAAGTAAAATTAGTGTTCTGGAAAAGTCACCATGTTTATTCTGGAACTTTCCTATCCCATTGGCCTGTTGACACACACTCCAATAGTGGTACAAATACAAATAGGGGGAAGCCCCGTTGTAGAGAGGAACATGGTCAGATTTGGACAGGCACCACAGGGAGTAATGTGGAGGGAATGGCTTTGAGAAGGAGTAGGTTAGAGATAAGGAGCCCAGCTAAGATGCTGTTGGAAGACGATTATATAGTGTTGTCCTCTTTAACTCAGGTGACTTTTGTGACTTGCTTTGGCCAATGAAATGTGAGCCAAAGTGCCATCACTTTGGGGCAGAAGCTTTAAAAGCCAGTTTCTGCTTCATGATACCCTTTCTTCTTTCTTTGATACCCTCTTCCCCAACAACAAACCATGTTTTAGATGCAGGTTACTCCATGGACCTGGAGCCCACAATGAAGGCAGTGTAGAACAGAGCTGTGGCTGATCTGTGATGGTATCTAGTATAAGCAAGAAATTAACATATTTTTCTCAACCACTGAGATTTTGGGATTATTTGTTATCATAGCAGAATTTAGCTTATTCTGACAATACAGAGATGGTGAAATTTACTCAGAGGCCTCGGTTGTATAAAACTTTTATTAAAAGAGATGTTGACTTAAAAATGATTGTAGCTCATGAGTGATCCTAAACCGTAAGCTTTATTTATGTTGTTTGCTTGTCTTTATGTAAAAGCCATTCTCTTTTATATTTCAAGTTAAGGTTTTTTTTACGTATTTAGTTTATGCTTTTAAACAAATCAAATTGTACAGTACCAAGATTATTTCATGAAAATACTCTCTGATTGGATTGAGTTGTAAGAACAGAGCATGGAAACAATTTAGTGGATACAAGATTTTTCTGTTAACTAGAATTGTTGGAAATTGAGCAGATGGCTTTGAATCTTTCATATGACTTTCCTCCCTGGTTTATTCCACTCAGTAGTCATTAGTTTGAGATGGCCCTTCCAACTCCACATCCAAAAAATAGATATTGTTTGGTAGCGGTAGCTATTTTTATAAAGGGTTGAACACTAAAAGCTAGTTAAAGGTTGGCTTGGATCTTTTTTCCTTTTCCTTAACCAGTAATAAATGATACTATCTGCTCCCTTAGAGTAATAAATTATGGTACTGTTATATCTGTAAAGTAAAATATATCATATTCCAGAGTCCAAAATTGTAATGTATATCCCAAGTGTAATCAGCCTGCTTCTGAAGATGGAGACTTTAATAATCAGAAGAGACCCAGTAGCAGGATGGAAAAAAAAAATGCAAAGAATCGCCTAAAGTAGTGATGTAATTTTTGGGTCCAACTTTGAGTCGTTTATATTATTGCACCTATTTGTGTACATAAATAAAGGGTTGGAAAGGGAGTGGAGTTACTTGTGGGGGAGGATAACAAGTTTATTGAAATAGGTGGCATCAACCAGATGGTTTATAATGACTTGTTTGAGGTCCACTATTCACCTGAATGGGTTTCTGTTTCCTTTTTTTGTTTCCTTTAGTACAAAAATACCCCTTTGTTGCTCTTTCTTGGCCGAAAGTATGAATCTTAAAAAACAGAGAAGCCACAACTCATATGCTTTTCATGGACCTTAATGTGGTGGTGGTGAGGAGAAGATGGAGGCACTTAGGGATGGTGTGTAACCTCATCAGGACTCAAATTACTGTCGACAGTTTCCCTCTAGTGACAAAATTCTTCCCTTGTCAAGGGGAAAAATTGTCAGGGAGGAAGTTGCATTAAGTGGTATCTTTGTTCTGTCTTGACATTCTTGGGCCATTTTTGGAAGAGGATAGGAAAACTTGCAAACATTTCCAGAGGACTAGACTATGTATATGGAATTTCATAAACCATGTATTCTTTCTTTTGTTTGTTGGGGATTGATTTTTTTTATTAGTGATTCAATTTCTTTGCTGGTTATTGGTCTGTTCAAGTTTTCTATTTCTTCCTGTTTCAATTTTGGTAGTTCATATATTCCGAGGAATTTATCCATTTCTTCTAGGTTGTCCAATTTGTTGGTATATAGTTTTTCATAAATAAACTATGTATTTTTGATGTGTATTATTACATAGCCACTCTGCACTCAGCACTGAGACTAGAGATGACATTTTTTTTTCCCTCAACAAGGTTGGAATTTTATCAGTAAAAGCTTTCTTATGCAATGAGCCCAGAAACTGCATAGTAGAGAGTGGAATGTCTTAAAGTAAATTGTTATAAAGTGAATCATATTTCCTCCTAGGAGCTATAGTAAAATTACAGATTGTTTTTCTGACTGAAGGGTTGATAGTAAATAAATCATAGATATGTAAATATATTATAGAGGAGAAATACAGGTGTAAACTTCAGTAATAATTTAAATGGTGAATTAATGAAGTAATAAAATGGGTATAAATCCACAAAGAAAGGCCACTGTAATGCAAGGTACACGTAGGACACAAGAAAACACATGCATCATAAATTTGACCTAAAATTAATGGTAGCTGTAACACACATTGATTAAACATTAAATTCCTCACAATATTACTTGCCTTCTAAGGAGTGATTTACTGGCCTCCTCAGGAGTGATGCTCTGCGCCTTTAAAAGAGGCAATCCAATGAAGTTTTAACCAATGCTTTCATTTTTTGTTTTGGTAAATTTCCATGGTGAAGACAGGCACTGTTGACCTTTATCACTGATCTTAAAATAGCAGGTGTCTCATAAATGAGTGTTATTGTTGATTATGGGGCTTCTTTTAAAAGTTGTTTTCTAAAAAGAGGCTGATTATCCCATTCATAACAGCATAAAAATATTTCATTTTAGGATGGAGAAAGACTTTCTAAAAATAAAAATAATAGTGTTACAAAGAAAAACTTGATAGGTTTTATTCATAAAAATACTTCTCCATATAAAAAGTATCCTAAAAATCAAAAGGCCAAGTGATAACTAGGAAAAATACTCATAGGTGAAAGGTTTACTAACATTACCTTATACATAGTTCTTGCAAAAAATAGAGAATTTTATGAAGGAAAAAATAAGGGTTGTTACTAATGTATGACCTTGCTAGGAATCTAAGATTTGTAAATTTTTTGGCCTATCTATGAACGATGCTATTAAAAATAATTCTCCTTGTGTAGGAGGTTTGGGGGGCTGGACACTCTCATTCACAGTTGGTGAGGAACGCATTTGGACATCCTTTTAGGAAAGCTACAGCAGGACTTTTTTGGTTGTGACAGAAACTAAACTCCAACCAGTTGAAATAAAAGAGGAATATTTTGGGGCTTCTGCATCAAGAAGTTCAAGGAATGGGAATGGCTTTATGCAAAGTTGGGTCCAGCAGTTCAAATGATTCGTTATGTGTCTCTATCTTGTCTCTGTGTCATTCATTTGCTTGCTCTCCACGGCTGTATTCTCAGGCAGGCTCTCTCTACATGGTGAAGCGATGGCTGCTGCTGACCCAACTTTACAGAATCTTGCTGCTTGCAGTTCCAGAGAAAGGGAGAGAGTGAGAGTCAGCATCTCTTTCTCTTCGTAAAATAACAGCTTTATGGAGATACTCACAAACTATTCCAGTTCACCCCTTTCAAGCACACAGTTCATGGATTTAAAATATATTCACAGAGATGTGCAACCATCACCACAATCAAGTTTAGAGCATTTTCATCACTGCAAAAGAAACCTCATACCAATTAGTATTCTTCATTCCCCTCCCTTTCCTGTGCCAACACCTCAGTCCTAGGCAACTGCTATGCTAGTCTGATTTCTGCCTTAGATCTGTGGGTGAGAGAGCATCTCTTAAAGGATCTTCAACACAAGCCCAGAGGAATTTCCAGTTAGCCTGGCTTGGGTTATGTGTCCATTCCTGAATCACTTACTGGGTCAGAGGATGGAGTCCTCTTACTGGCCAGGCAAGGTCCCCATCTGAGCTCTGGAGCCAGGGGGCCAGATCAGCAATGTCTGAGCCACATGTTTTAGGTCAGGCTACTATTGAATGGGAAGGGGTTCTCCAAAGGCAGGGGAGGCAGGAAGGGGAATGTGTGTCTATACTAAGGACAACTTGGCAGTATGTACCCAAAGCCTTTAAATTACTTTTAGCAACTCCAATTTTGGGACATTATCTTAGAGGAAGGAGCAGAAACAAACTTGCACTCCTGCTGTACCTGTGGTGAGGGTTGGGCGGCAGAAAAGAAGGCAAAAAACAGCTGCACCCTGCTGGTGGAGAAGAAGGGAGCTGGCACTACGCAGAGATGAGGGTAGAGCCCCCGCATGAGCAGGAAGCACTTCCAAAATCCTCTCGACTTCAGCTTCCCCCGGGGCACCAGGGCAGCATGACACGTGCACCTCGGCCACAGGGGTGAGTGCTACTGTCTGGCTGAAGTACTGTGACTCTCACCCTGAGGAAGCAGGTTCTCAGGCAGCAGCAGCGCCTGGCCCACAGGTGTGTGTGCTTTGCAATCCTGTCCCAGCCTCCGGGGCAATGTTTGAGTCCTGTTCTCTGTAGGTCAGACAACAGGTGCAAAGTCTTGAATCAGACGTGATGCTAGAGACAGCTGAGCACCGTTGCCTTGTCCGTACATGTACGTATGTCTTGCCTTTTGAACTTTGTAGGCTGGGCGTGAGGGGCCGTTTGAATTCTCATCAGTCAGAAAGACCCATTACACTGGCAGATCACCCAAGAAGATCTCCTTGGGGCCGATAAAGTGTCTTTTAACTGCATTAAACCTGGCCTTTTAGAGCTAATCAGAAGGTGGGTACTTTTGTTCAGAAGGTGCCTGATGTGAGGGAGGGGAGGAATCCCCTCTAAAAGTCTTATTACATCTACAAATGTAGATGCTAGTTCGGGGGTATTAAAGAAGTATATACAATGAGTCCCTAAGTGAACAAATGACTGTTACGGACGCTTCTGGCCAGTCTGAATGTGTTTGAGGATTATGTTATCGGTTTGAATTGGGTTATTATTATTATTTTTTATTTCTATGAGAGAGAGAGAGAGAGAGACAGCATGAGCAGGGGAGGGTCAGAGAGAGAGGGAGACTCTGAAACAGGCTCCAGGCTCTGAGCTGGCAGTCAGCACAGAGCCCGATGTGGGGCTCAAACCCACAAACCGCGAGATCATGACCTAAGAGAAAGTCAGACGCTTCACCGACTAAGCCACCCAGGCGCCCCTGAATTGGGTTATTAATTGTTACAATTTGGAGCCTCAGTGGGATTTTAGAAATACAAAAAGGAAAGGCAGCTCTGGCATCCCGAGTGCGTACACTGAGATTCAAGTGGGAAAGGTTGTGGAAACCTTCCCAAAGCCCAGACCAAAGCCATGTTCTCATCGGAGGACTTTTAGGGGCTCGCTCTGTTGCTTTGCTTTGTGTATCCCTGATACCATGCAGGCACTCAACAGGCTATGGAAGCCCAAGGATTGGGAGCTGGCATTTCTTATTTTTTTGGGTGGGAGTGAGTTGGGAGCAGGCATTTCTAGGAACCAGGATTACCTGTGGCTTGGGTGCATTATTAAACTTTTTTTTCTAGGCAGGAACTCAGTTTCGGTCAGGATTGGAATATCCTATCCAGGTACAAATCGTATTAAGGTTGGCTTATATAAATCAGGAGTGGTAAGAGAGGGATGTTGAAGAAAGAACAAAATTTGGATTGGCAGGGAGATTGGTGGGATGGGGAATAGCTCTTGTTTTAAATCTCTGGATTTTATGATTTAATATTGGGGGGAGAACTGGCTTTTCACCACATTTAAGATCTTTCAAAAAAATTTTTTTCTACTGTTTATTTTTTGATAGAAAGAGTGCGTGTGTGGCGGGGAGGGGGGCAGAGAGAGAGGGAGACACACCATCTGAAGCAGGCTCCAGGCTCTGAACTATCAGCACAGAGACCAATGTGGGGCTCGAACTCACAAACCGTGAGATCATGACCTGAGCTGAAATGGGACGCTTAACCAACTGCACCACCCAGGCATAGCCACCATATTTAAGATCTAATGACCGGTGGAGAGGAAGATGTTGGAGAGCAGAGTATTTTTGCTAAGTTGTCTGGGGAGCTTTTGCTATAAGACATTGCATGACACGGGGCCATCATTTTTTTTCAGCAGCATTTCTTAGTTCCTATAGTGGAGTCAGGTCTCCCTTTGTGGTGTGGTGGAAAGATGAACAGGATTTGAGGTTAGAGGTTCTAAACTTGTGTTTTAGCTCAGGTGTTTGCCACCACTGTGAATTGTCTGCAGCTTAAATTTCTCCTCGCTGAAGGGAGGAATTTTCTCCAGGTGCTTTCTATGTTCTTATCCTTTGTTAATATGAACTGTTTTTAGACTTTTAGCTCATTTAAGTCGTTTTGTTTACAGAAGTGGCCTAGAAAGCCATGAGTTTCAGAGTTAAAATGGATCCCCTGCTTTACTCTGTTCTTTTCTTCCCAAGCTATTGAAATTGAATGTGTCGCCTGGTGGTCGGTTGGAAGAGAAAGATGATGTTAGGACATTAAAAAAAAATTTCTAATGGTTATTTATTTGTGACAAAGAGAAAGATCACGAGCATGTGCAAGTGGGGGAGGGGCAGAAAGAGAGGGGAATCCACAAAGCAGGCTTCAGGCTCTGAGCTATCAGCACAGAGCCTGATGAGGAGCTCAAACCCACGAACTGTGAGATCATGACCTGTGCCCAAGTGGGATACTTAACTGACTGAGCCACTCAGGTGCCCCATGGGACATTTTAGATATATTAAATTTTGAAACTCTCCTTATTCTCTTATGTCCAAATTTGATTTTAACAAAAATAATATGCCTCCCACACCACATTGTAGAAGGTGTGTAATTCTATTTTGTGCTCTATTGTTTTCTGCAGTATTAAAGGGAAAGAAGAGGGTCACTGGGCTGGCTCAATCGGTAGAGATTGCGACTCTTTGTCTCAAGGTTGTAAGTTCAAGCCCCACGTTGGGTATAGCAATTACTTAAAGTCTTAAAAAAATAAAGGGAAAGAAGAGTTGATATGCATCATTCTGCCTTGTTTTTGAAGCCAGGGTTGTTTCATTTTGATACCAGGAGTGTTAAGTGGAATGTGAATATGGTTACTTTGGAAATGCAGGAACTCAAATCAATGGACTATAAAATAAAATGTGGCACTGGGTGTTATGTGGAAACCAATTTGACAATAAACTATTTGTAAAAAAATATATATATATAAAAACATATATAAAATGCTCACTAAAAAAAACTGTGGACCAATTCCCAGGAAAACAAAACATAACAAAAAGAAATTCCCATAATCCGTAAAATGAAGAGAGAAAGGGAAAAAAGGAGATTATGACGCTAGTGGTTATGAAGATGAAAATGATGTTACCTGCTGCTAGTCTATTTTGGGCTGGGGGAGGGATGACAAGAAGTTGAATGGGGTGGGAAAGGCAGTAATCTGTGGATGTCTTCTGAGGTGGAAGAGGAAGGTCACAGAAATGAGCCTGACCCTGGGCCAGTGATGACTGCAAAAGGTCCTCTCTGCCCCTGAAGATATCTCAGGTGCTATTGGGGACTGGGGGCTGTAGGGTGTAGTGGGCAGTGGTCTACTTCCCTCTCTGTTGAGTTAACACAAACACAAAAACCCCAAGGAAATTTCTGTCAGTTCCTTTCTCTACTCCTCAACTCCTTTCTCAGTTTCCATGATGCTAGAACATGTAGCATGTAAAATTGTAGTGGGGGTGAGGGTGCAACATGAGGGGTGGCATGCTGGGGTTGGATGACTCCTCTCTGTGCTCTGTACACCAGCAAGGGCCTCCTTGAGCAGACCTTTGGGATGCTCTCATGTGGGGGTTCCTTTGGCTCATAGAGCATTCAGGCCAGACCCTTCTTTTTCCTCCTTTCTTCCACAAGTCTTCATCTCTCCTTGTCCTCCTCCTTCTTATGCATCCTAATTCTTTTATCATAGATAGAAATCCCAGCTAGTTTTTCCCTGGCTGGGGAGGAGAAAGTAGAAACTCCAAGATCTGGGGGTGAGGGAGAGAGAAAGAATGACGGGTGGTCATGACTTAAGAGACAGCTTACTATTTTTATACCCTTATATGCTTTTCTTTTATATTGCCTTTAGATATCTTTTAAAAAAAAATCAGATTTCACATAGTGAGAGTTAATTTTCTCACTGAATCTACTTAAAGAGTCTTATCACCTGCTAGCAAGCATAGATCTTGTTTGTTATGCAAAAATAAATAAACAAATAAAAAGAAACAAGAAAGAAAAAAAAGAAAAAAGGCATCATGTTGCCTTTGAGATACTTGATCAAAAAGTATTTATTTTTTTAATTTACTTTGGTTTTGGAAGCCCACACCCACCTTCTCTTTCCTGGGGTCTGTTTCTTGTTTTAGTTGCAGCTGGTAAGTAGACAAGTAGTCCTGCAGTAATAGTGGAAGTAACAATATTGATGCTGTTGATGATGTGACAGAGATGGCAGCTTTTGTCCAAGAGGAATCTACACCTATCTGGGCTTGTCTATTAAACTGGTAGGGCAGGATGGCCAAAGGACTGTATATGAGGATTAGGATTCTTTGGGAAAGGAATTCTTCAGGAAGGAAGAGCAAGACACCAGAAACTTGGGTTTACTAGCCAATCTTAGATCCCCAAAGGGGACGATGGTTTGTGCCTCTAATTAAATGTTCCCACCTTGGAGTTTCCCAGATTATCTTGTCTTACTACCCGCCCCCTGTCTCTCTTGTATTCCTCCAGCCTTTAAAGTTTTTCATTATGGTGTTTATTACCATCAAAAATGATCTTTCTCATTGCTTTATTTGCTTATTTATCAACTTTCTCCTCCTTGAATAGGAAGGAAGTTTCATGATACCAGCAATTTTTCATTTTTTATTTCTACCCTAGCCCCTGTGCCTGGAACAGAGCCTACTGCAGCCTAGGTATGCAATGAGAGAAGGGGTATTGTACGGTGAAGTAGCTGTCTCTGATTCATCTCCAACCCAACCTCATGGACATAAGTGTATATCCTTGGCAGAGAGAAGTCTGTGAGTAAAAATGGGAAGACTCATTTCATAAAATGAGGTGAAACACTGGAACATATGGAACACCTTAACAGATGCCAGCCCTAATTCTAAAGCATAGTTATGGCCCACAGCTCATTTCTCCCTTTGCTCTCCGGAACCTCCATATCCATCAGCTGAGAGCATCATGAAAGCCACCTGAAATGTACCCCAATGTGGGGAGCCTTAGGCTTTGATGGTCATGCCTTTGAGGGACTTCTGGGGTAATAGTGTTTGGGGATCTCAGTCCTCTGGCCAGAGGTACAAAAGTCATGTTTGGGATTTCATGGCTTCTTGTCTCATTCTTAGATGTTGACCATAGATAGAGAGAATGACATTGTCTCCCTGTTGTCCTCTGGGTGGCTCTTGAGGCAAAAGTATTATGTAGTCAGACACACTACATTAAGAGGAGTAGGATAGAGATTAGAATTTGATGTTAGATGGGTCATGATTTGAATGCTAATTCTTTCATTTGAAAAGTACTCAAGGTATTAATTTTTCTAAGCCCCAATTTTATCATTTTTGCAATGGAGATAATAATGCCTGCAGTAAATTTGCAGTAATTTCTCATAGCCTGGGGTTTTGTCCATGATCTTGTTCCTCATGCTACTACAGAAAATGGCTGTTAAGTAAAGACTCAGGGTAGCAACTGATGGAAAGCAGTGGCCCTGTCAGCTAGTGCAAATGAGGACTAGAATCTTTTATTCAAGCACAATGAGATCATCTTCCTCTGCTACTCAGCACCAAGACAAAGCCTGGGGATTTCCATCTGAATTCCCAAGGGCCCCTCAGTTATCCTTTTATTATTCCTTCTCTCCTCTAAATGTCCTCTTAGTGATTATTCAGTTTGGTTTCATGTCAGGGCAGGAGTGGTGCTATATTCATCTTTTTATCCTCAGCATACAGCATGGAACTTGACATGTGGGGAACAGTTACTACCTATTGAACTCAGTGGATTCTGCTGTCCTTGGCCCTGCAGAGCCCACCATCAGGGCTGGGTTATCTTTCCATTACATCAAGTTTGGATTACTTATCTCCTTCCCAACCTCCTATGTCTGATCTTGGGTGGCATCTCAATAAAGGGAAAGCTCTGGATGCCACAGTTCCTTCCCTCTCAACTCCTTGTTTATGCTATTAGACACTTTCCTCCCCTCCTGACATATTTTTTTAATGGAATTACATCTAAAATTTGAAGACATGTAAAAAGTAATCACTCACCCTATTTATGAATATACTGCATAGATCCCTTTTTAGAAATCTGACAAATTGAATCCAGTTTCCCAATTTGTAAGCGTTGCTTGTGTCTTTAGGGCCTTGGGGTTTGGGGTGTTTTTGTTTCAATCTTTCTATGTGCTTATGACAGCAAGTTTTTCCTGCTTAGAGATCAGTAGCAGGTAAGTATGTATGGGCCAGATACTGATTCAGTTGTCTGTCTTTAGATTGCCTAATACTAACCTGTGCTAGAGATGGTTCATGTGAAAACTGAATTAGTGTGCTTTCAAACTGATGTTCTCAAGGAACAGTGCTGTTATATAACCTGGACCATTGGTTCATGGAGAAGCCAACTAATAGTGATTGTTTTTCTATTTTCAAAGAAAAATAAATTAATGAGCAGAATATTTTCTGAATTAGAAAATTTCTTGCATTTGATTACATTGCTTCACTGGCATTGAGGGCTTGCTGGTAAGTAACTATGAATAACTAGAGGAGAAAACACATACCTAAAAAATAATCCCTGAAAATTTAAGTGTGTTATTGTTTCTCAAATATAGAGACAGGAAATATAAAATATATTTATAGCCATATTTTACTGGTGGTAAAATTGTTTATAAATTGTGTGGTAGAATTAAATGTATCAAAATTTCATGATATTTTGCCATAACTCTATTACAGTTTTCCCCATGAATAAATTTGAGGATTATTGCAATCATAGTTGAGTGCTCAGTATGAATTTTTATCTAATGAATTTCCTTAAAAAGTGGTCTGAGTGCTTACCAAATGGCAGACATAGTGTTAGATCTGGGTACATGTAGTGTGATGTGACTAAGGATCTCCTTAACAAACTGATGATATTGATTACGCTTTCTTTCAAGCAGATAATGGGAGTTAATGTACATTTTATGCTGTTTATTTTAATGGTGAAAGATCAAGCAGTTCAAACCAATCAGTGGTCACAGCTATGTTTACAGATACCTAGAGATGCTTTTGGAGGTGGGGGGATTTGGGAGGATAGTAGCCAACTCACCTCTCCTCTCTTCCTTTGACTGCAGCTGGCGTTGGCCCTCACTCACTGCCCTTCTCTGAGCCTAGACACCCATATTCTTTGAAAAGCTTTGCTGTCAATGATGTGACTTTGGGAAAATACCTAGTCTTACCCTGAGTTCCTTTATCTATATACTAAGAGGTAGATCTTAAGGGTCTCTTCTAGCCCTTAAGCCGTATAGGATGACTTTTACTGTTTAAAAGGCTGCTAACAGTTGTAGGAAGCTGGAGGTGAGGTCTCTGTGGCTATTATGAAGGTTTTAGAGCCAATGAACCAGGGATATGTAAATCACTTACCACTTCTCTCCTCAGTTTTCTAGCTGAGGGAGCTGTTTAAGAATAGTAGCTAAGTGGGTGTCAAAATCCTGCTGTCTTAACAGTTGACCAATGAATACTGCATTTGAAAGCATGGCTCTGTTAGAAGCTAAGTTGGAGGATCCAGCTATGGCCTGAAGACTTACATGTGGTTTCTACTTCCTCCTTGAATTTAAGATGGCCATCACCAGGGCTTCTGGGTGGCTCAGTAGGTTAAGCATTCCTCTTGATTTCCCCTCAGGTCATGATCTCACAGTTTGTGAACTTGAGCCCTGTGTTGGGCTTTGTGCTGACAGCCTGACAGACTGGAGCCTCCTTGGGATTCTCTCTCATTCTCACCTCCTTGGTTCCCCCCCTTCTCTCCCTCTCTCTCAAAATAAATAAGTAAACTTAGAAAAAAAAAAGATGGCTATCACCTCTGTAGAGCAGGCCCTGTCCTAACCTACTTGTCAGTGAAAACAGAGGCCGTATAGAAGGAGAAAATCTCTTCAGAGGGAGAGAGCCTAGGTCATGTTCCTAGAATCAGATCCTGAGGCTAGGATATAGGTGCAAGCAATGGCTTCTGAAAATGCCCTGGGGGTGGTGGTGGCAGGGATACTTCAAGGGAGTGGGCAGAGAGAACAGGGAAGGTGAAGCCAAACGTGGGTACCATTCTAGGAGAACTGCCAGGTGTTGTGGGGGCTCTGAGTATAACTGATGCCTCAGAATCAGTTTCAGCAGAGGTGAGGGAAATGGGCTTTCACATTCCTGAACACCCAGTCACTGGTTAGGAGACACTCAGGGTGAGGTGGGACAGGGACATGAACTCCTGGGCACCCATGGCACCAAGTACATCCAGGTGAAGTGGCCTCTGGTTAATTCTCTGAAGACAGTTGCAGACTCAGCCATCAGGGTCAAAGCAGCACAAAGAAGCTGGAGAATGGTACAGAGAAGTGAGTTATGGAACCTAGGAGATCTGGAGGGAGCTCTGAAAACACTAATGTAAGCTATTGTGAATAAGTGATTTGCTTAAATTACACAATTTTGGCAGAGCAGAGGTCAGATTTTGTCACTGGAAGTTTAAGGATGTTTTCCTTGGATTATCTGATCTTCTTGTAGTTAGCCCAGTTCTTTGTAAACTAGTAGAAGAAAAATAAACCTTGTAGTGGTTATTTTATGATTTACGTCTATAGTTCCTTCCACCCCACTACCCCTGACCCACCCAAGACTAAGTAGTCTTTTAAAAGCTTTAGGTTTCACTGCTTATGGTGTAATAGTTTTGCCAGAATATAAACAGCTGTGGTTTTTTTTTTTTTCCTTACTGACTCTGGCACCATGTGGTTTGGGACTGTTGAGTGTAAGAACCAACACTATCCCATGGAATGGGTGACCAAGGCAGAAGATCTCTGGTTTATGACTGGTGGCAAGGGTGGGGTCATTAGTGACACTGGAATATATGACACAGTGACTACATTTCCTGAGCAAAACATTAGATCATATGGCCTAATGGTATAAGGAGAGTTGCACTGAAAATTTGAAATTGGAACTAACCTAGGGATATATATCATATATAACCTTCTTAAGATGGTATTTATAAAGCTTTTTTTCTTTTAAACATAAAACCTATAGCAAGAAACATATTTAGAAGAGACAGGCTGGTATAGTGTTAAGACCATAGAGTCTAGAGCCAGATTGCCCAGATCCAGATCCTGTCTCTGTCACTTGCTAGTTAGACTGTCATGGTTGTGCTACTTAAATTCTCTGAGCCTTAGTTCATTCAGCTATACACTGGGATAAGAAATAATTCCATCTCATCAAATGATCCTGATGATTAATGAGTTAACGCATGTAAATGCCCCTGGGATATTGGCCCACAGTGAGCATTATATGAGTGTTTGCTAATAATAACATACACATACACTTTCACACACATAATATCTGAAGCAGAAATTGATTAGTGAATATACTTTGATTCTTTTCTGTTTTATAATATTCTTCATTCATTAAAAACATATAATTTGCCATCTCTAATAGGTTTTAAATCACACTTTTAGCAACAGCATCTTATAGACAGGTGTCAGCATCCCTATAAGCAGCAATGCTATGAAATAGGGGACTTGGTTCAAATGTTTATGATATGTTTTACTTCTCTTCCTTTGACAAATTAATTCACTCTCAAGACTTTTAGAATCAAAGGAGGAGGGAGTCTAAGGCTTAAGGACTTGGCATGGAACTTTGGTATTTGAGAGATGAAAAATGATGAGACTCAAATATTGAAACTTTGGATTGGGTAATTCTGAGGGACTTAAGAGGAGAGGAAGAAAGTTGAGACTTTCCAGAATTCCTGCTGTGTCCCTTGAACTCCTGCTCTCAGAAAGTACAGTTAATAATATCATTCTCTAGTCCCTCTGTCTCCTGTCCTTTCCTGAGGAAATACACTGTTGGCTGGACCTCAGTGAGTTGAAATAGCAGATAAATGAAGACCTTGTTCCTGTCCTCCCCCTCCCAACCCCCCAGGTAAATCATTTAAGTGCAAATAAATGCTTTTGTGTTTCTTAGGGTTGGAGGATTTGTTTCTAAATGGGGAAGAGGTTATGCTTTCATTTGTGAAATGTCTTTCTTCTCTCCTTCTGATGATTATAAATGCATCCAGAAGCATGAGGTGAGGCTTGTAAACCGAATTCATAAACAGTGCAAATCCATAATAAAATTATATGCATCTTTAAAAATGGCCTCCCTTCCTATAATTGCCCTATGCAGTGCTGTAAACTTCTGACTTGAGATATTAAGTGAGTATAAAGGAAACCATGTCACACTAATTCAAATGTGTTGGACTGATTAAAAATGAATTTCCAATGAGGAGGTATGTCAGTAAAATCACAATTAAAATAGTACTTCAAATGATCAGGATTTGCTTTTATTTTCTATTTTGTGGCACAGTATTTCCCAGAAGGTTATGACTACATATGGCAGAGATGGAAAATGGAGATGTGAAAATGAGGTCATGTCCAAGTGGGTGAGAGGCGATCACCATCAGCAGCCAAGCCAAATCTGCTTCCTATGCAAATGATGGCCCAGGGGCTGGCAGGAGAGCCATTAAGGTCTTTGTTAAGTCCTGACTCACCGCCATCTGCTCTCAAGTCTCACTGTCCTAAATGGGCAATGTTGTAACATCTGGGGTAGAGATTTTCTTCAGTACATTCTGATTTCAGATGGTCAAACAGGTTCTGTCTGATTAAAGTATGGTTTAATGCTTATTCATTTTTTCAACCACTTGTACCCCACACCTACTTTTTATACCCAGTTTTTAATAGCTTTGCCAAATTGCTTCTGTTTATTTTTCAATGGAAAAGGAGAATGATTGGGATGGTGGTTGTCAGAACTGAAGTAGAGGTTAATAAACAATTTCTATTCCTTCTTGTTTCTATCATGAATCTAGAATCTCTAGAGGATCTCTTGGGATCCCTTGCGCATTCATTTGCTTATTCACTCATTGTTGGTTTATTTAACAAATATTTATTGGGCATCTATTTATGTGCCAGAGATTGTGATAGGACTGTGGAATCACTGGTGAACAGAATCAAAGAGGCTTTGGCCCCCATGAGGATATTTTAAGTGTGGATAATGGAAGATGCAGTAATGTTTGGTTTTGCTAGAACTATTGAGAAATGAAACAAGTTATCTGGGGGAGAAATTTGGTGTAGTTGAAGTCACTGGTAGGGTAATAGCAGGCTTGTTTTATTTTATTATTAATGTTTTATTTCTGAGACACACACACATACACACACACACACACACACACACACACACACACACACACTGTGACTAGGGGATGGTCAGAGAGAGAGGGAGATACAGAATCTGAAGCAGGCTCCAGACTCTGAGCTACTTGTCAGCACAGAGCCCAACATGGGACTCGAACCCACGAACCATGAGATCATGAACTGAGCTGAATTTGAACATTTAACCGACTAAGCCACCCAGGTGCCCCAAATAGCAGGCTTGTTTTAGATGGGCTGGCCAGAAAGGCGCTGGGTTAGGTTGCTGAAAGTCAATTAATTGAAAGTTAATTCACTGAAATCTAATTCACTGCATGACCAAATTCACTGAAGGACTAACTCAACAAGCTTATTTATGTCATCTATACTATTTAGTTTTGCTTTTCATTTTGATTTTCTACCAACATTTTGAGGATTTTTCAACTTTTTTTTTCCCTAGTCAGACTCTAGAGGTTGGGGAGTGGTGAGGACCACAATAAAAATATATTCACCAGGATATATTCTTGAATAGGAAAGATTTCTATAAATATATTTTTCATTAAGTTTTCATTATTCATAAAGGTAATATATTTACATGGACTCCTACATTTAAGAATATATGTAAGAAGGTACTATTTATAAGGAATATATTCATAAAAATAATATTTTAATTGAATATATTCAGGTAACAACATACTTATGAGGAGAATATATTCATAAGAATACTTTCAATTTTTTTTTCTGCCCCAGCTCCTTGCTGTTGCTGCTAGAGACTGAGTGACAGAATTAGAGGCAGAGAGGAGGAAACTGAGGCACAGATAGAAAGGAACTTAAGTTTCCAGTTCAAGTGCTAGGGAGCTGGGGAAGAGACAATCAAAACATTTCCTACAACAATACTATAGAAGCAAATTGAAAACCAGTCAACTAAGCCAGAAAGCTCAAAGACTTAACCTTAGGAAAACTGATAATTTGGGGAAGCGGTTGTTTAAGTAATTGGTTATTTGGGGGATTAGTAGATTGTCTGATTTATCATCTAAACTGGGATGCTTTTGAGAGTGAAAGGGGTGCTATTAATAATCACGCTAAGACAAGTAGGTATGAATTAGAACTGTCCTGGGCAAACTGAGTGAGATGTAAGGTCATCTTGCTTCCCTGCCTCTTGGTCCAGACTGGTCTCTGGTGCCTGTGTGAGTAAGGTTGGGCATGCACAAACCTGAGGAACAGTCTGGATCTGCTCGGTTTTGCAATATGGCTACATGGCTGGATTTGAGATTGAATATGTGGATTGTTTCTCAACATGAATACCATCTTCTGTTTGAAAGATCTAAAGCTGTAGGGTATTAGGATAAGTTTTAAGAAGGGCTGTGATTTCTTGGATGGTATCCATGGCAGTTATTACCTTTTAGTGGATGACTTCCAATTCTAGATCTCTAGGCCAAGCTCCAAACTCAAATTTCCAAACACAAGCTAGACATCTCCTGCAGGCACCTCAAATCTAACATGTCCCAAATCGAACTCCTAGGAAGGGCGTACAGAGAAATTAAAAACAAGACCTTTGAAAAGGCTTTCTCACTGTCATTTTTTCATACAATGCTTAATTATATTTTTTAAAAACTGTTTTAATGTTTATTTTTGAGAGAGAGCAAGCATGCACATCCAGGTAGAGGAGGGGCAGAGAGAGAGAGAGAGAGAGGGAAAGAGAGGATGGGAAGCAGGCTCCAGGCTTGCTTTGAGCTGTCAGTGAGAGCCTGACATGTGGATGGACCCCATGAACTGGGAGATCATGACCTGAGCCAAAGTCTGACGCCAACAAACTGAGCCACCCAGGCACCCCTGTGTGTCAGGCATTCTTATAGGTGCTGTGATTATAGCAGTGAATTTAACAAACAAGTCTCTACTCCAATGGATCAGATATCCTAGTTGAAAGGAGAGAGAAGGGGGCAAATAAATGAGTAACATTTGTAGGAGGTCAGAGACTCATAGATGCTACGGAAAAGGAGAGAGCAGGAGCGGGAAGACCAAGATTGTTGAAAGAATTTGCTTTTCGGTCACACATATGAGGGGGGATCAGCCATGAGGGGCTGAATGATGAGCTTGGGTCCCGGGCTTCTTTTATTTATTTATTTTTTAATTGTGGCAAATACACATACCATAAAATCTACCATTTTTAAGTGAGTAGTTCAAGTAGCGTTAAGCACATTTACATTGTTTAACAACCAATCTCCAAAACTCTTCTCACCTTGCAAAACTGAAACTCTCTCTCCATCAAACAACTCCCATATCTCCATCCTCCCGAGTAACCACCCTTCTCCTATTTGCCTCTATGAATCTGACTTCTCTACATACCTCAGATCAGTGGAATCATACAGTATTTGTCCAGTTCTGGGCTTCTCGTGGTGACCAATAGAAAGTGCAATCAAGTACGTGATAAGATTAATCCTCAGGGTTTCAAGATAAAAAGTGGTGAAGCTCCGAGCATGAGTGGAGAGTTGACTGAGAGGGTTTGCTAGGTGTCCACAGAGCTCTAGGACCCGTCATCACTCCTGCCCCTGTGGTGTTCCCTGGAGCACTCACAGCTCCTGGACTTTCTCTCAGCTCCCACAAATGGAAGTGTGGAAAGACAAAGGATCATCTTCTTATCAGAAGCAGGTGGAACTCTAGGGCCCCCTCTTGACCACCCAGAAATAGAGCTGTGGAAGCAGGCAGGCAAACACCACCCTGCAGTGCCCAGCACACCGAATGCGTCCTCCATAGTGCTTGGTTCAGTGTGCTGGGAAATAATGCTGTACTAGGAGGCAGATCAGGTTCAAGTCCAGGTTCCTACACTAGATTTTTTAAGTCTGTAGGCACATCCCTCATCTTTTTGCCTCCTATTCCTTTATAATAACAACATAAATAATGCATATACTTAAGAAAAACAATGCATAGGGGTGCCTGGGTGGCTTAGATGGTTAAGCGTCTGACTTCAGCTCATGTTATGATCTCCTGGTCCTTGAGTTCAAGCCCTCCTTCGGGCTTTGTGCTGACAGCTCATAGCCTGGAGCCTGCTTCAGATTCTGTGTCTCCCTCTTTCTCTATCCCTCCCCTGCTTGCGTTTGTTCTCTGTCTCTCAAAAATAAATAAAATGTTAAAAAATTTTTTTAAAAGTGCCTGACACACAGTAGGTGCTCAGTAAATACTTGACTGTTTGCTGACTAGTGACTTTTGTGTGGATCCACACAGAGGAATGAGCAACTTATTAGGGATAGAGCAAAAGAAAGGTCTAGAAAAGCATATTAGCCCCACCACAAAACTCACCTTCTCCCATAATTAGTCATTGCCACAGAAGATATCTTTGTGTGACATGTTTCATTACAAAAAAAAAAAAATAGAGTTAACTATTTCAGAGTGTTTGTTTTGAAACACAGCTGGGCAAGTGTGAGGGAGTGCTTTTATGTTTTATGAACCAACCTATTTATTGCTGCCTGGAGTATGTTCTTTTGGGGCCGCAGGGTGCCCCTCTGACACCCCATTTTTTATCTGGTGACACTGTTTCATGGCTGGTTTCCACCTTCATTTTTTACTAAAAATGTATTATAGGCTCTTTTTCTTCATTCACCCCCTTGAACTATCACTCACTTGTCTCGTGCATGTTCTAATGCTTCGAAAATTGCTGCAATCATAGGTAATCCAAAGAATTCTACCTTATTAACAGCACAGCCAGGAGCTAATCAGAAGTCTTCATTTGCCCGACACAATTCACAGCCTGTGAGGGGTGATTGGTTCCTCACTTGCCATCTTCCTTTTTCTCTACATTGTTTTTCACTCTGAATTCATTGGTTTCCCCAACACTTTTAGGATCTTTTCCTTTGAGGCTTTCTTGCTGCCTCTACACACACGTACTAGATTGTGTGACTTGACTGTCCACTTAATTATCTGGTCAGTTCAATCAAAAACATTAAATCCTTTTTTATTTTTTTGACAACACTGAACTATTTGATCGATTTGATGAATGATCTCAGTCTAAATGGTTTTAACAGCCATCAATGGTGACTTGCCTTCTGTCTCAAAGAAATTTACCTTTTCTCCAAACTTCATTTTCTTTCGATTCAGTGCCTTCTCTTTCTGTTAGTTTTAAAGTGATCTCAGAGCACCTTTGGAGGTATGGGCTTTTCCTGAATATCGGAACAGTTTATTTGCCCTAGATTACATTATAGACTCATTGCTTGAGGGGACTGCAAGAGTTTTCTTATTTCTACATCTCTGCCTAGTAGAAATGAATGTGGTAAAACAACAAAAAAAGTGTGTGCCTATTTATGTATGCTATATACATGTAAGTTCATAAAACTTAAGGCTTTTTTTTCCCTTGAACTCCAGGTGTTTTCATATAATCAAATTTGGGTTAATGGTCCAGTTAGCCTTACATAATTTACTGTTGGTAAATTTTTTCTCACTTAAAAAAAAAACAACTGGGTATAAATAGAACTGAGAAACATTTCCTAATCTTTCCTCCAACTCCCATTTTTTCTCTGGTCTTTATGCAAGTTTTCAGTAATTATAAATCATAGTGTAGTATCACTTCAGAGTTTGAATTTGAAAATTATGGAAATCCTTCATATGACTTCAGATCAGTGACAAAGGTGTTCATAACCAGTTTTTGCTTCTGCTTCTTAAACCTCCCCTCTCCCTCCCCACTTCATGCTTCCCATGCAGAGACACAGATATGCAAAATGCATGCCACATATATATTTTCTTGGCATTTCCAAGCACTTTTTTCATATAGAATGTGTGTTATATACTATATTATACATTGTATCACAGTAATACCTCAGGATGCTGGCATGGTTTGGCATAAAGTGTTTGGATGATTATTGTTTTGGATAACTTGATTTAAGGTTTTTGTTTGAAATGGTAAACTTCTAAATTAAAGTCTCTTTATCCTACCAATTGGGGTATATAGACTAGAACAAAACCTTTTCCTGACGATGTATGGCATCCCTAAAGACTGCTGGTGCGTTGTACAGGCAAGTGCTTTCAATGCTGGGTTTTCATTCGGTCAGAAATCTTGGTTGCAAGCTATAGTTAATGGCCTTTGGCTTATTAAGGATAGGTGGCAGTCATACTGGAGACATTCAGTTTTGGGACTAAGCTTCCTGAAATAATGGCCACATACAAGCCAAAGCCCTGGTTCTGTAAGGAAAGTGCTACCAAAGTAGCCACTTGATTACTTGGTGGCACAATTTTAAATATAATTTTTTTGCCAGGAACTTCATCTTCAACCTCCTGCTATGGCCACTAGTATGAGACAGAGACAGAGACAGAGACAGACAGAGAGAAAGAGAATGAGAATGAGAATATCAAGGGAACTCAGCGTGAGTGTACTTTCTGTACCAAGACTGGTGTGATGTTATGAAACTTTGCTTCATGGATGTGCCTTTATAGTGAGGGGAGAGCCAACATTTTCAGCTCCTACAAGGGGAGACTGTCTTCCCCCAACCCAAACTCATGAAGTATGGAACTCCCCCAACAAATAAAGAGGTTCATGGAGGGAAGCCAAGATGAACGTCAGATGCCCACTTTAGGTTAAATATATAATATTCCAGGGCACATCTGGGCACTCGCTTCTTAGCCTGTGTCCTGACCCGAACACAGTTCTTTGTTTCAGGGAAGTAGGGTGTAGTCTGTGCCTTTCCCGCAGTGTGATATCGCTGCCTTTTTATGGGTTCGGAATCATAATCTCCTCGGGTACATTTTTTGGTCCTCAGTAAAGTTCCTTAATACTCTTATCATTGAAGTTTGCCTTCTTTGGCACTGTTAAAAACATCTTCTTTTAGCATCCAAAGCTATTTGTTTCAGCTTCATGGTCTGCCTTTTTGTTCTTGCCATCTTTTAGAATTTCAGGATTTTTAATCCTATTAGTGTATTAAACACGGATGGTACTGTTTCAACTGCAGAGATAATTGGGCATCCTGTGTTCTGGATTTCCTTTGTGCCAGGTAATTGTGAAATTTGTTCTGGATATATGTTAATTCCTGTTTACCGTTGTCTAGTTATGGAGAAGTTGGGATACAATTCACTGTGGGTAAGTATGGATGATGGAGTGCCTCGGTTTACTTTCGTAAACCTGGATGAAAGTAATCCTGCTAGGGACAGACTCTTGGGTACTGGGAGAGAGTTTGAGATAGTGGATCAAGAGGTCAGACACAAATCAGCCAGAATCTAGACTCCAGGAATCCTGACTCCTGGACACTGACACTGTGGTCATGTTCCTTATCTCTATAACCATCATCTAGAAATCAACCACCCAAGCTCTTGACTGCAAGTATTTTTAGTATTTATTGCACCTGCCCATCAGCTATTTTTATGAATTATAGAAGCATTGTTAGCACACATTGATGGGAAGGAAGAGAATGTTCAAAGGCCTTATCTAAGATTATAATGCTATATTTTAGAGAAATAGATTTGATTCAGATCCAAGCTCCACCAATGGCTCTGTGAACTTGGGCCTGTTATAATCCACCTCTCCAACCTCCAATGTCTTTCTTTGCAAAGTGGGATAATGCTTGTTTTGTGAAGCCTTTGAAGATTAAATGAGATAAATAGGTAAGTTGCCAGTTATAGAGAAAGTAGTCAGTAAATGTTGGATCCCTTCTTTGGAGTTTATTCATGTACACAGAACCTGTCCCCCCTTGTGGTGACTGAAGTATCTGTGTACAGCATTGCTGGTGGAGGATATTGTCAATCCAGAGTTTGACAGCTTCTGACTCCTATGTAAGTCAACTGTCACTCCTGGAATCACAATGGACTTTCCAGCTATTTTCCTGCATAACTTGATGGCGTTAGGAAATCATGACTGCTTTGGAAACACTCCAGCATAGAAGGTTTATACCAGGAGAAAGAAAATTCTGGAAAAACACCTCTCCCAAGGAATAATTCTGTTTTTGGAGGACTACCATGTATATTTTGCTTTATATTGTATTTCCTAAATTGTATTTATTTATTTATTTATTTTAAAGTAATGCAGTAATTTAAAAGAAAGCACCATCTCGGTTTATATTTTCTCCCAAAGATGATAGATAGCTTTCTTCATTAGGATGTCTAATTAAAAAGTAGTATTTGTGCTTTCTCTATCAACCTTCCAAAAAATTCACTGCTGGGCAGAATAAGAGGTTGACAAATAAAAAAGTAATTTGTTCATAAAATTTATAAGCTGCTGCGAATAAAAGCCCAGGAAGAAAGTGCCAAGTCAGCTTTAAGTGGGAGATAATAATCAAAACAGCAAATGTACAAATGCATTATGTTAAGAATAAATCAAGTGGCAAGGCTCGATGTGAGTAATATGGAAAAAACAACTAAGTGGAGAAATGTCAAATGAAGGATTAGCTTTACTTGTGAAGAATCTATTTAACTTATGAGTCCAGTGCAGGATTTCTCCATCCCCAGACCTTACGGGGTTCTTCTGAAGAGGAGCAGCAGCAACAACAATAAACCCTTTATTTTCCTACAGGCTCCTAACACTTTTGTGTCTCAGAGACCAGCTTTTTCAGTGGCCTGTGTCTTTAATTGCAGATTTAACCCTAAAAGAAGGGCTCCTGCAGGCTCTCCTTGGGGCAGGAGATATATATATCATCAACCAGACTGAAGTTTGCTTCTTTAACTGGCCTTTGCCATAAAGAGCATTTGTTGAGCATTTCGGTCTTGACCTCCTAAAGTAAATGTTTCATTGAACAACCATGACTTTATAACCATAAAATAACTTTATTATTATTATTTTCTTCCCCTGTCCCTTTACATTTATTGTGTGGAACTAGCACTTTCCTGCCCCTGGATGAAAGATACAATTTATGGCACATCATAGCAACTCTCTGGCCCCTTTCACTTAACAGTAGGTCATGCTGTTAGTATGTCCAGGCCAGTGTAATAATAGAAAGAGTGTATTTCATTGATGGTTAGTGCTTTTCCTCCTCTCCCAGATCAGGCTTGCTGAAGTCTGGCCACAAGCTGTGAGTAAAAGGGGACCCGGTCAGTTTTTTTTTTTTCCTCAGTGTGCATCACACCTGTCCTCTCTCATTTTGAGATAAAGGCCACTCTTTCAGATCACTTTCAAGGTAGAGAGTAGGAGGTGCTGGGGAGCGGGGCATGGGACCAGGAAAGGTGTCCCCTGACTACCACTGTCTCACATGGCAGCTGACCTCACAGCTGGGCTGACTTGACTGTGGGGCACAATTTGGATTCTCTGAGTATCCTCACCTCTGGGGAACTTCTCACTTACAATCCATCACCAAATCTATTAGTTCTGCCTTCAAAGAATATGCCACATGTGACCATTTTGTATCTCGTCCGCTGTCTCCCACGCTTTGAGCCACCCCCAGTTCCCTCCTGGATTATTGCAGTGACCTTCACCTAACTGGTTTTCCTGCTTCTGCTCGTGTGTTATTTTTATATAACGGTAGCAGGAGGGATCCTTTAACATAGAGTTCAGAGCATGTTATTCCTTTCTTCAAACCATCTGGTAGTTCCTATCTCACTCAAAGGCCTTTGATGGGCTACGTGCTCTACCCTTCCCCAACTGTACTTTTTGGACCTCATCATCCACCACTCTCCTCACTTTTCCAGAACCTGCAGACATGATCCTACCTTGAGGCCTTTGCATTTGCTGTTCTCTCTACCCATGATTCTTTCCCTCAGACACTCAAATAGCTTACTCCCTCATCTCCTTAAAATCTTTGTGCAAATGTCACATTCTTAGGAAGCATTTCACTGAAGGTCTTATTGGAAACTGCAAACCCTTTTATCCATACTCGAGGAGACTCCCTATTCTTCCCGTGCTTCATTTTGCTCCACAACACATTATTTTTTATCCTACCATACATTTTACTCATATATATTTTCTTCCTTTATATAAACTTAATAAAGGCAGGATTTTTTATCACTTTGTTCCCAGTTGTATCCCTAGCTTGTAGGACAGTGCTTGACATGCAGTAGGGGCTCCTAGTATGGATGGATGATTGATTACAGTTGTATTTTATTGTAATTCATGTGTTTGCACACTTATATTTCTCTTTAGGCCCTTGAGAATGAAGTCAAGGTCTCAGTTATTTTGTGTTCCCTGCATGTCTAGCTTAGCACGTGGCAGAGGATAAGTGCCCAATAAGTATTTGTTGAGTCAATGAAAGAATGGTGGACTCAAGGAAGGTTGCTGGAGATGTGGAAAAAAGAGACAGAGTAAACTCTCACAGAAGATGAGGGAGGAGACAGTTTCAAGGGAAAGTAAAGTGGCTGAATATTCAAGAGAAAAGAAGAGATGGAATTTAGGTTGGGAAAGGGGTTGGAGCCTTGGGTGTGTGGCAGGGTGTGTTTGTCAGGTGAGTTGCAGAGGGCTGAGGGGTGAGGTGGAGGTGACTGAGCAGAGACTGTCCAGGAGAAGCTAGTGAGGGGGGCGCAGGGAATTCAGCCAGAGGGGAAGTTGGTTGGGGGAATATATGTGTGTACATTAGCCGATGGGTAGGTTGGAGATGTCATAGTGTCTTGTGGACACTAAAGATTCCATAGAGAGGGAATAGATGTTGGAGCAGGTCTGGGACAAAGCAGGAGGAGGTGGGATCAAAAGGACAAGAGCAGACCAGTCCTGGGAAGAAGTAAGCTTATCTCTCCTTCTCCAAGGAGAGGCATCACTGGTTTCACTTTGGATTCACTAGTATGGAGTGACGGAGGGAGGAAGTTACCCACCTACCTAATTATTTATCTATATCATTTATCTCTCTTTTTTTCTAATTTTTGAATTGTATTTAAATCCAACTTCATTAACATGTAGTGTAATAATGATTTCAGGAATAAAATTTAGTGATTCATCCCAGCATGTGCCCTCTTTAATGCCCATTCCCCATTTCGCCCATCCCCCTCTACCCAACACCCAGCCACAACCCTCAGTTTGTTCCCTGTATTTAAGAGTCTCTTATGGGTTTGCCTCCCTCTCTCTTTTTATCTTATTTTTCCTTCCTTTCCCCTCCCTGTGTTCAGCTGTTTTGTTTCTTTATATCATTTATTTTTCTGCCTGCCTATTCATCCACCAATCTGTTCATCCATCCATCTTTCCCTCGTGTATTTATCTATTGAATACTGCATTTTTCTTAGAATGCAGCCTAATTTCCTCCCTCCTTCTGATGGCTTGTCCCGGATGGGGGCGAGTCTGTGGCATTCTGAGTTGAAGCTAGGGTAAAGAGAACTTTTTCAAGGTATGTGCAGCCCTCCATGGCAAGTCAGGGGTTTTGAGTAACCCTGTACACTGACTTCTCTAGCCTGAAGATCACTTTGAGGTCAGACAGACACAGTACAAGACAAAAAACAACAGCTTACTAATATTTAGAATGTTATACTTTTCAAAGCACTTTAAAATCGAAAATCTTCCAGCTAATTGCTTATTTCCACTTAGTTCTCTGCAGACTTGACAAAATGACTGGAGGTAAATAATCGCTACCTTTCCCTATAATATCCAGCAAAAGAACTGAGAAATGTTGTTTTTCCTTCCAATAATTGCCACTTCTATTTATGAACAATGGAAGGGAACAAAATAAAGAGGAAATGGAAGAAATGAAAAAATAAATCCACCCTGCCTTGACACTCTGTCCAGTTAATGAACCCTACAGAGGAACCACATTAACACTGGCACCCTTTTTAATGATGGAATAACTCAATATGTGCACTCATTCGGGACATTTATAGATTATTAATTACCCACACACGGTATTCAAGCTATGAATGTAATTACCCAGAGCCTCTCTTTCCTTGCTAGCCCAGCATCTTAGACTTGTTTCCTGAATCACCCTCGGGCATATGAAGCCCAGAGGTACTCTATGCCCCTTGGAATCATTTTGACAATCTCCCATAGCCTCTGCTTGGATTGACCTGGCAGATATCTTGTACTAAGTGCCTCCTTTTAAGTATTGATTCTCAGGACAAAGGTGTTATGATGATTATGGCACCCCCAAGCATGCTATGCTCACAGAGGGGACACGAGAAGCAGATTTCAGGGACTGATTTATTTTGGAGACTTAGGGGACATTCATGTTGCCCTTGCCTCTGAATCTGTGCTTCAAGACAGTTTAAAAATAATGAGGGTTGTTAACTGGAGAGAGAGGCATGCTGAGCAGATGGTCCATCAGAGGCCAGGAACCCAAACTAATGGTAAATCCGGGTGGAGTTTGGAAACAGAGGTTTCCTTGGGGAAATTATTTCTTATTCCCAGATGTGGAATAGTTTTTTCGTAGCAATAAGGGTGACCTTAAAGAGGGGCCATTCTTTGACATGACTCAAAGCTCAGGCTTGTGGTGGTTTACAAAGCAAGATTTTCACAGTGCTGATAGTTTTTGCCCGATCCCAGTGGCTCTGCCCAGGGTCCTTCTTGTGAAGCCCACTGGGATGGGGCAACTTGTCCCTCACCGGGATGAAGGAAAAATAGTGTCTCTCTCTCTCTCTCTCTCCCCTAGATGTACCTGTATTATTATTATGATTATGATTCTAAAAGCAAAAGTCTCCTTAATTCAACACTATACACATAACCATTGTTATAATTTTTTAAATGTTTATTTATCTTTGAGAGACACACAAAGTGCAAGAGAAGTAGAGCAAAGAGAGAAGAGGACTAAGAATCTGAAGCAGGATCCAGGCTCTGAGCTGTCAGTACAGAGTCCGACATGGGGCTTGAAATCACAGATCTTGATATTATGACCTGCGCTGAAGTCAGAGGTGTAACTGACCGAGCCACCTAGGCGCCCCTCCATTGCTATAATTTGATGTAAACCTTTCTAGAAGTTTCCTATGCATCTATAAGCAAACATATAATTTAGATAAATAATATTAGACTTAATTTTCTATAATATTAAAAAAAATTTTTTTTAAATGTTTTATTTATTTGTAGGAGAGAGAGAGAGACAGCGTGAGCAGGGGAGAGTCAGAGAGAGAGGGAGTCACAGACTGAAACAGGCTCCAGGCTCCGAGCTGGCAGTCAGCACAGAGCCTGACGCGGGGCTCGAACCCACGAACCGCGAGATCATGACCTAAGTGAAAGTCGGTCGCTTAACCGACTAAGCCACCCAGGAGCCCCTATAAAATTTTTTAATGTAAACTATTTCACAGATATCTTTTTATACTAATACATTTAAATTTCATAGTGCATAAGAGTATGCAGTTATTGGAGCACCTGGGTGGCTCAGTTGGTTAAGCATCTTTTTTTTTTTTTACAAATAGTTTATTGTCAGGTTGGTTTCCATATAACACTCAGTGCTCATCCCCACAAGTGTCCCTCTCTGTGCCCATCCCCCTCCGCCACCCCATCCATCAGTCATCAGTTTTTTTTTTACAAATAGTTTATTGTCAAATTAGTTTCCACATAACACCCAATGCTCATCCCCACAAGTGCCCTCCTCCATGCCCATCCCCCCTCCCCCCCACATCCATCAGTCCTCAGTTTTTGTCAGCATTCAAGAGTCTCTCATGGTTTGCCTCTCTCCCTTTCCCCCACCATTTCCGCCCTTCTTCTCCCCCTTGTTCCTCTGTTAAGTTCCTCCTAATCCTCCTATACGTGCAAACATATGATATTTGTCCTTCTCTGCCTGACTTATTTCGCTCAGCATAACACCCTCAAGGTCCATCCATGTTGCTACACATGGCCAGATTTCATTGTTTCTCATTGCCATGTAGTATTCCATGGTATAGATAAACCACATCTTCTTGATCCATTCTTCTGTTGATGGACACTTAGGCTCTTTCCATGTTTTGGCTATTGTGGAGAGTGCTGCTTTGAACATTGGGGTACATGTGCTCCTATGCATCAGCATTTCTATATCCCTTGGGTAAATTCCTAGCAGTAAGCATCTGACTCTTGACTTCAGCTCATGATCTCCAGGTTCATGAGTTTGAGCCCCACATCATGTTCTGCACTGACTGTGAGGAGCGTGCTTGGGATTCTCTCTCCCTCTCTCTCTGTTCCTCCCTTGCTTGCTGTCTATCTCTTAATAAGTTAAAATAAACTAAATAAAAAGAGTATGAAGTTATATGGTTATAGTACAACTTATGTAATTGGTCATTTAAATGTCATTAATTTTTTTCATAAGTCATGCTGCAAAAAGAAATCATTAATTTTTGTTCATTTGTTTATTTCTTTTGGGCAGATTCTGCAAGTTTAACAGCTAGATCAACAGGAATACTTACTGGTATATATTGTCTAATTCATTAAACTCAAAAAGTTGAACAAATTTATGCTTCACCAGTAGAGTATTCATGCTTTCACCAACTTTGAATGTTATTATTTCATTTAATCTTTGCTAATCTTAAGGTGGAACATCATATACCATTGTTATTTTGATTTACGTTTCCTTGATTGCTAATCAGGCTGAATACGTTTTCATATGTTCTTTTTGGCAGTTTGTGTTTCTTCTTTTGAAATTGTCCTGTTTATGAGTCTTTACTGACTTGGGGGAAGGTGAGAATAATTGTCTTATTTTTAACTGATATATAAAAACTCTTCAGAAAATAGAGATACTAATGTTTTTACTGTTGTACATGTTACATATTTTCTTCCCATTATATTAGTTCTTAGGTACCTTTTTTAATAGGTACTTTTAGTTTCTTTTTAATAGAAACAGTCACTCAAAATTTGTTTCCAAGATAATAATGACTTTTTTTGTGTGTGTGTGTTGCTATTTTATTTCAATGTATTTCTGGATTGGCTAGATACATTTGACAGTGACTGAACAAGTAGATGCCTTCTTTGAAACCCTGATAGTCCAAGTACAGTTCTGGGAACATGGATAGCAGTTCATGTTGATTCCTGAAGGAGATAATTTTAATCTTCCTATCAGTCATATGGCAGAGACACTATTATTGGGTCCATTTAATGGGGAGATTGGGGCATAGCAGTTTAAGTATCTTGCCTAATGTTTCACTTTTAGTAAACTATGGGATTGAAATTCATGCCCCAGTCACAAACCATTCATTATGCTAGAACTTTTCAAACAGGCTTGTAGTTTGAAGGGAAGGTGTCAGTGATTCTGACCTGCAGATAATAATGACTTTTTGAAAGACTTACAGATTAAAAAAAAAAAAGTTCTGTATCATATTGTAGAAGTTTCCATCTATTCTTAGTTTACCATGGGTTTAACCTTAATAAAGAATTTTATCAACTGTATTTTCCGTATTTATTAAAATGATAATTTGGTCTTTTATTTAAGTCTATTGATCTAATGAATGAGATTGATAGATTTTCTAATGTTGATTTATCTTTAAATACCTAAAATAAATTTTGGTTAGAGATTCCATGTTGTTCTTGTAATGTGTTGTTGGTTCTTTTTGTTAATACTATTTTTAAGTGTATGTGTGTGTCTGTGTGTGTCTGATTAGGAAGGTATATATGTGTGTAAATATATATTCATAAGTGAATTTGACTTACAGTTTGCTTTTTTCCATTATCTCAGTCATTTTTTATATCAGTTATACTAGCCTCATGAGATGGGTTCTTGAAATCTTTATAGAACTTTCTGATAAAGCCAACATTTGGAATGTCTTGTAAAGTTGAGTTTGCTAAATTCTTTGAATTTCTGTTCTTTTGAAAATAATTCAAGTAGTTTCTTAAAAAGTTGTTTATCTTTTTTTTGACTTCCACATTTTTGGTAAAAGGTTAACGTAGCATTATTTTTTATTGAAAATAGTCTCTTCCCTATCTGTAGTTACATTTAATTTTTTCATTGCTGATGTTGTATATGTGTTCTCAGACTTACTTATTCTTTTTATCAGGCTTGTCAAACATCTCCTAATGCTTTTTTTAAAAAGAACTAGTCTTAGTTTTACTTGACAATTCTACTTGTTTTAGACTTTCTAATTCATTGGTTTCCTTTGTTTATTTTGTTGTTCCTTTTCTGCTTCTGAGTCCAATGTTCCAAAAATATTTATTCTAGACATTTCTTGTTTTAGGAAAAAATTTATTTAAGGATATAATTTTCTCCTGGGTAAGGTTTGGCCACATCCCATAGAATTTTCCCTGTAGTGTTCAACATATGTTACTTTCCAAGTAATTTATAAATTTTTATTTACTCTTTGACACGAGTTATTTGGAAGAGTGAGGTTTTAGATTTAATTACATTTTAATTAGTGAGTGGGTCCTATAAGAGTTCTTCTTTTAGAAACTTATTGAGAAGTTTTTTTCATGGCTTCTTAAATGACCTTTCTCTCTATATTTTAAATAGATGTTATGTGGACTTTTGAAAATAATGTGACCTTTCCCCTTTCAGAGAGATCATGATTTTCTATGAAGTCAGGCTTGTAATATGTATTCTTTACATCTTCCTGTATTTATTTTTTGCCATTCTGACATGATAAATTTCAGGACAGATTTGTTAATCTTTCCCACTATACCTTTGGGTTTGACATCATCCCCCCTGTTTCTAACACTTCTTTTTACTTTTTGGACGAAGTATCGTAAAAAAGTTAAGAGCCCTGATGCTGGTTCATCTACCTGGTTTGAATATCATCTCCACCCTCAAGCTGACATTGACAGGTTGTCCTCACTATAAAATCACATCACCTACTTCACAGGGCTCTTGGGAAGATTATATGACTACTATGTATAAAGAGCTTAGAACTGTGCATGACATATTAAGAGCCTTCTATTATCCTTTTATTTTTCCTAAGAGAGAGAGAGAGAGAGTGAGCGAGCACATGCAGTTGGGGGAGGGGCAGAGGGAGAGGCAGACAGAATCTCAAGTAGGCTCCATGCTCAACGAGGAGCTGGATGGGGTGGTGTCTGTATTTCAGGACCATTAGATCATGAACCAAGCCAAAATCAAGAGTTGGATGCTTAACCAACTGAGCCACTCAGGCACCTCTCTATTGCTCTTTATGTATCTGCTATGATACTAGTATGATGCTGAGAGTGAGAAACTTCATGGTTGCTATGTATTTTGATGAGTCTATTATTTATCAGTATGAAATAACTTTCTTTGTCTCATAAAGAGCTTTTCGCCTTGAATTCTGTACTAACCAGTGTTAATATTACTATAGTGCTTTCTTTTTATTTATATTTGCCTCATCTTTCTTTGGGCTCTGCATATTTTCAACCTGTCTACTACTTTGTAATATTATTTGTTAGCTATGTCTCTTGTAAGGAGCATACAGTTGGAGCTTGCTTAGTTTTAATAAGTCTGAGTGTTGTTATCTTTTAATAAGGAAATTTAATCTGTTTGTAATTGTTGGGATTACTGATACTCCTGTCATCTTTATGTTTATTGTTGGATATGTTTCTTGTCAAGTTTGGATTGTTGTCCCAGGGGCTTCTAGTGCTAGTAGCTGAGTTTAGATCTTTCTAGGCTGGTGTAGCTGGGAAAATGTCTGCTTCTGCTGCTTCAAGGTAGGAAAAACCAGAAGGCAGCTGGAGGGCATAGCATCTGTGGTCATACTTTCTTAGTATGGTATCTCAGAACTGAGTTTTCTTAAAGGTATCATTTAGTTAGTTTGTAATATAAGCCAGGTCCCTATATATACACAGGCACTGTGTACACACACACACACACACACACACACACACACACGTCAACATTCTCTCTATCTTCATTTAACTCTCTCAACAACCCCATGATGTATTATTTTATTTATAGATAGGGAGATTAATTAAAGAAATTAGGAAGTGCTCCTGAGGAATTAAAGAATAAATTATTTATAATGTATAAACTTATTCCCTTTCCCACCATTATGCATGGGATATAGAGCAGGCTAAGAATTGGTTTCTGAACTGACTTGTACTGAGTTTCTAAATGAACAGGCTGCCAATGCTTCTGGGAACTGTGGAGCTTCAGGTTTTGTTTCATCCAGTTTTCGTTCTAGCTTAAGTTTTCACTCTACATTGATTGTTCTAGAATGGATAATCCAGAGACTGGTAGCTTTTTCCCTGCTAGAGGAAAGAAAAGTGGTATGTGCCACATCCTGTTTGTCTTTTTTCAGGGCCTGGGTCTAGAGTTAGTGGGATCTGTGCTTTCTGGTCTCACACGTCTTAGAAAAGAGAAGGCTTGTGCTTTATCCATCTTTGTATCTCCAGTGCTGACAAGGATGCCTGGTCCATAGTAGGTGCTATTTCTTAAAATGACCTGTGCTCAGAAGAGGACAAGTTATTTTATATTAATGTATGAATTATGAGGTTTTAGGAAAAGGCTCAT
The DNA here is from genome assembly GCA_017311185.1 of Proteles cristata cristata. Lineage (NCBI taxonomy): Eukaryota > Metazoa > Chordata > Mammalia > Carnivora > Hyaenidae > Proteles > Proteles cristata. The sequence goes on along the minus strand of JAESUZ010001773.1, from coordinate 2,288,350 downwards.
AGGTGGCTCAGTCGGTTAAGTATCCAGCTTTGGCTCAGGTCATGATCTCATGGTACAATGTTGGAGCCCCACATGGGCTCTGTGCTGACCACACAGAGCCCACTTGGGATCCTCCGTCTCTCTTTCTCTCTGCTCCTCCCATGCTCGTGCTCTCTCTCTCCCTCTCTCAAAAATAAATAAACATTAAAAAAAAGAAAAAAGTGTGTTTAGAACTCTTTCAAGAGCTTGCTCTGGACAAAGCAGTGTGTGCTTTCAGTAGGAGAAGTTTTGAGTTACTGCTGATGGACAGAATGACACTGACCTATGAATTACTGCATTGGTAATGCAAGTGAGGACATCCAACTAATAAAAGTGCTCCTGAGCCAGCTGCTGGGGAGAACATATAGCCCTGATCTCATAGGGATTCCAGAATTGAAAAAAAAAAGGCAACCCAAATGAAAACTCCCAGCTTACATCAGGGAAATACTGGGGCAGAGCTTTAATGAGATCCCTAGGTAAACCATTTTTTTTTATACAGGCCTGTTTGACTTCCAAAGATATCTGGCTAGACCTTGATTGATTGTCAGGCTTTTTAAGTAGCATTGATTTTTACTGCTGCAACACTGAAATGATGAGGTCATTGTATTTTGCTACATTATTGAAGTTCTTGTTAAAGCAGCCTGGAGGTTATAAGCACATCTGGCTACTGGCTTCTTGCTTGTGCTAAGTTTGAGAGATGGGAAAGTTGAGGTAAGTAAAATGACAAAGGTAAAAAAAAAATCCTCCTCTCTCATTATGAGGGAGAATTTCAGAGTTTTTTTTGAATTATAATGATAATTTGTAGATTAACAAAATTAATCATAGATGATCCTTTCTTTTCAATATTAGCTCTCATTTATTGAGTATGTAAGTCCACAGGCTGAGGGACTATCATAAGTGGTGTTTTTAATCTTAAAAATTTTTTTTAATGTTTATTTTTGAGAGAGACGGTGTGAGCAGGGGGAGGGCAGAGAGAGAGGGTGACACAGAATCTGAAGCAGGATTCAGGCTATGAGCTGTCAGCACAGAGACTGATGCAGGGCTCAAACTCACAAACTGTGAGATTATGACTGACTGAAATTAGCCGCTTAACCAACTGAGCCACCTAGGCACCCCTGTCATAAGTGTGTTATACACATGAACCTTTTATTCTTACTACACCTCCATGAGGTACGTGTTATTATCTCCACTTTGTAGATGAGGAAGTTGAGACTCAGACAGGTAAGATTGTTCTCTTGTGGTTCACTAGTCAATGGAAGAGCTAAGTTTTACCTCAAGCTACGTCTGATTCCAAAGCCTGTGATTTGAACTGCTGGTTTTCTGTATGATGCGATGTGAGTAGAGATTCCCTTTGGGTAGGATCAGAGAGCAATAGTTAAGTTGCTTAAGTGATGACAGCTTTAGCCCGTGTGGACCTACGTCCTGGGGAAAACTGGAAATCGCACAGTGCCTTAGGATACACCATCCTGACTTTCCCCATTTGTACTAGGCAACTACCTGAAACTCCCTTCTGCCTGAGGGAGGCTATGGCTCTGATGGGGTGTTGAGGGCTTTGCACATTTTGGGATTCCTCCAGCTACGATGTATTGATCAGTGGTTGCCAGAAGCTTTAATCCGATTAGAGTCTGTAAAACTGGTTTCCATCTCTGGCGCCTGACTCAGGTTTCAGAGCAAGGGGAAAAAGTATGACATCACCCTTGCTTGCATCTGTGCTGGGTGGCTAATGAAATTACGTGATGGATTTGAGGACCATTAAAGTCAATGTTGATCCTTATTATTATTAAGAGTACTTTCAAATTTACTGCACCATGGGGCAGGCTCGAAAGCATCATTTTTCATAGGTGTGTTCACTGCTCTGGGTTTTAGTGCACAACTCCCTGGGATGTGGAGAATGCTAGCAGCACAGAGAATCAATTCTGAAATCTTCAGGATGAAAGGGCACGTAGCACTTTTGCTGGAGGGAGGAGAACATTCTGGGATTTTTCCATAATGAGGCATCATGATGACCTTGGATTGAAAAAGTATAAAATGAAACAAGACATGCTTGTCAAAGAAATGTGAAGTACCACTGTTGCCATTAGCATCAGCAATAGTAATGTTTAAAAAGGTTAAGAGGTTAGTGTGTAAAAAAAAAAATGTGCTCAGTTCAGGTCACCATCAATTTACTGAGCATAGATACTGAACGAGCACCAGAGATACACCATACTAAGGGGAAAGACATGCCTGTTTTGTTCATCGATGTATCTCCAGGGCCCAGCCAAATGTCAGACATGCAGAAATTATTCTCCCTTCAAAACTATGTATATTGTATAACATATATGCTATAAACTGCATAGCTCTTAACTGTATAGCTCTATGAATTTATACACCTACTCATGGAGCACTCAGCTGTGAACTCTCATCCAAATTAATTGTAGAGCATTTCCTGTATACTAGAAGGCTCTCTTTTGCCCTCTCACATTCTTCCAAGAGAGATAACCACTAATTGGACTTCAGGTTAGTTTTGCCTATAGCTAATATACTTCATATAAATCCATATAAGTTGAATCTTCATATAAATGGAATCATATAATATGTTACCTTTTTGTCTGTTTTTGCTCATCTTTATGTCTGTGAGAGTCATCCTTGTTGCTGCATGTCAGAGTATGTGAAAGTAGTTTGTTCTTTTTATTGCCCTACAATTTTCGGTGGCATAACCATTCCACATTTATTTATTCCTCTATGATGGATATTTGGATAGTTCCCAATTTTTCACTGTTAAAAACAAAGCTATTGTGAACATTCTTGTGCATGTCTGTTCATCTTTGTTTCTTTTATTAATTTTTAAAATTTCAGGAGTAGAATTTAGTGATTCATCACTTACGGATAAGACCTGGTGCTCATCCCAACAAATGTCCTGCTTACTGCCCATCCCCCCACCCACTTGTACTTGTCTTTTGATTGACTTTTCTTTTAGGCATTTATGCAGAACTGGAACTGCTGGGTCGTTGAAAATATTTTTTGAGTTGCTGAATTACAAAATGCAGTACTTTATTTGGCTGTGGCCTACTCAGGACTTGCAAAGACCCATGGTCACCTATCATATGTATTCTCAGTAGAAAATAATTCAGTGATAGCAAAGAGTTAAATTAGGATATATAGAAGCCACTCATTATTTACTTAGTACAATGACAATATGAGCTCAAACGTGGGGTGTTTTAAAAGATTTTATCTTATTATTTTTTTAAGTGTGTGTGTGTGTGTGTGTGTGTTTGAGAGCGAGAGACAGAGTGCAGTGGGGGAGGAGCAGAGAGAGAGGGAAATACAGATCCAAAGCAGGCTCCAGGCTCTGAGCTGGCTGTCAGCACAGAGCCCCATGTAGGGCTTGAACCCACGAACTGTGAGATCATGACCTGAGCTGAACTTGGGTGCTTAACCGACTGAGCCATCCAGGTGCCCCAACATATGGTTTTAATGTATAAAACAATACCAAAAAGTTGATAATCTAATAATTTTATTCCACCAAACTCAACATTATACTGCAGGTTATATAGTATCAATTCATAGCATATTAGTTCATTAAAAAAAATTATGGGGAGCCCATCGTGTGCCAGGCATGTTGTAGGCATTGAAGCTACAGTTGAGAACTCACAGATAAGGGGAAGTGTCTGCCCTTAGGAAGCTTAGGTTCCAGTGGAGAAGATGGACAATAGATACCAGACCAATAAATTTGAGCTATAAAACATCACCAGTGAAACATACAATGTGAACAAATTTTGGGGAGAATTACCAAGAACATCTGCATTAGCAGCAAAATTTGTGGGTGATTTGTGTTTGAATTGCATTTACACATAACTTAAAGCCTGGTTATTGGAAAATTAGAGACCAAAGATCCTGTTCATGTGCATGCTACTAATATAATAATAATAGCTAATTATGTGGTCTAAGTACTTTACATGGATTATCTCATTTAATCTTCCCAGTTCATTATGATGTAGGTACTAGTCCACATTTTATTTTTTTATTTAATTATTTTTAAATTATTAAATTTAAAAAAAAATTTAGTTTTGAGAGAGAGAGAGGGAGGGAGAGAGAGCATGAGTTGGGGAGGGGCAGAGACAGAGGGAGATATAGAATATGAAGCAGGCTTCAGGTTCCTGGCTGTCAGCACAGAGCCTGCCTCAAGGCTTGAACTCAGGAGCCATGAGATCATGACCTGAGCCGAAGTTGGACACTTCACTGAGTGAGCCATCCAGGTGCCCTGATACTATTCCACATTTTAATAGTGAAGAAACTGAGGCACAAGAGGTTAAATAACTTACCCAAAGTCACACAGCTGGTGTGTGGTGATAACGGAGACACAAACGAGGCAAACTGCCTTTGAAGCTGGTATTCTCAGTGCCTCCAGGTGAATAAATATCCACTACTGTACACTGTATGGTTATCCAAATGGCATGCAATAAACTACATTGAGAAAGATATTACATTAACATTCATTTATAAAGTAAAAGCAAAACTTGAATAGCTGGGGTTGAAAACCATGGCTGATTGAAGATAGCATCACTGATACAATGTTCAAAAACTGTCTTTCCTGAAAACTACTGAAATTCTGTTTTGTATGCTCATGCCTAATGCAAGTTTGCAGTATTTCCAAAAGAGTGGCTGCCAGACTTAACAGAACACTGAATTAAATATTCAGTAAACTCTATTCATACACTAAACTTAGAAAGTACTGCTGATTCACTTAGGAGATTTTTAGTAAGTAATATTTGGTTGTAGGTAAAAGTAAAAGCTAATGGAAAGTGTGTCATTTGCTCTGAGTCTGAAAGAGAGACTTGCATTTCTGGGTATGTTGATGGCAATCAGAAGGGCTCTCTAGAGGACAGAGGTCTACTCTGAGAATCACTGACCAAGGCAAAAAGAAGTCTACAAAGAGCATTTCTATGAAACATGCTGAGTGCTATGGCTAGCGGTATATGTCAGGGTTCAGTGGGGCTTAATAAATAGCCCCCTTGTTTCCCTGCAGAGATCTGAAACAATTAAGAGATAATCAAGAAGTAGGATAGAGATGAAAATATTACTGTTGTTACTGATTAAACTGATAATGGAGAACTCTGGAACGAGACAGATTTATGCACCCAGGCACAGGCAGCACTGAACAGACAAGCCTTTGCAGTAGTGACAGTGTGCCCCTTATGGCATTGAGGGAAGCAGGAGGACTTACACCTTCTTTGTGGGCATTTTTCTCCCTGCTCCTACTCTGTGCTGCTCCATCTCCCATGGAAGGAAGAAGTGGGAGTAGAGAGAAGCCAGCTCTCCGTTAGGGTATTAGAACTCTTTTAGATGGAAGGAAGTATCAGACTCAGGGAAGCTTTTCCTTTCCCTACAAAATATATTCAATACACATGCTATGGGGGTACAAACCAGGAACAGGAGAAAGGACTGTCAGGAAAATAACCTGTGCTGTCTTGTAGGAAAGCCAGGAGCTAGCAAGATGGAGGTTGGAGGGGAGGATGTTTTAGATCTGGCTTTGGCCTGCAGACCAAATCTGGTCCATTGCCAGTTTTTTGCAATAAAGATTTATTGGAACATAGCCACACTCATTCATTTATATGTTGTCTATGTGTTTGTGCTGTAATGGCAGAAATGGAGCAGTTGTGACGGAGACCATATTGCCCCCTAAGCCTAAAGTATTTACTATTTGTCCCTTAACGGAAAAAAGCTTACCAACCTCTGCTTTAGGCAGACGGTAATGGTCAGGGCAATGAAGGAAGTTGGTGGTGTGCTGGGGACGTGGTGTCAGGCACTGTATGTGGTTGGGACTTTGGGACATGAAACAGGAAGAGTGTGGAGGGGTGGGATGGGGGTGTAGAGTGGTGAAAGATACTTGCATGTTCTGCAGGGCAGTGCCATAGCTGACCATGATAGGACTGGAAAAAGTGATGAAACAGGTGGATCCATGCTTCTCTGGGACTTTACAGAGTCCTTATTGACTGATGTTGAACATCTTTTCAGGCACTTATTTGCCATCTGTATCTCCTCTTAGATGAAGTGTCTGCTCAAATCTTTTGACCATTTTGTACTGAGTTACTTTTATTTACTGATTTTAAGACTTGTTTGTATACTTTGTATTTAGTTCTTTATCAGATATTCAGTTCACAAATATTTTCTGTCTGTGGCCTGTCTTAGCTACCCTAAGGGTGCATTTTAAAGAGCAGATATCTTTAATTTTGTGGAAGTTCCATCTCTTGATATTTTTTCTTCTGGTATTATGCTTTTGATGTTGTACCTAAGAAATATTTGTCTAACTCAAGACCTCAAAGATTTTTCTCATAGTTTCATCTAGAAGTTTTATAATTTTAGGTTTAGTTTCATATAGTTTTAGGTCTGTGAACCATTCTGAATTAATTATTTTGTAAGAGTGAAGCAAGGATTAAAGTTCTATCCCTTTCTCCTTCTCCTCCTCCTTTGTATATGGCAATACAGTGGTTTCAGTACCATTTGTTGTAAAGACCATTTTTTCCCTCTCAATTGCCTTTTCACCTTTTTAAAAATTTTTTTCAATGTTTTTAAAAATTTATTTCTGAGAGAGAGAGAGAGAGGAAGAGAGAGAGCGTGAGCAGGGGAGGGTTAGAGAGAGAAGGAGATAGAGAATCAGAAGCAGGCTCCAGGCTCTGAGCTAACTGTCAGCACAGAGCCCGACTCAGGGCTTGAACCCATGAACTGTGTGATCATGGCCTGAGCTGAGGTTGGACGCTTAACTGACTGAGCCACTCAGGCGCCCTCCCTTTTCACTTTTTTCAAAAATTCATGCCTGGAATCTTTATTCTGTTCCACTGATCTGTTTGTCTACATTTATACCAATATCACAGTCTCTTGATTACTGTGGGTTTATAATAAGTTTTGAAATGAGGTGCAGTTAGTCCTCCAAATTTGTTTTTTTTTTTTTTTTTTTTTTTTTTTTTTTTTGATTTTTTGGGTCACAGTTCTTTTGGCTCTTATCTCCTTTGTATTTTCATATGAATTTTAAGTTCATTTGGCTAATTTCTTGGTTTTTTGATTGGAGTTGCATTGACTCTCTAGATCGATTAGAAGAGAATTAGCATCTTAACCTTATTAAGTTTCCCATTGCATGAATATGATTTTAATTGGATCTTTTGAAATTGGCCTCAGTATTGTTTTGTTTATTTATCACATTATGTTAAGGAGCTTTTTTTAGTATATAAGAACTTTTTTTTCTTTTTTTAAAAAATATTTATTTTTTGGGCAGAGCATGCAAATAGGGAAGGGGCAGAGAGAGGAGGACAGAGAATCTGAACTGGGCTCTGTGCTGACAGGCTGCCAGCAGTGAGCCTTATGTGGGACTCAAACTCATGAACCATGACCTCATGACCTGAGCCAAAGTCATGCTCAACTGACTGACCCATCTAGGTGCCCCATGTATGTGAGAACTTTTAATGAGCCAAATGAACAACCATACATCTATAGGTGAAAGATAATTTTCTACAGAATTAGTCTGAGGTTGGATTTTTTTTTTTAAGGTTTTATTTTTAAGTAATTTCTATGCCCAACAGGGGGTTTGAATTTACAACTCTGAGATCAGGAGTTGCATGCTCTCCTGACTGAGTCAGCCATGTGCCCATAAAGTTGGCTTTTTAAGCTGGTCATGGATTCCCTCCATGTGCTCTGGAAATGCCTCTGTAGTGCTTCTTCCAAAACATATGTTTTTTTGTAGAGAATGGGTTGCGATAAAATCATAATGAGTGATTACTCCCAGTCAGGGATCAGGGGAAGTACATTAAAGGAGCCCTGTGGTGGGTAAGAATAATGAGGATTTGAGTCGACATGAAAAGTATGTCCAAAGACATTCCTCACATACCAGAGGGAGGTAGGTCTACAGGACATGGCATGCCACCCTTGCATATGGTCATAGGAGCGAGTGATGGAAAAGACTTCTGCGTGACAGCAGTATTTCTTGTCCCCAATGATGAGCACATCTTTCTGAACCAACCCCAAGAGAAAGAGCTGAAGTGGGAAGAGTGTTGACTATGTCTGTGTGATAGCAAATATCTAAGTGGTAGCTGGGGATTTTAGCATTTGGAAGTTTATTTCACTTCCTGGATTATTCTATTAGGTGGATTAGATCAATGGTAGAAGTGAGTTTGTCTCTTTTTAGCTACTTATTTCATGTCACAGGCACAGTTGTAAAAAACAAAAAAAGCAGGCTGAGGCATGGTTATGGCAAAAGAAGAATTAAAATGAGTCGAATAGAACTCCAGCGTTTCTCTTGTGGGTGTTTGATGACATTTTCTGCAGTGAGGAGTAACCCCAGCATGGGAAAGGAGATACACAGTTAAGGCCTACATTAAGTTGATCTGGGCATTCAGTTTTATTTATTTATTTTTTATTTATTTATTAAAAGAATATATTTTAATGTTTTATTTATATATTTTGAGACAGAGAGAGAGAGAGAAAGAGCAAGTGAGCATGCAAGGGAGGAGCAGAGAGAGAGACGGAGAGAGAATTCCAAGCAGGCTTCATGCTTTCAGTGCAGAACCCAACGTGGGGCTCAAACCCACGAACCATGAGATCATGACCTGAGGTGAAACCAGAAGTTGAACACTTGACCAACTGAGCCACCCAGGTGCCTCTGGGCAGTTTTTGTTTTTAAATTATTATTATTTTTTAATGTTTTATTTATTTCTAGGAGAGAGAGAGACAGCGTGAGCAGGGGAGCGTCGGAGAGAGAGGGAGTCACAGACTGAAACAGGCTCCAGGCTCTGAGCTGGCAATAAGCACAGAGCCCGATGCGGGGCTCGAACCCATGAACCGCGAGATTATGACCTAAGCGAAAGTCGGACGCTTAACCGACTAAGCCACCCAGGCGCCCCTCTGGGCATTCAGTTTTAATAAGACTTGGTAGATTGACTAATTGATTGATGTTTTATATCTGTTCTCTAGAGTTCGATTGTGCCAGGGAGAGTCTATGCGGACACTGTAAAGGCAAAGATGATGGGTAAGCCAAGTGAGCAGAGATGTAGAGCTTCCATCTTCCTCTGTCTTACCCCTATTCAACCGAAGGATAGTCTCCTTTTAGAAAAAGAAATCTGTATTAAGTTTTAGGATTCCACATCAGAAGTTGCTTTCTGAAGACGTGTGTGTGTGTGTTGGAAAATCTCTGGAATAGACTAGATCAGTGACTTTGATCGATAATGAATGCCTTCCTCAGAAATAAGGAGAAAAACTCCACACAAAACTTTGGCTCTTTGCCAAAATTGAAGGGCATCACTCCTTTCCTACCATGAGGTTCTGCTACAGTGATAAGTTACTGATAGCCCAATGTTAGGGTTGCTAAATATTGCAGGGGACATACTTATACTAAAAATTATTCACTGTTTAGCTGAAATTTAAATGTATTGAATGCCCTTTATTTTTATTTTCTAAATCTAGCAGCCATAATCATGCATACTTCATCACAAAATAATGAAAGGATTGATGGTCCGATATAATAATTTTCTTAAACACTGACCAAAAACTTCTCACATCTTGGTTACATGCATCATAATACATTAATTCTTTGGCCTACCATGCACAGCTTTCCCAGCAGTCAGCAGTTTTTCCTTGATAGAATATGGGTAAGGAAACAGGTATTGTCCGTGTTTTTAGGATAGAAGGGCCTCACTCTCCCTCAGGGCACTGAAGTCAAATTCATCCAAACTCTGCCATTGAACTGATTTTTCCACTTTTTGTGTTTTGTTCTTAAGTATCATTCCATCTTTGAAATTTCAAGTTGCAAGTTTTAATTAGAATATTGAAGATGTCTTGGAGCATTTCATCAATATCATATGCTTTTTCCTCAACAAGATGACTTTAAAAGTTATTTTTGTTGTTTTTGAACCTCAGTTCATTTTGCATGTTATCGTGCCAGGAACTTGGTTACTGCAACTAAAAACAGTTTGCTCTTGTTCTGTATCCTTCTTGGCCTCTCTTAAATGTCTGTTAGAGATCTAAGATATCAGAGGGCCCCCTGGATAGCTGCACTAACATTTTAGATGTCTTTTGCTGTCTTTCTCATTTAAATATCATCACAGTAAAGACCATTATAAGAAAGTTTTCTAGATAGTATAATTAAATCCATGTTTTGGGTGATTCATTATATGAATGGTTAAAAGCTTCTTTTCATGATTCACTAAAGTACTGCACATTTATCATCACATTCAATTCTCATAACCCTATGAGATAGGTGTTATGTTTTAATTTTATAGAAAAAGGAGACTCAGACACAGAGAACCAAAGCAACTTGCCTAAGGCCACTCAGCTGGAAATTTGTAGGCTATGGACCCGTATGTCTGTCTAATTTCACAATTTTTACTTATAGTTGTTGCATTATGCTTTACATACTGGACTTTGTTGGTCTGGCTTCAGTCAATTATGTGCAATAATAATTTGGTAGAACGACTTTCCAGATTATAGTCATTCCACTAATAAGAGAAATTGAACACGTGCTCCCTGTTTTGTAAATAAGGAAAGATAGCTGAGTTCTTCCTAGTGGGCTTATTCTTCCAGTAGAAGTGTTTTTTTCTTCAGTAATTCATATTCTTTATGCAGAAGAACTAGCCATCTAATTGGGCACCATCACATGTTCCAAATAATTAATTACAAAAACCACATATGACAAAAGCACAGTGATCTAGTGAGAGAAAAGGGGGTATATATGTGTTTATGTATTCATGACATTTCTTTCCCCTGCTGGGTTTAATTCCCTTCGCTTGTGGATTTGTTAAGCAGAAGCTGGATGTTGGCATCCGTTCTTTTCCCAGTCCTTCAACCTGGAACCTGGTTTCTAGCAATGTGTTAATTTTAGCACCAATTTAGTTAATTAAAATAATTGTCAAGTTCCTTGAGTTCATCACAATGGGAGTTTACCTATTTTTAACTGTCTAAAACTTAATGTGGTAGTGCTATTTTTACTCAGAAAATAATTCTTCCTCAGTTATTTCTGAAAAAAATTTTTTTTTCCGTAAAGGAGGCCCATTTAACCATTTCTGATTCATAGTGAAGAGACAGTCTTATGGGCACCTGGGTGGCTTAGTTGGTTAAGTGTTTGACTTCAACACAGGTCATGATCTCACAGTTCATGGGTTCAAGCCCCGCATCAGGCTCTGTGCTGACAGCTCAGAGCCTGGATCCTGCTTCATATTCTGAATCTCCCTCTCTCTCTGCATCTCCCCTGCTTACACTCTGTCTCTCCTTCAGAAATAAAATAAACATTAAAAAAAAGACAAAGTATCTGTGACATTAAATAATCCATAAGGGCTTTTCCAGAAAGGCTTCTGCTGAGTGTCAGAACCTGCTGCTGTCATTCTGTCCTTGGAAACAAAAAATTATTCAACCTGGAATATCTCTCAGCCCTGCATTCCATGTATAGCTACTCATTGTCCTTTGTAGTATGAAGGGCATAGTAATGATGACTCAGGGCATGATCAGACTCTCCTTCTTCAGGATGTGCTCCTCATGAGGAAGTCTGCTCAACTGTTGACTTCGTTTGCCGCTGCTTTTCTCATTGTGCACTTCATGCTGGGACAGCCCAGTGAGCCAGGTCTGGGAAAAGCCCACAAGGGTCCCCTCTCTCCCACTCAACCATGGCACAATGGCAGTGCTCCTTGTTCTCTGGGGTGGTTTCTTTGACCCCTTCAGTATTCTTCTTGCTGGCATGGCTTCTCTGAAAGGCCTCTGGCTGCTTGCTGAGGTTGGCAAACAGGCTGGTAGGAAGCGCTGCTTCCCTGAGCAGGAAGGAGAGGCTCATTGACATTCTACCAGTGGATTGTCCTTCAGTTGATGTTGAAGGAGAATAAGAGACACTATCTGCAGAAAGTCTAAGTTAAAGTGCAAATGTGATGTTTGGAGAGGACAACACAATATTTGAACTTGGACTCAGTCCTGGGCACTCTTCTCTGTTTGCCCTCATATCTTGTCCTAGGACTCAAAATGCCACCTCTATGCAGGTGACCCCCATCCTCTCTTTTGAACTCCACATCCCTGTGTCCAGCTTCCTGCAGGACATCCCACTTCTATTTGTAAAAGGCACATCTAACTGGCATGTTCAAAAAGACTCTCGACCTTCCTCTCCAAAGCTTCTTCTCTTGTTCTTCTTTCTTGCTTTCTTGCTAGATGTCTACTTCAGTCTTTCACTTACTTGGGCTAAAAACCCGGGCCTCATCTGTCAGTCCCTACTTTCTCTCACATTTCACATCCAGTCAAGCCTCACGTCCTGTCAGCAGTACTGTCACAATATGTTTGGAAACTGACCACTTTTCATTGCCTCATATCTATCTATCTAGTCCAGACCGCCCCCATCTCTTTCCTGCTCTTTCCTGAGTTCCCTTCTTGCTTCTGGCCCTGCTCTGCCAGCTCTCTTCTTCTCCATGTACTAGTTGGAGTGATAGTTTAAAAAATATAAAGTCCTCTTCATTTGAAAGCCCTTCAGTAATTTTCCATCTTATTTGCTGTAGGACACAAAATACTACACGAAGGGCCTCTTGACCCCCAGATCTCTCAGGCTCTTGCCCCTTGTTCCCCCTCCAGGGCAGTCACAACAGCCTTTTTATTTGGAACATGTCAAGGACACACTGCTCTGCTTCCTGCATCTGCCTGGGACACTCTTGTTGTAGGGACCCACACGACTCCTTCTTTTACATCTCTGCTCAAACATTATCTTATAAGAAAGTCTTCCCTGGCCTGGATAAAATGCTGCCCTCACCAGAGAGCAGAGTTTTTTTGTGTGTTTGTTTGCTTTGTTTACTGTGAATCCCCATTACCTGCCACCAGGTAGACATCCAGTAAATACCTGCATTGAGTAAGTACAAAAAACTTTATTAATTCCCACGCAAGAAAGGAGTTTTGTTGTTTTTCCTTGAATGTCTTTGATTTAGTTTGGGGTTCCAGTGCCACCTCGATGAGTATCTTATATGATCATGGGATGATCACATATCCTGATTTCTTTATCTGTAAAATTCCTGGTTGGACTTGGTAGTGTATAAGGCAGTTTTAGCTACATTTTGTTGGGTTTGCACATGTGTGATCTATCTCAATATCCAACAATAGTGTATCGGGTTTCGGGTTTCTTCTGTGGTCCTATACCTGTGTCTGAAATGATGGTGACAACACATTCTTCCACATTTTCTATTCACTTTGTAAGTCTTTTCTCCTTCTTGCCGTGAAGCGTATTATCCACTGGTGTCACTATAACATGCAGTGTACAAGAGCCATTGTGAGATGTGTTTCCAGACAACAGTTAATAGTAATAGATCATCAAAGTTTACATATAATTTACATTAAGGAGTCAGAGTGGACTCAAGATTATCTGTAAAATAATCTGACCTTGTTCATCTATACTCTGCTATGCTTTCTCAAGTGGGAGAGGAATGGTGGAGCACGGTGGGAATTATGTATAATCCACTGAATGCCTCTGGGGAATGTCTCATGTGTAAATGTCACTGATTTTATGTGTTGTAGTAGAAAAACAGAAATTTCAGAACCACTGGTGTTGCAAAGCTTGCAGTATAGAAGTAAGATATGTCTCTGCTTTCACAGATTTTATGGTCTAGATTAAAAGACAGCATATTTGTACTGTAAAAATGTGCATAAGAATGTGAGTTACTATGTGTATGTGGCAGATGTATGGTGCCACTTGTTCTAGGGCTTTAGGGTGGCATCCCCTGGGCCAGATTGTGTAGACTGGTTCATCAGAGAGGGTGGATTGGAACTATGTTATAAGGAGCCTCTTCTCTCAAGGCACAGCTATACAAGATGCTCTCCCTCTCTCCTTGAAGCTGATGGTGATAACAGCTTGGTTCCAGTACTGTTCCTTGTGGTCCTTATTTGTCCACACTGTCATAAATAAGCTCTCTGAATTATCCTAGTTCAGGTGGGTCATTTCTTTCCTGTTGGAAATCCTGTTGGGATCCTGATTGATACAGTAAGACAACAGATTTTCCTTTCATTGGGAACAGATGAGAACTCCAGATTATGGGTATTTTTCTTTAGCAATATGCAACCTCACAGAAAAAGAAGCTTGATATCTGCACCAAAGGAGAATGAGTACCATTTCTACCTTGTTGCTTCAGGTCTCTGGACTTAGGCACCCTGTTTGTTCTTGGTGATGCATACGCTACTTTGGATGAATTAAGGAGGAATTTGTCCCTGGTATCCTAAATAAGTAGGTTGACACTATAATTTATTTTCTGAAGTGGAACACTTTTGAGAGTGCAAGGGGGTACTCTAAATAACTACTCAGGGACAATAGGTATAAACCAGGATTGTTAGAAGCAAACATGACTGAATGGTCATTATACAGATAAAGGGATGTTGTAATTGACTTTTGTTAATCTGAGATCACAGTGTTGCCCCCGAGAAAATAAAGAGCACTCCTTCCATTTGTTGGAGTGGCCCTTTTGGTCATCTTCAGGGGCCCTATCCTCGGCTGCAGGGAAGAGCCTTTTGTTGTCTATCCCAGTTGTTGAATGAAGAAGTCAGCTCAGGGATTCAGGACCACTTGGATGATGGAAGGTTATCACTGTGGGCAGAGGCCAGGTGGCAGTATGGGTAATATCTGGCCTCTTCCTAGCATTGCCTTTGATAGGGAATTAAGGTCATGTGACTCTCTTTGAGAGGTCTGTCTCTTAGTGTCTTCGAACTCTATGTCATTGTGATCAAAAGAATTGAAGTATGGTCTGGAAGGGAAGAAAGTGATTCTAAGTCTGGCAGACCCACAATAGATGAGAAGGATGCAGATCCTCAGAGAGAAGGGCAAGAGTACTTCAATCAGAACTAGCCTTGTAAGCAAAGGGTAAACATCAGGGTGCCAGCTGCTACACAAAGCAAATTAAAGACCTGAGCCACATCACCAATGCACCCGTGCGTTTTCAGGGCTAGGCTTATTTAGAGGGATACATTTTCTTTATAAACCTTTCATCAACTAAAAACGTGAAGAGATGCTTCAAAGCATCAGACTACCCCAGCAGCCTGGTGTGTGCGTAGAAGCTGATGCTCCTCATTTGGCTTTGTGCTGTTAGCTCAGAGGCAGTGTTTGGGATTATCTAGCCAATTACTACACTGCTTCTCGGTCTGTCTCTCAAGGGATTTCCCTTTAGACTCTCTAATAGAAACGTTTTGTTTTCCCTAGAAGAACAGTTTGATCACTCTTTGGGTAACCATCTCTTGTAGTCTGTGCCAGAGTTTGTGTTTATTTCCACAGCTTGAACATACCCTTTTCCTCTCATTGTCTTAGTACTTGGTGTTCTTGCTGGTAATTTATGGGGAGCCCTTTGCATCATGCTTTCCAGGCTGGTGATCATAATTTCTGTTTTTGCCAACAAAGGTGTTTCTTACAGTGGATCATTCTTCATGTGCATTCATAAGTTTGTATATGAATATTTTAATCTTGTGAAAGAGCAGGAAGCTGTGGTGGTTTGTTGGAAAACCTCTTGCAGGAATTACTGATGTTCTTATAACATCAAATCAGAAGCTTATAGTATTTGGGGACTATTTATTTTTAGTATGACTCAGTGTGACACTTAGTGGAGTTAGAATTTCAAATATGCAACATAGATAATGGTTAATCACCTCAGCACTATATTATACCTAGAATTCTAATAGCTGCCATAAGGTGAAATTACTGTGGTGGAGATTATAGGCCTAGTGGCTTGGCCCTTCTTAAGTATGGTTGACTTACAGAGGTTAGATAGGTGAGCACATGCTTCTAGTTCCATTATGCAATATTTGTGAAGTCTTAACAATGGAAGTAGTATGTGGATCATGACTAAATTGAACATAGTCACATATATAAATTGGCATCTCTTTGGTTTTTCATCAGTTACCACTGCAGACTTTTGTTTTTGACTGTCGTCCTAGATTTAGAAAGCTTCCCACGGTGCCTTTATTTTTTTGTCTGTTTTTTCAGACCCTTCACTGAAATGCTTTGCTAGGTGAACTTTTGGCTAGCTGCCTGCCCTCACCCAACAGAAGCATTAGTTTGCAGCCTTAAGCCTTGTAATTCACTCTAAGGTGCAAAGACAGCTTGTTGCTTCTTTCCTGTCCATAATAACAAGGACTCCCTCTGCAGTCTCTTCTCTCAGCTCAAATGAAAAGAGGAACTCAAGGACTCCCCGAGGAACTCTACTATAACTCACTCAGGAAGATCCTCTGCTAATCAGAGGCCATAATGCTATGGCCATCGTATTTATTCCTCTTCTGTTTTAGTATTTTTGGAAACTCATGTGGTTTCTAGCAAAGAAATGAGTGTGGCATTTAAAAGGAAGATCAGGAATTCATTGGAGGGGTGCTACAATAGAAAGAACCTAAAATACTCCATGTGAATCACCTCTGACTCACTTCATTTGTTCATTTATTCTTTTTTTTTTTAATGTTTTATTTATTTCTAGCAGAGAGAGAGAGAGACAGCGTGAGCAGGGGAGGGTCAGAGAGAGAGGGAGTCACAGACTGAAACAGGCTCCAGGCTCTGAGCTGGCAGTCAGCACAGAGCCCGACGCGGGGCTCAAACCCACAAACCGCGAGATCATGACCTGAGCGAAAGTCGGACGCTTAACCGACTAAGCCACCCAGGCGCCCCTGACCATAGCAACTTCTTACTAGACATGTTGCTGAAGGCAAGGGAAATAAAAGCAAACCTGAACTACTGGGACTTTATCAAGATAAAAATCTTATGCACAGTGAAGGAAACAATCAACAAAACTAAAAGGCAACCTATGGAATGGGAGAAGATATTTGCAAATGACATCTTGGATAAATGGTTAGTATCCAAAGTCTATAAGGAACATATCAAGCTTAACACCCCAAAATCAAACAACCCAGTTAAGAAATGGGCAGAAGACATGAATAGACACTTTTACAAAGAAGACATCCAGATGGCTAAAATTACAAACTATTAAAAGAACCCGCAAAATATTTAAAAAATTATGAAATATTTAGAAATAAGTTTGGCACAAAAAGTAAAGGACTTATATGAAGAAATATTAAATAAACCTGAACAAATATAAGTGCATACCACATTCTTGAATTTTATATCCTAAAATGTCAAATCATCCCAAATGATGATATGAATTTAGTATTATTTCAGTGGACTCTTAAGCCATTTATAACTGAATAAAAACATCTTAAGTTTCATATAGAAACATAAATGCACAAGAAAAGGTAAGAAAAGAACAGCTAGGGGTTACTTTTCTTTTTAGATATCAGTGTATTCAACAAACCCACTATATTTAAAACCAAATGGCAAAAAATAAATAAATCACTAGACTAGAATAGAGAATCAGGAACATATCCTGGCATAGTGGGGGAGAGGGAGAGAGGCAAACCATGAGAGACTCTTTAATGCTGACAAAAACTGAGGACTGATGGATGTGGCGGGGGAGGGGGGAGATGGGCATGGAGGAGGGCACTTGTGGGGATGAGCACTGGGTGTTATATGGAAACCAACCTGACAATCAACTATTTGTAAAAAAAAAAAAGAAAAGAAAAAGAAAAATTACCATATGACAAAGGTGGTACTTTGGTGGGAAATGAGCAACTCACTTAACAGATAGTGCTGATATAGCTGCTTTCATTCTAGAAAAAATAAAGTTGGACCCTGTAACACAAAATATGCAAATATCAATTCCAGATGGCCGAAGGTTTCAATAAACAATAAAATAACATTTTAGAAGGTAATCTAAGAGATTATATGCAACCAAGGAATAAAAGAGACCTTTAAAACCAATTCAGGAAACCCTGAAACCATGATATATACCACTATAGATTATTTAAATATGAAAAACTACAAACACAAGAGAAATGTGGTAGATTTGGAAGGAATATTTGCCACAAGCATAGCAAATAGTTATTATTTATAATGTGCAAGTAGGGTTGAGAATCATTGAGAAAAAAACAAATGACCTCCCCTCAACATTTGGTCAAGAATATGAATAGGCAACTCTCAGAAGAGCAAA
This sequence comes from Proteles cristata cristata, assembly GCA_017311185.1. Taxonomy (NCBI): domain Eukaryota; kingdom Metazoa; phylum Chordata; class Mammalia; order Carnivora; family Hyaenidae; genus Proteles; species Proteles cristata. Next base: position 2,270,348 of record JAESUZ010001773.1, on the reverse strand, counting down.
ATCTAAAAGTCTAGTTGATTAATCAATAAAGAGCTCAAATTTACTAGAAGTCAAATTTAAAAGAAAAGGTTGCAGTAAGTATCATACACTTCAGTTCAAAAGAGCAATAATATCTCTTGCTGCAAAGCAGAAGGAGTTCTCAAACTCTATTGATGGAAATCTGAATTGTTAACAGACTTTCTGAAGCATCCTGGCAGCATCTATGAAAATTAAAAAAATATATATGTGTGTACTTTTGCAGCCACCAGTCCAAGTACTGGGAATCCTGTAGATACAGTAGCACCAAGAGATGGGTAAAATAACGTTTAGCGCAGTGTCATTCATATTGCTGCAAACAGAAGAAAACAGAAAATAAACTGAATGGACATCAAAGGGGCAATGTTGAATTTATAATGATAGATCTCCACTGTGAACTATTACCCAACTACTAAATGTAAATGGAGCTACCCAGGCTGATTTTGGAAGGGATTGCTATAAACTAGGGAATAGGAAGAACAAGTTTCAGAGATTACCTAACATGGAAATTCAGAGCGAGCAGTAGGGATGAGGACAGGAGGTGAGGGAAGAAAAGAGGCGGGCAAGGAAGGAGAATACAACACACTAAGATGATCCATGGGGGGGGAGGGGGGGTGTAGGTGTATGTGTAAAAGGAATTGGACAAAAGGTGAGTTTGATTTACATAAACTGACTTGTAGGTAGGCTCTTTGGAACTTAAGGCTTTGGAGATGGAGTAGGTTTCACAACAAGGCAAGGAACAAGATGTGGCCATGGTGCAGGGGGAAAAAGGGATATAGAAATGGAAGCCTGTGGACCCCAGGAGATGAAAAAAGGCACTGAACTTCACTATCCATGTGGATGTTAGAAGCTGGTTGGGTGGGAGCCTGACCTGAGCCAGCACTGAGGTTTTGAGTGAGTTAGAGAGCAGATTTGGAGGGGCATGAAACGTATATCATTCTTCAAGAGGATAGGAATAATGAATGCTAAATTATGTATAAAATAAAATTTATTTAGAATGAGAAAAGAATTGTAGCCAATTACAAATTTGAAAAAGCTGACAGCACAAATAGCAAAAATACATGTTTTAACTTCATAATCTTTGCCTCTTCATATGACACCAATTTTGTAATATCTTTTTCATAGACGGAAAAGAAAGCTAGCTCATTTTTTAATTTTTTAATTTTTTAATTTTATTTATTTATTTATTTTAGTAGCTCATTTTTTTAAATAGTGTGGCTGAAGTTTAAAAAAATTATTGATAGGTTAGAAAAGTATTATTTTCCAGTGTCACAAATTATTAGGCTCATATCATACCAATTTTTAGAACTGTTATCAAATTCTTAAAAATATCAAGGAGAAAACTTCTGTTTTGATGAGGTATCAAAGAAATCTGAGTCTGCTACTGATCTTTTAGTAGATCTGAAGATTGGAAGAATTTTTCATAGATTAGCTTTTGGTACTGTTTATTTCAAACCTGGTTTCCTCTGGTCTATCCAGCAACTCCTGGTCCTGAAAACACATGTTTATATTGTCCCTGATAAGAAATTCCCCTGAAATGATGAACTGATGCTCCTGAAATACATGTTCATACTGAGCTAAAATCTCTTACCCTCAACCTCTTTGTTGCTCAGAGGCCATCTGAGTGCTCCTGGAAGCATTGCTCTCTTAGAACATTAGCAATCACATAACCAACACAGGAGTGACTGAGAACTCCCTAAATAAATTTTACCCTTGTACGAAACATATCCTTAACTCCTCTTTCTCTTAGCTGGATCCCCATATGCTTGTAACTTCTCTAATGTCTTCCAATACAGAGGGGAAAACTGGAGTAAAGAGAGACAGCAGTCTTAACCATTTTGGTTAAAATAGCTAGGTTTTACAAATTTTACAAAAAAACCTCTGAACTAGAGTCTTGAACTTAAGCTTCATTAGTTTACTATTATGTATATTCCCTCTTTTATATGCAACCTGCTTGGTATTCTACTGGATGTAGAATTAATCTATAGAATTAATTTAGTATTAAAGTCACTGTAAGTTTGTGTGTATGTGTGTGCACGCACGTGCGCATGCATGTGTGTTTATAGCATTTCTTATTTTCTTGTTTTTTTTTCTGGTCACACTACAGCATAGGTCCAAATAAGTCAGTCTTGCTTTTCTGGCTTCAAATCATTTTTTTAAACCCTGGAATCCCAATACTGGAACATTAAACACTACGACTACAGTAATTTTAGAGTCAATGTCCTGAAAATGAGAAATTCAGATGAAATGATGTACTGCACAACATCGTTTCCAGCCCCCTGCACTACCACTGAAGCTTTGCATACATTTTCCTCCTTCATTTTCATACATATTATATTTACCATCAATCTTGTGGCAAGTTGCGGAACAGGGAGATTGGGTGACGTGGTTCTCTGATGGGGAGATCAATCCATAAATGGTCCTTTCCTGCTCAGGGTGAAATAACTTGAGAACACAGCATTGCTACTCTTTTTTTTTTTTTTTTTTACAAATAGTTCATTGTCAAATTAGTTTCCACATAACACCCAGTGCTCATCCCCACAAGTGTCCTCCTCCATGCCCATCCCCTCCTCCCCCCACATCCATCAGTCCTCAGTTTTTGTCAGCATTCAAGAGTCTCTCATGGTTTGCCTCTCTCCCTTTCCCCCACCATTTCCCCCCTTCTTCTCCCCCTTGTTCCTCCGTCAAGTTCCTCCTAATCCTCCTATACGCGCAAACATATGGTATTTGTCCTTCTCTGCCTGACTTATTTCGCTCAGCATAACACCCTCCAGGTCCATCCATGTTGCTACACATGGCCACATTTCATTGTTTCTCATTGCCATGATGAATGGATCAAGAAGATGTGGTTTATCTATACCATGGAATACTACACAGCATTGCTACTCTTGGTTCTTTCTTTTAACCCCACTAGGAGCCTCAGTCCTGGTAACAGTAGCAAAACAGTCAGCAAAAGGCCTGAAGAGAAAAATTAATCAAGAGGAAAGAAGAAAAACCACAAGAAGTGATTGTGTGGTCACTTGGGGATAATTTTTGATGAGTTTGCATATAAATGTAAGAATCCCGGAAATGTCAAAAGAAGGCCTTGGATAAAGCACTCAAAGCCCGATTTATCTGTGGGTAAAATATTTTTAGTTAGTAGTGGCCTATTTTTTTAATTTTTCCTGCTCATAAGGTTTTTGTCCCCTGCACATAAGGGCTTAATGCAACTGGTTTTGAAATATTTCCCATTTTGAAATTGGAAGGCCTATACTTCAGACCCAGACTTTTCCTCTCTGTTCTTCCTTTGCTTTTTTTTTTTTTTAATTTTTTACATTTTTTACATTTATTTAGTTTTGAGAGACAGAGTGAGACAGAGCGTGAGCAGGGGAGGGGCAGAGAAAGAAGGAGACACAGAATCCAAAGCAGGCTCTGAGGTTTACTTTTCTCCGAGCAAGAGTTCAGCACAGAGCCTGATATGGGGCTCGAATCCACAAACTGTGAGATCATGATATGAGCGAAGTCGAACACTTAATCAACTGAGCCACCCAGGGTCCCCTGTTCTTCCTTTCCAAGAGATGTCATTGTACTTCTGCCGAAACACTGCACTATCCAGAAAAGAAGTGGGCGTCCATGTGTGTCCGTCTGTGTGTTTAAGACTGCTCTTATTATCAAACTTTGGAGTAGAATGCATAGTGTGTGTGCACGCGCACACACACACACACACACACACACACACACACACACACACACACACACACAGAAGGTTTTGACATTACTGGTTTAACCGCACTGCAATTGCAATAATGAAAAGCAGAATGGGCAGAAGCCCAGGGGCTCTGGGTGTGTTTTCCAGAATGGATTACAAAAATTGGTGGGAGAGAAATAGCTTCATGTAAAGAGAGGGGTTTGGAAATAAGGGCATCGAGTGCTTTCTGGGAAGAAATGTGAACCAGATGGAGGAACCCCAAATTAGGGGTGATAATCAACGGAAAGAAGTAGCTGTTGCTTAGAAGCAGTGGAGGGAATGGGTCAATTCTCTATTACCTAGTTGTCAAGATAATGATGTGGGAGGAAGGGTGGTGCAGTACAGACATCACATTTGGGGCTGTGAGGCCCAAGTTAATGCACCTCTCTGGATGCGCATGGCTCCACTCTCTGGGCTCGTGCCACATGCTCATTGAAAACCATTGGCCACCACCATTCCTTATTTCTTAATGACATCAGCTGCTCTAGCCTTCCCAGGCTGAGAGCCCTGCTTGCGCCTGGCTCCACTGTGCTTACTGGGCAAGAATTGCAGCAACCCCACCCTCTTGGCTTTTTACTATGTCCAGGTTGGAAGAATTGCTGGAAAGTGGCATGGGACCTGATTATCCCAGGGGACTGACTCCCAGAAGTATAGAGGGGTTCTTTGACTAGTGAGAGACAGGAGACAGTAAGGACCTGGCAGATAACTTGTGCTCCCTTTCTTTGTCAAAGGACTATTTCAAGCCGCAGGGTTCCATGTGGTCTCTCTGCAGAAGTCTTACGTGAAGAAGAAACCAGCTTTATTTTCTTGTGAGGCTATGGCCAGCTAAGAAATAGACTACCTTATATTTGTATTTCTTCCTTTCTTGCCTCCCTTGAGGAACTGTGGAGATTATTGATTATTTTAAATATTGCACCATTCATTTAGATGTGAGACATCTATATGATAGTTTAGACAGAACACCATAGGGAATGATCAGATTGGTTATAAATGGTTATAATTTGAAGTAGGAAATTACTATGAAATTTTCAGCCACTACCTTGTACAATAATTGATACAAGTTGGTAATGAAACACTTGAACATACTCAGTAATACAAGGCGAACTTGATAATAAAGGTTTTGTAATTACTTTATTGAACATTCTGAGCTTAGTAAAGGCACAAACAAAATGGTTTACTTTTCTCCAATTAATGCCATCAAATGTGTGCTGTTGAATCCCCTTGTATTAGTTTTCTGTTGCTTTGTTACAAATGACCACAAGGTTTTTGGCTCAAAATAACACTCATTTATTTTATCATTGTCTCTGCAGGTCAGAAGTAGGCCATGGCCCGACTGGGTTCTCTGCTTAGGGTTTTGTGCTCAAGGAATGGTATCCCTGGGCACTTATCTGGAGGACCTTGGAAGATCCCACTTCCATGCTTGTTCAGGCTCTTGGCAGGACAACCCTGTGGTTGTAGGACTGAGGTCCCAGCACCCTGGCTGAGGGCTGGAGACTGATCTCATCTCCTGGAGGCTGCTCTCAATTCCTTTCCAGAAACCTTCTCCCAGGCTTTCCCCAGGCCCTTACACAACATCAAAGCTGTGGCAGAATCCCTTACTTTGAATCCTCATCACCTTCAAATCTGAGTTTAAATCTTCTGGGTGGATGCAAGTGACACCTTTCAAATCCATCTAAATGCTGCTGCAATATTCACTGGACCCACAGGAAACTTGTGTCACCCAGTGGGATAGTAGATGGTTCAGAGGCTCCCCATTGTTTTGCGTTTCCCAAATTTTCGCAGTTTTCTTCTTCTGATGCTAAAATAGATATTGAAGCCTGATCAGTGAGTTCACTTCATAAACAGATTTCCTATTGGGATATGAGATGCCAATCCACTCTTTTGTACTTAGCACCTCCAATCTGTGTAAATGAATCTGTTTTGGATTCTATAGGCGGGTGAATGGATAGAGGAGTGCCTCTGTGTTATGCCGCCAGATGCCGAGATGAGATGAGATGTGCAAGGGATTTATTGGGGGAAATGCTTATTATAAGAAGAAAGGGGTAGGAGCTGGAGAAGCCTGAGAGATCCACCAGATTGTGATGCTGGTCTCACTGCTGTGGAGGAGAAAGGGCAGAAAGGAAGGACAGTCTTAGGCTTCAGTGCACCTCTTAGAAAGTTCCATCAAGGCTCTCAGAAATGAGTCTGCCTTATCATCCGTGCCTCACTCAGTCATTGGTCTGGGAGCGGCCAATGGCAAGCCTGATCTTAGCTCAAATGTGATGGTAGATTCCAGTGTGCTTCAACTAGGGCCTTTGGTTATGCTCCATGCATTAGGAAATCTGAGTGGTGCATTTTCATGGCCTCAGCAACTGCCACCTATAGTGTTCTTCCTTAGGCCAGACCAGTGATTCATGATTACAAAGGTACTTCTTTTTAAAAAAAATTTTTTTAAATGTTATTTATTTTTGAGACAGAAACAGAGGATGAGTGGGGGAGGGGCAGAGAGAGAGGAAAACACAGAATGTGAAGTAGTCTCCATGCTCTGAGCTGGCAGCACAGAGCCCAATGGGGGGCTTGAATCCATGAACTATGAGATCATGACCTGAGCCGAAGTCAGATGCTTAACCCACTGAGCCATGCAGGCGCCCCTACAAAGGTACTTCTTAGGTCCTCTGCACCCCCAAGCTGTCTGCATGTATACACCGGAGAGAGTTGATCAGAGAAGGGTAGCTGAGCCAGGTCAGTCTTCTCTCGTAAGAGGTTGCCCCCTCCCCTCACTTTATGTTTTTCTTTATGATGTGCCATCTTGATGGTTCACTTGCTTTGGGTTTGGTAGCCCATTTTAAGAGCAACATAGGGTTACCCTCATGTTATTATATTTTCCAGGAAAAGACCAAATAGAAGGAAGTCCCTGATTCACTTCTTACGTGGTTTAGTTATCCTTAATGAGAATTTCTGGCAGGCTCTTATTTCTTTCATTCTTTTTTCCATAAAAATATCTTTTTCTGTATAAAGGGGATTTCTTTTATTTAAAGAAAAATAGGAAAATACAAAAAGTAGAAAGCAAAAGATTATATAGTGACTTTAGGCCTTCCCCCCCACCCCCCCATACAATTTTGTGATCTGCTCCTCCCTCTCCCTATTTAAAAACTTTTAAATTTTCTTGAAAAATAACTTTTTGGTATTTATAAAAGTAATACTAGTTCAATGGAGAAAATTTGGTAACATGAAATTTGATTCCACAATCAAATGGTAACCACTAGCAATGTTGTATTTCCTCCTAAACTATATGTATAAAGTAACCTAAAGTAATTTCTACTTATGTTATTTTACACCCTTTGTTTTCTGGTTAACATATTCATGTGTTAACATATGAGTTTTGTTTAACATATGAGTATGTTTTCATAATACTGAGTAATCTTAAAGGTACCGTTTAAATAATTGCATAATTTTCTGTAGTATGGTTTATTCCATTGTATATTTAGATATCTAATTTTTCACCATCAGAAATAATTTTGTGGTATTCATATTTCTCTACCATTTTTATTATTTTCTTAGGGTAGATGCTTGGAATTAGGGTTACTAAGTAAAAGGTAATGCTTGTTTTGAAGGGCTTTGTTAAGTTATGTTGCCAAACTGCTTTCCAGAAATGTATCAGTTTACACTCTTATCACCCAGTGAATGAGGCATTTTTTTCTCCTTAAATCCCCCCTTTTTATCTTGATCTCAACTTCCTGGTAGTTTCTTTCAGGTATTTCACTTCCTTTTTTAGTGTGAGGACTTCATGAGCTTGTTTTGAGGGAGATGGTTTTCAGTGAGAAGAGATTTAGCTTCTCTTACCGTCTTTTTAGCATCACCTCTAGCAATTGCCTTTGGTATTTGTGTAATTCAGTTTCTCCCTGAATTTAGAAACTACCAAGAAGCACCTCAAATTTCCTTTGCGTCTATAAAATAGACATGAATACATCCATGTCTGGCTTGCCCTCATCATAGGAGGTTTTTCAGATTCTGTTACTTTTAACTTTTTTGCTTTCTTAGAAGAAATCGTTTTCTATCTCATTCTTTTAAATTTTTGTAATGTTGTTTAAATTTATTTTTGAGAGAAAGAGAGAGACAGCATGAGCAGGGGAGGGTCAGAGAGAGAGGGAAACACAGAATCTGAAGACAGGCTCCAGGCTCTGAGCTGTCAGCACAGAGCCCGATGTGGGGCTTGAACCCACGAACCGTGGGATCATGACCTGAGCCATCCAGGTGCCCCTCTATTGTGTTCTTTATGGATAACCTTCTGGCTACTTTGTTCCAGCGACTGACTTCTTTAGAGATTGGTTCTGACACAGAATTTAAACTGACAGCAGCTCTTCTAACACAGTAGATAATTGAACACAAAATTGACTTCATTATGTTCCTAGTTGTAAAATGTCTGGCTAGGCTTAAAGGTTTAGTCTCTGACTACAGAGTAGAATTCTCTCCTGTGAGAAACTGGCTCATGTATTGCCTAAGCTTTGGCTTCATTGACATTTGTTCTAACCAACAGAAAGCATTAGCTTTGCCTGGAAAAGACTTAGGGACACATTCATGGTTTTCTGGGAGATTTGGTCCTATACTTGGCCTTTACAGACTGGGGTCAGTGAATCATGGCAGGTACAACAGTGGAAAAACTTGTGAGTAGGAGGCAGACTTAAGTGTAGTCATCTGATTCAACCTCCACTGAAGTCTCATGCCCACCAAAACAGGCACTTGGGTGCTCCAGGTTATCTGGGCCATATAACCTGACCTCTTTATTCAAGACCCAACTTCTCTGTGATGTCAAATTTTTTTTTTGTCTTTCCATAGGCCTTTCTGTGTCTCCACAAGCATGGGGAAAGCTAGTTTGTTAGAGATTTTATCTCAATTTGCTATTAGTCTCATACCTGAAGCAGAGAATGCACTGCACTGCATTGCTAGAGGTGATGCTAAAAAGAGAAGCTAAATCTCTTCTCACTGAAAACCATTTCCCTCATTATAATTAGCTGAGTAGCACTTCATCCTTTATAACTGAGGCCACAGAGCTCATTTTGGGAGCAAAAGTCACTTTGCTTATGACTGTAGTCATGGATCTCATACCTGGTTGGTAGCCCAGAGAGGACCATGGCAGGGGCAGCTTTTACTCTATCCTCCTCACTTTTGGTAAACCAGTGGCGCTACCCAATCTCATACTCCATGGGATGGTCTCTCATTCCCATATGTTCTCTTGTGAGCACCTGACTCACACAGCCAGTCTCAGACATGGTCATATCCATGTTGATATAAGAATATGCTCAGATAAGCAATCTGTGATTTGGAGAGTAAATTAATTCTATAAAACACCTGTTTTCTGTTCTTTGCTCCATGGCTTTCTGTGACTTAATGTTTAGAAGACCTTGCACCAGTGACAAGACTGTAATGTCTTCTGGGAAAAATCTCCAAAGTCCTGCTAGACTATACTCTTTTGCTTACATCAACTAGACCAGAGGAGAAGAAGGTAAAAGGGAACTTCTTTCTTTTGCCCAGAGAACGAGCGTAGATTTGGACCTAATGTTTGCTAAGAAAGAGGGAAGGGAAAAAGGATTAGGACAAGGGGCTATAGGCCTTGAGTCAGAGCTCTTAGGACTTGCACTTCTAGTTTAAATCTACTTTGCATAAGTCAATACAGGCAAAGCAGTAGAAGGATTAAGTAGAGCCCCAGAGAATCCCAGTAGTATACATAACTAGTAGGGAATATTTGGTTTCAAGACTGAAACAATTATTATTTTCAATTTCTCTCCTCTCCTCTCCTTTTTTAAAGTCAATGAGGATAAAACTCACTTCAGAATCATCTGAATAAACACCAATGGTAAGGCCTCTGGTGAAACAAGCCTGTGGGTAGCTGGATTGTAATTAGAAACAAAGCAATTCTAAGAGGAGGGGACAAAAAGAAAAAGTTTAAATTTGGAATGGGGCAAAATTTGGATCAGAGTATAATGTTCTGGTGGATATTAGATTGGATGATACAGAAAAAGGGACAGAGGAAAGAAAGAAAATGTTTAAAAATAAATTAATTGCAGCCACATACAGCTCCTTCAGCAAAATTAGAAGCAGCCTGAACCGAGACAGCACAACACAACTCTAAATTAATAGACTATATTCAACTTAATGGCAGTGCAAACCAGGGAAGCGATACAATGGTGAGTCATTTAAAGTGAAGTATTTGTGTGTGTGACAAAGAAAGGAGAACAAAAGAAAGCCTAAAATGAAGATAAAAGTTTAAACAACTAAAGTCCAGAGGAGACTAGAAGCATTCCAAAGCAAGACAAGAGGAATAGTGAGAAAGAAGATTGTACCTAACAAAGAAATGGTTTTTGGTTTGTTTTATTTTAAGCTTCACAAAGGAACGTAAAAGACAAATGTTAGGAAAAGACATGATTCTATGGAAGAAAAAATATGAAAACCAACATGACCCAAATGAAAATAAATGAAGATAAAGATCATTTCTCAAACAATGCCTACATATTACAGTTGCGGGAATTGGAAAGAGACAGAAAACTGGTAATTATTGCCAAGACTTAAAACATGTATTTAGCTAGTGATTGTTTTTATTTTTATTATTTAAAAAATGTTTTTAATGTTTTATTTATTTCTAGGAGAGAGAGAGACAGCGTGAGCAGGGGAGGGTCAGAGAGAGAGGGAGACACAGACTGAAACAGGCTCCAGGCTCTGAGCTGGCAGTCAGCACAGAGCCCGACGCGGGGCTCCAACGCACGAACCACGGGATCATGACCTAAGCGAAAGTCGGACGCTTAACCGACTAAGCCACCCAGGCGCCCCATGTAGTGATTATTTTTAAATTTGCAAATAATCTTATGAATACATTTTAGTTTGGATAATTTTAAGGATATGGTAAAAGGAACGGTGTCCTGTTAGCTCTACCCAATCCCGCTTTTCTTCCTCTAAAGTTTATTAGAAAATCTAATATAAATAACAAATCTAAAAGGTCATGATTTTCTCAATAAGAAAAATGTATGCTACCTACTCATTGCTACTCTTATTATGCTCACTTTTGATCATCAGGCAATTTGCTTTGAGTATAAAATTTCTAGTATTTCTATTTCCCTTTTGATTTTTGTGGTGCTAAAGTGTTCTGGAAATTAAAATGTTCTACCCCCTCCCACTCTTCAAATCCCCATCTGTTACCTTCTGAGCACAAGACCCACACAGCTGGTCTCAGAAATGGTCACATCCGTGTTGATTTAAGAATATGTTCAAATAAGCAATTTGTAGTTCAGGGATTTAATTCCACAAAACAGCTAAAAATTGCCAGATAGTATTTCTAGGAGCTGAAGGGACAAAGATAAATAAGACAGGGTCCCAGACTTTAAGAAAATCCTGGCATAACACTAGAGAAAACTCAAACTATTTTAATACAGCAGGAGCTAGAACTGAAATGCTTAATGCCCAGGTCCCAGAGTCATGCAGATCTGGGTTTGAATCCCAGCTCTGCTGCCTATTATTCGTATGGCCTTTAGAAACTGATGATATTAATACTTAAGGTTTTTGTTAAGCTTTGCCTTTTCGTACCCTTCTATACCCACATTTTATGGCAACAGAGTCTTTCCCTCTGGCCACCTAGATGGACACAAGATCGATCTGATCCTGGGGTTATCACCCCTGGCCACACTGATTGGTTCAGAGATGGACACATAATCTAATCTGAACCAATCAGAGTCCTTTCCTTAGATTTTTTTTTTTTTTTCAGTCTGGAGCTAGAGGCGAAGAATCTTTTTTTTTTACTTTTTCTGATGAGACTGTAAGAATGTAATTTCAAAGATATCTGCAACCATTGTTTTAGTGTTGTGGGAATAGTAAATAAAGTAATTAAAATATTATTTTATTATGTGTTATTTGAAATAGTAAAAACACTGTGTATATTGTACACGTATTGTATGTACATTATCTATGTATGAATTATATACAGTAATCCCAATTTTCTTGCCTCTTTTTAGAGGTAATCACAATCTTGAATTTTGTATTTATCACTCCTTTTTTAAAATATAGTTTTATCACAACATATATACATGCCTAAAAATTTATTACTCACTATTATTTATTTTTGAACTTTATAAAAGTGATGATATGCTGTATATCATTTCCTTCATTCTACTATACAGGCAAAAATTAGAAAGTCTGACAATTTCAATTAGTTGGTAAAGCTTGAAGTAGTGGGAACTCATATATCTCCTGTTAGAAAGTAAATTGGAATGACCCCTGGCATTATCTTGTGAAGCTAAATATAAATGTAGTCTAAGACCCTGCAACCCACTTCTGGGTATATACTCTAGAAAAACATTTGCATGTGTGCCTGAGGAGACAGGCATAAGAACTTCTAGAATCTCTGTTCATAGCAGAAAGTAAAAAATTAAAGAAATGAAAGAAATCAAACAAATGATTATGTATGGGAGGCTAGGTGGATAAGTTGTAGGGCATTCCCATGGCAAAATAGTATTCAGGGGTGGATATAGATGAACTACAGGTACATGCAAAAACATGATGGATCTTAGAAGCAATTAGGAATGACAATAAAACCATTTTAAGGAGAGAGTTGGATTCTCTGAAGAGTTCCAGATGCCATCCTCCTAGTCCTCAGTCCAGTGACTGGCCTCAACAAGAGCTCAGTGTCAGATTCTGGTAGAAGCAGGTAGCCCAGCCTGAAATGGGTGGTAGTCACCACTATCCAGGCCCACCACATGGGTTTCCTGAGGGGAGGGTAAGTAGCAGGGAGAAAAGATGTCTCCCAATGGTGGTGAGGTTGAAGGTTACCTTTGTCTGAACATCTGGACTTGGGCTGAGTTGCTTCAGCAATCAAGGGGTAGACAGTGAGAAATCAATGTCTCTTCTGCTCTAGGATCAGAAACCTGTGACCTCTTTGGAGATATTATCTAGGTAGTTTATATGGTCTGACCCCAAAGGCTTTTAATTACTTATTTACTTACTATCATGGATGTCATCTTTCAGATGAATAGATGTGGTTTCTGACAGTTTCTGGTATGAACCCCAGCTACTAGGTCCTCCACTGGGGGCCTATGTAGTAGTAAACTGGTGATTTTGAGCTTTTTCCTGGAAGATCGCATAAACAGCCTCTTCTTTTGAGATCTTAGGTGCTATATAAAGGCAGCTTATACTTCATTTTCTATATAACATTTCATCAAGGGTCATTGTTTTGCATTTTAACATATCTAAAAATAATGATGTCTTAAAATTAACAGCTTCTTTTAAATTTCTTTTTTAATTTTTTTATTTCTAGGAGAAAGAGAGCATGAGCAGGGGAGGGTCAGAGAGAGAGGGAGTCACAGACTGAAACAGGCTCCAGGCTCTGAGCTGGCAGTCAGCACAGAGCCCGACGCGGGGCTCGAACCCACGAACCACGAGATCATGACCTAAGTGAAAGTCGGACGCTTAACCGACTAAGCCACCCAGGAGCCCCTAAAATTAACAGCTTCTTAATAATGATAAAAGCTAGTAGTTTTTTCTTTCTTGATAATGATAAAAAATGGAGGCAAATCTCACTATCAATGAAATCTTAGACTTGATTAATTAGGGTGTGTTTACTAATACAAACAATCTTGTTTTTAAAAAAATCATTTATTATACATAATGATCTACACACAAAAATAGTATTCACTCAATACTACTAAATAAAAGTGGAGACATTTAAATGGTTCTGTAGTGACTGGTGGGGGCAAGGGAAGAAAGATCTTCACAATGATGTCCACTGTAGCACCCAGCAACCAGGAAGAAGCATTGCTAAATGAAGTGTGGAGGAGAGATGGAGAGAGATGGAGATGGTCAGAAAGAGAGGTAGAGACAGAGAAAGAGAGTGCATGAGAGCACTTGCACACCTGAGTGAGCGTGTACGAGCCCTCCCCTGATTTCTGACCACTTTCCAGTCCCTCCAGAAGCCTGATCTTGCCCTGGATTTCTTGATGTGTTGTTATAAATTCCTTTTTTCTTGGTTCCAGCAATTTTCTCTTTCCCACAACCTAAGGATCTCTAATTAGGATGAGCACTCAACACCATACCCTCTATTTAATGAATGCTCTGTATTATTGTTTTATTATTGTGCTGATAGATTTAATGAGGTTTATGTAAAGTATTTTGAGAATAGAAAGGGAAAGAGGAAGAAGTTGATTACTTAGTCCCAATTGGGGAAATTGGTCTTAAAGAAGGGTGGGTGATATTTGAACAAATGGATGTGGGAAGCCAAAGACTCTATACAGTAAAGAGAAGGAGAGGGGTTCTTTGAGGAAAGAACAACTTGGGAGTTGGGATAATGTGAATCATGGAGATGAGGGTGGGCCTAGTTTGGAAGGACTTTGTATGGGATGTGGTGGGATTTTTGCTCTATACTGAAAGGCTTACAGAGGAAGCAATAGGGACCAAAAGACGCCTTTTTCTGTTTAAACATAATCACTCATAACACTAAAGTGAGAGGAATGGAGCTGTATTTGGAGGGTGTGGCAAATTGGGTGAGAAGAAGTGAAGGCAAAGTAAGGGGTTAATATTCCTCTTCTGTGTGATGTTAGATGGTGCATGCTGAAGAGTGCACTTGTCACCCGCCTGTGTGAACAAGTCTCTTACTGACAATCAGAATGGCTCACAGCTGTGCAACCAGCCTCGCCTTCTTCTCCACAGGAGCTGCTTGATTAGCAGCTGAGTTGTGTCCTTTGCCACCTTCCCTCAATTCTCTTCCTGTTTGTCTACTGCATGGTCTTGCCCTGTTTCCTCCCCACTCTCAGGCCCTTTTATCCAAAATCAAACAGTAGACTTTCTGTTTCTTCCTGGTAGTTTTGCATATCGACGAGACCATTTCAGAAATTCTGGGTGTATGTGCATGCACATGTTCACATCCCTCCCCAAGCCCCCAAGTAATTTGGGAAAAGCCTAAAACTAACAATTTACACAGGCTGAGTTTGGACCTTTTCCCCTGTACTATGGCATTTTGACAGCAAGAAAAATGACACCAGGATAGCACTTATTGATTCACAAAAGGCCTTCCTTGTGAATTTAGATACAGATCCATCTGTGCAGTCTAGAGAAATCTATGTCTATTTGGGAGGTAAAAAGCTATAGTGTTATAGATGTTGTCACTGAAATTGACCCTAAAGAAAGATTTTGCTTTCCCACTGGATAGTGAAGAAGTAATCCACACACATATTTGGCTCTATAAATATTTTTATAAATTATATTGAGGATATTTTACATTTGGGGGAATTATTCTTAAATAGTGCAAATAAGGGAAAAATAAATTGGGAATACAGATCTTCCTTGACTAATCATGGGGTTACCTCATGATAAACTAATAGGAGGTTGAAGATATCCTAAGTCAAAATGCTTTTAACACACCTGACCTACCCAACATCATAGGTTAAGGCC
Organism: Proteles cristata cristata; assembly: GCA_017311185.1. NCBI lineage: Eukaryota > Metazoa > Chordata > Mammalia > Carnivora > Hyaenidae > Proteles > Proteles cristata. The sequence continues at coordinate 2,255,200 of JAESUZ010001773.1, read as the reverse complement.
TGCCTTAAATGTGCTCAGAATGCAATACTTATATTAGCCTACAGCTGGCTAAATCATCTAACACAAACCCTATTTTATAGTAAAGTATTGAATCTCATGTAATTTGTTGAATACCGTACTGAATATGAGAAACATAATAACTGTCAGTGTACAGCTTGCTCTCGCGGCTGAGCAGGAGCTCTGGCTTGCTGACAGTACCTAGTATCATGAAGAGAGAGGATTGTACTGAATACCCCTAGCTTAGGAAAAGATCAAAATTAATAATTGGAAGTACAGTTTCTACTAAATGCATATGGCTGTCACAGCATCGTCAAGTTGAAAATATGTGAGTTGAATTATCATAAGTCAGGGACTATCCTTAAAAAGTGTGAATTTCTGGCCATGTGGTCATTTTAATGACTCAGTAAAAACAGAGATGGGACAAATGAGTGTTTCTTTATGAGGATGAGCTGATTACTTAACGTTCCCAATCTGGGAAGATGGAGGTGGAGTGGGATGTGATTAAAGATGTCCACTGTCATGAAGGGACTGGATCAGGTAGGTAACACCTCAGAAAAATAAGGAGCACATACTAAAGGTAGTTAAAAGACCAAAGAAAGTGTGATTTTACATGTTTATAGTAAAATCATGAAATTCCTTAGTCTAAGAAGTAGTTAGGTCAATTTAAGAAATATGCCCACATTCTTTGTTTTAAATAACAAAAATGACATATGGCCATTGGAGAAAAATTAGAAAAATCATATAAGAAAATTTTTTAAAAATTAAAAACACCCTATAATCTATTTGAATAACTATTGGTATTTTGGGAAGCAGTTTTATTTATTTATTTTTAAATAGTTTATTGTCAAGTTGGTTTCCATATAATACCCAGTGCTCATTCCAACAAGTGCCCTCCTCCATGCACATCAACCCCTTCCCCACTCTCCCTCCCCCATCTGTCCTCAGTTCTCAGAATTCAAGAGTTTCTCATGGTTTGCCTCCCTCCCTCTCCCCCACTATTTTCCCCTTCTTCTCCCCCATGGTCCTCTGTTAAGTTCCTCCTAATCCTCCTATATATGCAAACATATGGTATCTGTCCTCCTCTGCCTGACTTCTTTCGCTCAGCATGACACCCCCAAGGTCCTTCCATGTTGCTACACATGGCCAGATTTCATTCTTTCTCATTGTCGTGTAGTATTCTATTGTATAGATAAACCACATCTTCTTGATCCATTTGTCAGTTGATGGACACTTAGGCTTTTTCCATGTTTTGGCTATTGTTGAGAGTACTGGTATGAACATTGGGGGGTGGGAAGCAGCTTTAGTACTTTATTTTTCTATTTGTTTCTTAAATTTATCTAAGTGGACTCAAACTACATATATTGTCATGCAGTTTGCTTTTTCAACAGACATGGACACTGCAGCACTCCTTATGACCTAACCACAGAAGTTCTGCTGGGTTCTGTTGGTCAAGCAGGTTGCTAAGGTCATCCCAGATTTAAGTGTAAGGGAATTAGGCTCTACCTCCCAAAGGGGGGAACAGCAAAGAACTTGGACTCATTTTTAATCTATATACCAGTTATGGCTTATTATTTTTAAAACATGTTGCTAATTTCATTTGCTAATATTTCTTAAAATACTTGCATGAGCATTCCTAAGTGATGTTGGTCTATAGACTTCTTTGCTGTGTTTGCCAGATTTTTGGTGCCAGGGTTATGCTGGTTGGTTTTTAAAACTGAATTGGAAAATTTTGATCTTTTTGCTAGTCTCCTTAACAGATTAAATAGCATTAGAATTTTTGTTCCTTGAAGGCTTACAAAACATTCTAGGCCAAATGTCCTCTATACTTTGACAATTTCTCAATGGTATTTTTAGTATCCTTGATTGGATTAGCTTATTTATATTTCTTATCTCTTCTTGAGCCACTTTTGTTATTTTATATTTTCTTAGTAAAAGAGGTCACAACAACTTTTCTTTTGGTCAAATATTTGTCACAACTTTTCCTGTTTTCCAGGGTTGACATAGATGTTTCCTCCCTGATTTTAATTTTCTTTGGCTCTTTCAGTGGGAATAGAAGGAAGAAGGGAATTTAATGCCTGGGTTCAAACTGGCATCTTATGAATGTTCTTATACTATGGTCCTTTTTTTTTTTTTATTGAAGTAGGAATATCTTAGCATATGTCTGTAGTGTTGTTATCATAAGCAGAGCATTAGGCAGAATGATCCATAAATCTGCTTTTTGTGGCATTTAAAATTTGTATTTTGAACTAAAACTAAATGGAAGTTAAATATGATCTTTTACTGTACTCATGGAGATGCCAAGACTGTCCCGACTAAGTGAGCGCTTTCATCAAGATGTGTTAGCTTACAAAACAGAGAAGGAAGATGAATCCTAAATAACTGAATTCACGTGTCTGACTATTGATCATCAAGACAAACATGAAGGAAATTCACATGAATTGTAGGATAATTATTGGTTAATTTTCACTAACAGGCTTCCGATGTGAATCTGTGTGTTCTGTGTATGTGCCTGTGCAAAGCTCAGAAATTCCTTTTGAGAAGGATGATTAGATTGGGGGGATGGCAAGTAATATAGATTACTAGGTGAAGAGATGCAGGTAACTTGCCATTGGTACAGTCTCACTCTTGGCCTCAATTTCTCATTCTTGGGAACATTTTCTTGTAGGAGAATGTGATCCACGTTACTAACAACAAAAAGAGATAATAGAACTTTGGGTAAGTCAGACTGGATGCAAGTGGTTGCATGGCTCACTCACTGTGAAGACTTGGAATTTGTGCTTCGAGGACAAGTTACAGAAACCATCCATTCTAGTAAAGCATTTCACTGTTTAGAAAGTCAGTTTTACTTAAGAAGAAGTTATGGGTCGACCATGCAAAATGAGACCCAGAAATAATTGGAAAGGCGGCAGAAGAAAGATGAGAGAGTTTGAATGAGTACTGAAAGCCCAAAGGCTAAGAATACCATGATAATTTAAAAATACAGGGCATATTTGAAAACACATGTAGCTGCAGGGAGGGTTGGCCAAAGAACAGAAACAGAGAAAATCATAGGAAATGGAAAAGAGGGGAAATGGAAGGGGATGAAGATGTTACCCTTACAGGAATGCAGACACACGTGGAAAGATGCCAAAATAGCCAGGCAAATAAGGATGAAATTTAGTGTATGTAGCTGAGGAATGAAAGCAAAACCCCACCACTATGCTAGTAAAAGAGGGTGGGAAGACTACCAAAAACCAAGGGTAGGACAATGTGGGTTTCAACAGGAGGTGATACCTTGTATTCAGGGGCACTTGAGCATCCAGCATAGCAATTAGACATTTGATCTAGAGAATGCAAGTGCAAAGGGCAGAAGAAGGAAAAGAATGTCTAGCCACTCTATATATAAACCTGTAAGTCTGAGCTCGATTCTTCTTTGTCTCCTCTGGTTACTGTTTGTGCCTCTGTTGACATGTAAAACATTTCCACAAGGTGGTTTGGGGCATTTTCATAAAATGAGGCTGAGGGTAGAAAATGGAAGGCAATGAGAGGATTTTATATCTGATAGTTGCTTTATAGCACCAAAACAAATTTGTTGCTTGTTTTTGTTGTTTCTGTGTGCTTTGCAGACTCAGTCTCACGGTTTAATAACTTGACACCTTGGGCATTTCTGAATTTTGTGCTTAAATGCAAATAATTTAAGCAAGAGCTTTGTTATCTCTTTTTGGAACAGATGGGGCTCCCCTTTGAAGAACTAGGTCTTCTAAGAATGTGGCTGACCGCATGGTCCTAAGCCTAGTGTTTTGGGGAAAAGATTTAGATTTTTGGCTACATATTTGTGGTTTTGTTCCAGTGGAGTTAGAATTTGCTTTGTCAGGAGTAAGTACCCATCCTTTGGCCCTTGGAAGATGGGATTGTATTTTAATGTGACCAGAAACGGGGTATTGAGAATCTTTAACCTTCCTGCTTCCATTCCATCTCCCTCCTCTCAGTAGAGTGGTTTTTAAAATAAAAGACAGTAAAACCCATCACTTAATGTGGTAAGTGAGGCTCAAACCAACACAAATAAAGAAAAATATCTTTAAGTTAAGGGAACTCATGAGCTAAATTACTGATTTTTGTGGCAGTCTGTTGTCTCCCAGGTAAAGACAGGTCTCTAGGGAAGAATAGCGTGAAGAGGTTGGAAGGGGAAAAAAAAAGATGGAAGAATATCTTCTTAGTCATTTAACAGATATTTCATAGACATTAAACCGTGACATTTTTCAGTGACATTTTTGGGCTCCTCAATTATAGTAAAAGTTTTCTGAGAAAAGGGATCATGTCCTTTTACATTTCTTAACACCAACCACGAAGTCCAATAGCTAAATTCAAAAAATGTTATTCTCTTTAGGTTCATGATGTCATTTGACTATGGTGAACAATTTTCTTTCCACATATTCTCTCTTCTTGTTTCTTTTTCTATGGCCACCCCATGGGTTGCCATCTTCTTTCACCTGGTGTCCCATCAGTAGTCTTATGTCCCTACCTCTCCCATTTCATCCACATTGTCATCAAAATTAGCTTTCATTAATCCACATTCCTGCTTAAAAACCAGTGAGAGCTCCCAGTTACCAACAGGAAAGGTTACACAAATCTTTTGCCTTTTATCCAACTATAAACCCAGGGGATGGAAGATGATAAGTTCTGCCATTTCACTTGGGCCCAGTCTTATTTCTTATCCCCAGAACTTTCTGGGAAAGTGACTAGAGTGGTGAAGACCTGCATATCTGCTGTAGTGGAGAGCAGATGAAAGACTGACAGCCAAAGGGCCTTTTCAACGATGGTGATTTCAGCCATCTGGACAAAGTGGATTACCGCTCTGCAGAATATACCATTGCTTGTGTGCAGTGACCACAGTGGAGAAGTTCTGTGGCTTGAGAGCAGAGTGGAGGGCATGTCTGCTGTGTTGTTTTGGGGTGGAAGAGGGGGAGATCATTGGATATGGGGAGGCAGAAGGATGAAAGTGCAAAGGAAGTGACAAATGCCCCCATTTGTCTGAACTTAAGTCTGAACCACTCTGATCACAGGAATCAAGTTTCCTGGAGAACAGGTTCATGGGTTAAGGAGAGGCTTTTGAGAGACTATTTTTGGCTATTATTGTGGATGCTGTTACCCCTAGTGTGCTTCTGTATGGATCATAACCATGGTGACTGTATGTTTTCCAGGTTAGCACATGTCAAGGTGGTAAATTTTAATATTTATTTGGGAAAATAAGCTCACCATAGCTATTGATTACAGTGAAGATGGTTTTTAGATGACCAGTGTATGGGATGACTTAAATAGGCAAATAATTAGGAAAAAAATAATATATGGCATAAAAGCAATACAAAGCAAGGAGAGTCTAAATTAATTAGAATCTGATTTCTGCTACCCCACATTCTCTTCTTTTGAGCAGTTTGGTAAATTTTGTCTTCTTTTTTTTTTTAATGTTTTATTAATTTCTGAGAGAGAGAGAGAGAGAGAGACAGTGTGAGCAAGGGAGAGTCAGAGAGAGAGGGAGACACACAATCTGAAAAAGGCCCCAGGCTCTGAGATGGCTGTCAGCACAGAGCCTGACGCAGGGCTCGAACCCACAAACCGTGAGATCATGACCTGAGCCTAAGTCAGACGCTTAACTGACTGAGCCACCCAGGTGCCCCTGTCTTCTTATTAATAACCTTGAAGCGGGCCAGTTTTAGAGTTGAACTGATTAAGTATAGATGTGGGCTAGTTTTGAAATCCAGGACATGAAATTTTGAATTTTTATGAATAAATTGTTGTAGAGAATGAGCCATCAAGTCTGTATGTGATCTTGAATTTAAAAAACCATGATAGTTCCCACAGTCACCGTTAGTATTTGGTCAGATCTTCTTTTCTGGAGCTATACACAGTGCTTACTGAGGTTCCTTATAATACAAGCAGAAGCCAAAACACAGAAAGTTTGACAGAGTCCCCTAAATCACATGGGATAGATGTTAAAATCATCACTGCCTCCTCACAACCTCTCAAAGGTGCTGTTGCCCCCACATCCTTCTGTATATCCAGTTTCAAACATCTGCTCTTCTCCCAGCTCCACCCCAGTGGGGACAACTAATCTTGAAGATTTCCCTTAGGCACTGGACTTCCAATAATCAAATATCATCTAGTCAGACTCCCAAATCCCCACTGTTTCTAGGGCTGCATATTCTTACCGCAAATGACAACAAACTTCAGAAGAATGGAGCTTCTCTTTACACTTCCCTTTCTATATAGGTAACCAGGCAAAATGGACCATGTGAAGTGGATATATCAGGGTGGTCATAATTTCCTTTTGAGCAGGAAAGGATGACATGTGAGCAGCAGTGTGATTCAGGTACCACCGAGTAGGGCTAGGATGCTGTGTTTGTGCTCCCGGGTTCACCACTCTCTGTGTTCTTGTGTAGTAAGTCAGTCTTCTATTTGCCTTCTTTGTGGTTGAGCAGATTGCAAGCTCCCAGTGTTCCCCGTCAACCCCTGGACCCTGTTGTCTCAGCATTTGCTGGCATCTGGCAATGGCAGAACCAATGTCTTTCTGTAATGGGGTATCTCAGCAGTTAGGGTACGTAAGACAGGGTGTTTTATGTCTTTATCTGCCCTCCTAGATCCTTTCTCCCTCCTCACCTTGTTTTGTGCCTCAAGATGCTGACCTGCGAGGACTGCATCATTGAGCCATTCTGCCCTCATCTTCTAGTCGAGGTTGGCAGTGGGAGCTCTGGCAACAGATGGAAAGGAGAGAGGAGAATGAGTTCTTGGTGTCCATTTCCTTGGCCCCCTCCCTGTGTGTTCATGGTGTGCTGGCTTCCTCCCTCAGCCAAGGGTCTCAGCTCCTGTCAGCTTCACACAGCTTCGTCTCTGGATTCTACTGCTCAGGCCCAGAGTGGTAACAGTGCTCTGCTACTCCTGGTTCTTAGGTTACACACCATTTCTAGTGTTTTTTATTTTCCTTTGTAAATAGTCCCTTAATTAAACTCCCCTCAAATTACCCAATTTGAATGTGCTGTTTCCTTCTGGGATGCTAACTGACACTGGGGGTAATTCTTGAATAAAGGATGTCGGTTGAAGGGTCCTGAAGGACTTTGTCTCTGACCCCTAGAGCCTGGAAGCAAGCAGCGTAATTCATGCATGTATGTAAGTTGCACCCAGATCCTACAGGTGGAAGGGAAACTCACTCTGTGTCTCTATATGATTTCTGTTGCTGAATTCTGAGATGCTGCCTGGGTTCCCAGCCCCTTGCCCCAGGGACAGGTGCACCCCGGCTCTGGATTTTATTTGGAATCTGGGAGAGAAGCGGAAGCCAGTCTTCTCTGTTAGTGCAGCTAGCACAGAGGGAGGTTTGAGTCAGCAAGTAAGAATAGACAGTTTCAAAGCATCTCCTGGTCTCTGGTGCCGCTCATCTGTCTCTCCCGTGGCACTGGAAGCTCAGATCCATTCTGGCATTAGGCGTCGGCCAGGGGAGCTGCCCTGATGCCTCGAGCCTCGCGCCTCCCTCCTGTAGTCTTCTTTGGCATCTCTGTCTTCTTGCAAAGCAGAGCCCTATTAGCAAGTGAAATGTCATCATTTCAGGCAAACAGGCCCTGCGATCTGCCAAGTCTGGGTGAAATTGCAAAAAAATCTTAGTGTCCTATGACTCCTTTGGGCCTCCTTTCAGGGCATTCAGTTAATTCTTCCATGGGCTGGAGTGGGACCCACTCTCTTCCCGCTTGCTAGCAGGTGGCCATCTGCAACCATTGTGCCTTTCTGCCAGTAGTGCCTCTGCCTGACCAAAACCAGTGAGGTCCCAAGGATCTAAGTTATCCTTCATCCGCTGCTGATGTAGGTTAATTGGTCACTGTTGAGATTTAATCGATTCCTCACTTGCGTCTTTCCCCACTCCCAGGTTCCCTGAGGGAAACCTTTCTCTCCCCTTGCCTTTTCTTGGCCAGCTCATTGGAAAAAGCCCAGGGATTCCTCCAGATGGAGGAAACGGGTCAGAGTCACTATCTCTGCCCAAACCAGCAAAGCTGACTTTATCGAATTTGGGTAGTGCAGGCGTAAGGATGATGCAACTCGAGTTGAGCTCTCTGGCAAAGAAACAGTAAACAGCAAAACAGTTATTTCAGAGGGCAAACTGTTTGCCTCTCTAATAAAGCATGGCTCATGATGGAAAATAACTCAGAAGAAAGTAGGGAGCAAATGGATTTAGTTGCTATGGGAACGCAGTTGGAAAAAACATGAAATATGTAAATACTGTAATTTGGTATTTTAATGTACTTTTCTTCCATGAAGAAAATTCCCTGACAACTAAAACTAACAACTCATTCCTCTGCTATACACAGCATTGATTGACAGAGGTTGGGCAAGTGGGTTTCCGAATCCAATGTGCCCCTAGGAGCAAATTCATCTATATTCTCAGGCATGAAAATCAACATCTGGAGCAGTGGTTCTCAACTCTGGCTGCACATTAGAATTTCACAGGGAACTTAAAAAACCAGCCACACCCATTTTGATTAAATCAGATTTCCTTGGGGGAGTGGGGTGGAGGTGGGGCCTGGGTGCTGATATTTTTTAAAGTCCTCAATCTTTTCTAATGGGCAGCTGGTGTTGTGGACCACTGGCCTACATTCCTGATTTGTTTAACTTGGTGAAAATAGATCACTTTTTGGCCATAAGCCTCTCCTGTATCTTATTTCCCTGGATTTTTGATGATTTAGACATTTTAATACTAATAATGGGAAATGATTAGCATTCATCACTCTTTCATTATTACTGTTAGTATTTTCATCATAAGAGATTAGTGCTTCTCTTAATATTTGGAGCAACCATATGATACCATATTACAAATCATTATCATTTAATGGCATTAATAATGATGATTAATTGCTGTTTTTCAAAAATTATAAATTAATAATTTGTGAGGTTTAGATGTTGCTCTAAATGTGATCAATTTATGTTTTAATAATTACCATCATTTATTACCATTAGCCATATAATAAATCAATAGAAAACACTTCTATAGACATAATTGTTTAACTTGCTTAATAATAGTCTGCACTAGAATTGGTAAGTGGCTTAGTTTCATATTTCTCAGCTGGGAAAAAGTTACACTCAAAAGACATGTAACTTGCATTAATTTATGTGTTGCAACCATAGCATACTTGAGTGCAGAACTCCAAAATTTCAGTCTCTTCTCATTGCCTAGCTCCTGTTTCTTTAGCTCTTACATGAAGCCTCAATCCTTCTTCTATGGGATTACTCCAGGAATAAAACTAGAAATTAATCCAGAGTTGACTGGTATCTAAAGAGCATTTGAAAGTGTAAGGAAGGAAGGCTCATGAAAAAGTCTTCAAGAATAAATCAAGAATAAATTGTGAAAGTCTCACCTCGTTGTCCACCCTAAATTCACGTGATCATAGGTTTAAGAGGTTGCTTGGGATTCCAACCTATGGAAAGTTTGTTTACTTCTGAAACATTTTCCCTCTTTAATATTACCATCATTATGTCCAGCCCTTGGAAGCCAACCCTTGGGTCCTGTCTGACTAACTTCAGGTTTTATCGCTGATGCACACTGCTGGGTGTCCTGGAGATAGGCACAGCATGGGGCTTCTTCCTGCACCATATTTTCTGGTTGTCTTTGAGGTGACTTTCCCTGACACTGCAGACCAGGTTAGATTCTCAGTTCTTTGCTCCCACAGCACCATCAAAAACAAACCATTGCAGCCCTTAGCACAAGTTATTAGTTCATTATTATTTATTTAATGCCAACCTTTCCAAAACTCTTTGAGGTCAGGAAACAATAGTCTTCATCATTTTATTCCAATTAGCACAGTCTTTGGCACATATTAGACATTTAATAAATATTGTTAACTACTGATTTTTTCCTCTCCATCCCTATTAATTAAAGCTGACCTGTTTCAGGTACTTAACAATAATTTTTATTAAAAACAAACTGTTATGGAAATTTTCAAACAATTAAAAGTAGAGATTTTGTAAAAAAAAATCCTATAAATCCTCAGCTTTAACAACTACCATATTTTGCCAATTTTGCTTACATTTTTTTCCTAATTAAAATAGATGATTTTTAGATTTTCAGTTTCAGCCCTGAAACCTCTTTAGATTAGAAGTCATCACTCTGGTTCTCTTTTTTTTTCTGTGAATATCTATCTATCTATCTATCTATCTAATTTATTTTTTAAATTTACAGCCAAGTTAGTTAGCATATAGTGCAACAATGATTTCAGGAATAGATTCCTTAATGCTCCTTACCCATTTAGCCCATCCCCCTTCCCTCTAGTAACCCTCGGTTTGTTCTCTATATGCAAGAGTCTCTTATGTTTTGCCCCTTCCCTGTTTTTATATTATTTTTGCTTCCCTTCCCTTATGTTCATCTGTTCAGTGTCTTTTTTTTTTAAATGTTTTATTTATTTTTTCCGAGAGAGACAGACAGCATGAGCAAGGGAGGGTCAGAAAAAGGGAGACACAAAATCAGTAGCAGTCTCCAGGCTCTGAGCTAGCTATCAGCACAGAGCCCAACGTGGGGCTTGACCTCACGAACTGTGAGATCATGACCTGAGCCAAAGTCCAATGCTTAACTGACTGAGCCACCCAGGCACCCTTGTTCAGTTTCTTAAAGTCCTCATATGAGTGAGTCTTATGATACTTGTCTTTCTCTGGCTGACTAATTTCACTTAGCATAATACCCTCTAATTCCATGTACGTAGTTGCAAATGGCAAGATTTCACATTCTTTTTGATTGCCAAGTAATGCTCCATTGTATATATATATATACCACATCTTCTTTATCTATTCATCCATCAATAGACATTCGGGCTCTTTCCATACTTTTTTTTTTTTTTTTAAACATATTTTTACATTTTATTTCTAGGAGAGAGAGAGAGAGACAACGTGAGCAGGGGAGGGTCAGAGAGAGGGAGACACAGACTGAAACAGGCTCCAGGCTCCGAGCTGGCAGTCAGCACAGAGCCCGACGCGGGGCCCGAACCCACGAACCGCGAGATCATGACCTAAGCGAAAGTCGGACGCTTAACCGACTAAGCCACCCAGGCGCCCCATCTTTCCATACTTTGGCTATTGTTGATAGCGCTGCTATAAACACTGGAGTGCATGTGCCCCTTTGAAACAGCATACCCGTTTCCCTTGGATAAATTCCTAGTAGTGCAAATAATTGCTGGGTCATAGGGTAGTTCTATTTTTAATTTTTGGAGGAACCTCCATACTGTTTTCCAGAGTGGCTGCACCAGTTTGCATTCCCACCAGCAGTAGAAAAGAGATCCTCTTTCTCTGCATCCTCACCAACATCTGTTGTTGCCTGAGTTGTTAATGTTAGCCATTCTGACAGGTGTGAGGTGATATCTCATTGTGGTTTTGATTTGTATTTCCCTGATGATGAGTGATATTGAGCCTTTTTTCATGTGTTGGTTTGCCATCTGGATGTCTTCTTTGGAGAAGTGTCTATTCATGTCTTTTGCCCATTTCTTCACTGGATTATTTGTGTGTTTTTGGGTGTTGAGTTTGATAAGCTCTTTATAGATTTTGGATACTAACCTTTTATCTGATATGTGGTTTGCAAATATCTTCTCCCATTCCATTGGTTGTCGTTTAGTTTTGCTGATAGTTTTCTTTGCTGTGCAGAAGATTTTTATTTTGATGAGGTCCCAATACTTCATGTTTGCTTTTGTTTCCCTTACCTCTGGAGCTGTGTTGAGTAAGAAGTTGCTGCAGCCAAGGTCAAAGAGGTTTTTGCTTGCTTTCTCCTCTAGGATTTTGATGGCTTCCTGTCTTACATTCAGGTCTTTCAACCGTTTTGAGTTTATGTATAGTGGAAGAAAGTGGTCCAGGTTCACTTTTCTGCATGTCGTTGTCCAGTTTTCCCAGCACCACTTGCTGAAGAGACTGTTTTTATTCTATTGGATATTCTTTCCTGTTTTGTCAAAGATTAGTTGGCCATACATTTGTGGATCCATTTCTGGGTTTTCTATTCTGTTTTATTGATCTGACCACTCCTGTTCTTATGAGAAACAAAAAAAGAAACGAACAGAGTATTAGAGACTTTTCTCATACCCATGACAGGAATGAAGTTGCAGGACAAGTTTTATCATCATGAAATGTGGAGAGACAGGTGAATCCAAAAAGTCACAGCTGAGATCTATATATCTGGGGTAGAAGCTGCTGGAGATTTTGGTAATTAAGTGGTAATTTTGATGAATTGCTAGTAGCCAAGTGTGGGCTAGCCTGAGAGTGAGAAACTCCTTGTGCTGTGGTCTTAGGGAGAACCTTACTCTTTTGTGGGCTTTACCTTCAGAAATACCACCAGGTTCTCATATAGTGAAGATCCAAGAAAGAGCCTCTGTGGCTTTGGGAGAGGGAGGGGAAGATGAATCATTGTGATATGTTAAAAGTATATTACCTAACAAAAGCCTATATCTCCAGGAGTCTCCAGGAGACCCTCCCCTGTCTCTCTCTCTCTCAAAAATAACAAAATTTTTTCTAAAATTAAAAAAGCCTATATCTCCATGGCAAAATACTTTGCCAAAGCCTTATCTCTCTGGGGAAAGGACATTCCTTTTTATTCAGCTCCCTCCAGCCATCCTTTCTGGAGGGAATGTGGAGAGAGGCTAGAAGAAGCATTTGTGAAGGTCACCATCCAGAGACACAGGCCCTAAAAGATTGAGATTTGATCATATGATTATAGGATGATATTTTTTTCTCATTCTTTGCCAGAAGGCTTGCCAAAGATAAGAATAAAATAGTTTGAAGAGACAAAACAAGCCACAGGACCAGACTCAGATATGACAGATGTTGGAATCATCACATATAGATTTTAAAGTAATAACTATGATTCATAAGTTACAAGCTCTAATGGAAAAAAGTAGAAACCATGCAAGAACATGTGAATAATGTAAGCAGGGAAATAGAAATTCTGGGAAAGCATTAAAGCAAATGCTAGAAATTACCAAAAAACACTGTAGCAGAGATAAAGAATGTCTTTGGTGGCCTCATTAGTAGACTGGACACAACCAAAGAAAAGGTCATTGAGCTTGAAGATAGGACATTACATACATCCTAAACTGAAATGCAAATTAAAAAAGAATGGGAGAAAACTGCCACACACAAAAAATTCATCTACAAATTGTAGGCATAATTTCAAAAGGTGTAACATATGTATAATTGGAATACTGGAAGAAGAAAGAACAGGACAGAAGAAATAATTGCCAAGAACTTTACAAACATAATGACAGTCATCAAAAAACAGATCCAAGACGCTCAGAAAAGACTAGGCAGGAAAAATACCTACTTTGCATATTATATTCAACCTGCAGAACATCAAAGACAAAGAAAACATCTTGAAAGAACCCAGAGGAAAGAACATCTTGCTTGAAGGGAACAAGGATATGAATTACAGTGAACCCATCAGTAACCAGGCAAGTAAGAAGAGAGTGGAATGAAATGTGTAAAGTGTAAGCAACAATGCTACCAACCTAGAATTCTATATATACTGAAATTATCCTTCAAAAGTGAAGAAGAAATAAGGACATTTTCTGATTAAAAAAACTAAAGAAATTTATGATGACCAGATTTTTATAAGAAGTGTTGAAAGAAGTTCTGCAAGTAGAAGGAAAATGAAATAGGTTAGGAGCTCAGACCTATATAAGGAAAGGATGTTGGAAAAGGAATAAAGAATATATTTTATGATGATGACAGCTTTGTAGTAGAGGCTAACGTCTGGGATGGTGATCCCTCCCATTTTGGTTTTATTTTTCAGGATTACTTTGGCTATTCGGGGTCTTTTGTGGATGGATGGACCTTGAGGGTGTTATGCTGAGCGAAATAAGTCAGGCAGAGAAAGACAAATATCATATGTGTGCACGTATAGGAGGATTAGGAGGAGCTTAACAGAGGACCAAGGGGGAGAAGAAGGGCAGAAATGGTGGGGGAAAGGGGGAGAGGCAAACCATGAGAGACTCTTGAATGCTGACAAAAACTGAGGACTGGTGGATGTGGGGGGGAGGAGGGGTGGGCATGAAGGAGGGCACTTGTGGGGATGAGCACTGGGTGTTATGTGGAAACTAATTTGACAATAAACTATTTGTAAAAAAAAAAAAAAGAATATATTTTATTTATCTTACTATTTTTTAAAAAGTGCATTTATTTTGAGAGAGAGAAAGAGACACAGACAGAGAATGAGTAGGGGAGGGACAGAGAGAGAGAGAGAGAGAGAGAGAGAGAGAGAGAGAGAGAGAAAGAGAGAGACAGAGACAGAGAGTGGGAGGTTGAAAGAGAATCCAAAGCAGGCTCTGCACTGTCAGCACAGAGTCTGATATGGGGCTCAATACTGCAAACCATGAGACCATGACCTGAGCCAAAATCAAGAGGTGGATGCTCAACCAACTGAGCCATCCAGGTGCCCCTATTTATTTTATTTTTAATTGATCTAAAGGGTACTTATGTATTTAAAATATTAATAGCAACAGCATATTGGCCGATAATAGCATGTTGATAAATGAAATGAATGACAGCACTGTCCTAAGAGATAAGAGGGAGGAATTTGGAATACTCAATTACAAGTTACTTGCATACCTATATGTATGGGAACGATTTGAATTTGAAATTACAAATATCATTTATAGCAGCAAAAAGTTCTTAGTCATAAGTCCAAAATACATAGGAATTATATTCAGAACACAACAAAACTGATTAAAAAAATAAACATCTGAATAAATGTAGAGATATTCTGTGTTCATGGAAGATTCAATATTGTTAAGACATCATTTTTTTCCAGGTTTATATAGATTCAAAATAATCTCAATCAAAATCCCAGAAAGTTATTTTTAAGTATTAACAAAGTGGTTCTAAAGTTTGTATGGAATAGCGAACACAATACTGAAGAATAGATACAGAGATCAATGGAGCAGACAAGAGTACAGAAATAGACCAACACAAATATAGTCACCTGATCTTTAACAAAGAAACAAAGGCATTTTAATGTAGAGAAGATAATATTTGCAACAGATGATGGTTAGGACAATTGGACGTCCATATGTAAAAATGTGGAGCTATGCACAGATCTTATACCTTTCACAAAAATTAACTTAAAATGTATCATAGACCTAAGTGTAAATTGTAGTGCTGTAAAACTTCTGAAAAAAGAATGGGAGAAAAATCTAAGTAACTTTGTGTTTGGCTCTTAGGTTTTAGATATAACACCAAAAAGCACAATCCATGAAAGAAAAAATGACAAATTGAATTTTATTAAAATCAGTAATTCCACTCTTTGAAAGATGGTATTAAGAGAATGAGAAGACAAACCATAGATTGGCAGAAAATATTTGCAAAACACATATCTTATAAAGGACTTGTATCCAAAATATGCAAAAACTCTTAACACTCAACAGTAAGAAAGCAATCCAATTAAAAAAATGGAAGGAAGTTGTGACCAGATACTTTACCAAAAATGTATAGATTTCAAGCCTGTAAAAAGATGCTAAATGTCATATGTCATGAGGAAATTGTAAATTAAAACATCAATGAGATAGCACTATTAGAATGGTCAAAATCCAAAAAACTAACAAAGCCAGTTGCTGACAATACAGAGGATTTGTATTGTTCATTGCAAAATGCTACAGCCACTTTGGAAACTAGAATGACAATCTCTTACAAATGTAATTATAGTCTTGCCATGTGATCCAGCAAGCATGCTTGTAGGTATTTGCCCAACTGATTTAAACCTGATGCTTTCACAAAAACCTGTACATGAATGTTTATAACAGCTTTATTCATAATCACCTCTAACTGGAAAAAACCAAGATGTTCTTCAGTAGGTGAATGGGTGAACAGTCTGTGTTTATTCATACAGTGGAATATTATTCAGTGATAAAAGAAATGAGCTATCAAGTTATGAAAAGATGTGCATGAATCGTAAATGTATATTGCCAGTGAAAGAAGTCAGTCTGAAAAGGTTGCATCTGGTATGATTCCAAATATATGATATTCTGGAAAAGGCAAAACAATAGGGCTGGCAAAAACATCGGTGGTTTCCAAGGATTTAGGGGTGAGGAGGGAGGGTTGAATAAGTGAATCATGGTGGATTTTTTTAGGGTGGTTCCAGCTGTTCTGTAGGTAACTGTAATAGAGAATACATGACAATATGCATTTGTCAAAACCTACAGAAGTTTAAAGTACAAAGAGGAAACCTTGATGTATTAAAATAAAGACATAATTTAGGAAGTCAGGGGATCCCAGGATGAAATGGAGAATGTGACAAAACAATCTAGTTACATTACAGATGTATGAAAGAACCTCACTGAATGGGGTGGACGAAAAGGTTCTGACTTAAGTAACTTTGGGAATGGTGTGGTCTATAGAACTAAAGGCAAATGAAAGTGTACATAAGCATTGTATGCTGGTTAACAATGTTTCCCCTAGGAGCATGAATTAACAGTTCTGATTTTGTTAGAAGGTATAAAGGCATTAAATGGTTAAGTAAATGGATGATGGATGGTGGGGGCCAGGTTCCTCAGTGTTGGAATGGTGGTTACAGATAAGCAAGGAGATGTTAGACCAATCCTTATAGGAGGAGATTTGGAGATATCAGTATGAACTCATAGCCTAATATATTTAGACTGGAGTATGATTATGTGTAGAAATATTTATAGATATGATTATATACCTGGGTTAAGCACATTTATTTCATTGTTCTGTCAGCTGAAGTGGCTGGAAGCAACATTACCACTCATAGCATGCACAACATTTAGGAACCGTATCTTTCTTGTAACATCATTCTCCAATTCTCCAATAAATGAAATGAAGAAATAGCTGATTCTAGGAGTGGTGAATGATACACGCAAGATAATCCTGGAGCATCTTGTAGCAGCAGAAATTAAGGACCTTAAAGAAAACCACCCCCCAAACTCCAAATCCCCCACAATAATGAGGGTGTGTAAAAAGGACACTGGAGACAAGGGAAGAAATTTTCAATGGCAAAACCTGGAACAAGTTGAGAAACAAGATAAATAAAATATTTTTGGATTGTGACCCAAAATATGAAATAAATATCCACAAGTTCATACTGATATAACTAAATTATTGAATATATGAATAAATGGGAAAGAGTGGAAATTTTCCATGTAGAAGAATTCCAAATAATTTATGTAGGTACTCTGATTTCATGGAGGGTGAGCATAACTCCCCACACTTAAGTGTGAGCTGTGCATTCTGAAAAGGAGAATAATTTGTAATTCCACAGTAGGGAAGCCTGACAAATATGACCTGATTCAGGTGATCAAGATTAACTAATATCAGTAATGATAAGGTATGTTGAGGGCAGTTATCCTTGATATGATATGATTAAAATGGTACTTTATCTGTGGGGTCTTCCTCCCAAGAACATATATCTCAAGTGTAATTATGAGACAGATCTCAAATGAAAGACATTCTATAAAATACCTGTTAGGACTCCGCAAAGCTGTTAAGGTCATAAAAAATATGGGAAGTACAAAAAACTGTCAAAATCAAGAGGAGTCTAAGGAGGTATGACTATTGGATATAATGTGGCATCTTAGATGGGATCCTGGAACAGAGAAAAGACATTAGGTAAACATTAAGGAAATCTGAATAAAGTCTGGACTTTAGTTAATAATAATAATAATATTGTATAGCACTATAAAATTATGTATCAATATTTTTATATATCAGTATTGGTTCATTAATTG
Source organism: Proteles cristata cristata (assembly GCA_017311185.1). Taxonomy (NCBI): domain Eukaryota; kingdom Metazoa; phylum Chordata; class Mammalia; order Carnivora; family Hyaenidae; genus Proteles; species Proteles cristata. The sequence goes on along the minus strand of JAESUZ010001773.1, from coordinate 2,237,483 downwards.
TAACAAACATACCATAGTAGTGTAAGATGTTAATAACAGGGGAAACTTGGTGTAGAGTATATGGGAGCTATCTTTACAATTTTTTTCTGTCAATTTAAAACTGTCTAAAAGAGTTCATTTTTTTTAAAGGTAATTTTTGGAAATGTCTTCTAGGGTAGAGAGACGGTAAATTCAGGCTAATAGCCACTGTCTATCTTACTCTGGAGTGTTAGAGGAGGTACTTCACCTGTAGGAAAACAGTATGTACTGAGAGGTTTCAGAGCCCATGGTATATTATTCAGGTTCTTGATGTTCACATGAAGAAGTGAAATGGCCTCTTAATTACCTCTTCCATCTGCACTCAGTGGTACTGAACTGGAGTGAAGCTACCATGTTGGCAGTGTTTTGATTTTGTTACAGTAATTGGGAGATGAACAACTGGCACTTAGTGGGCAGGAAGTAGTAAATGTTTTTTTTTTTTTACAAATAGTTTATTGTCAAATTAGTTTCCACATAACACCCAGTGCTCATCCCCACAAGTGTCCTCCTCCATGCCCATCCCTCCCTCCCCCCACATCCATCAGTCCTCAGTTTTTGTCAGCATTCAAGAGTCTCTCATGGTTTGCCTCTCTCCCTTTCCCCGGCCATTTCCCCCCTTCTTCTCCCCCTTGGTCCTCTGTTAAGCTCCTCCTAATCCTCCTATACGTGCACACATATGATATTTGTCCTTCTCGACCTGACTTATTTCTCTCAGCATAACACCCTCAAGGTCCATCCATGTTGCTGCACATGGCCAGATTTCATTGTTTCTCATTGCCATGTAGTATTCCATGGTATAGATAAACCACATCTTCTTGATCCATTCGTCCGTTGATGGACACTTAGGCTCTTTCCATGTTTTAGCTATTGTGGAGAGTGCTGCTATGAACATTGGGGTACATGTGCTCCTATGCCTCAGCATTTCTATATCCCTTGGGTAAATTCCTAGCTGTGCTATTGCATAGGGTCATAGGGGAGTTCTAGTGTTAGTTTCCTGAGGAACCTCCACACTGTTTTCCAGAGGGGCTGTACCAGTTTACATTCCCACCAACAGTGTAAGAGGGTGCCCATTTCTCCACATCCTCGCCAGCATCTCGTGTTCTCTGATTTGCTCATTTTAGCCACTCTGACTGGTGTGAGGTGGTATCTCAGTGTCGTTTTGATTTGTATTTCCCTGATGAGTAGGGATGCTGAGCATCGTTTCATATGTTTGTTGGCCATCTGGATGTCCTCTTTGGAGAAGTGTCTGTTCATATCTTCTGCCCATTTCTTCACTGGGTTGTTTGTTTTTGGGTGTGGAGTTTGGTGAGTTCCTTATAGATTCTGGATATCAACCCTTTATCTGATATGTCATTTGCAACTATCTTTTCCCATTCCGTTGGTTGCCTATTAGTTTTGTGGGTTGTTTCCTTTGCCGTGCAGAAGCTTTTAATCTTGATGAGGTCCCATTCGTTTATTTTTGCTCTTGATTCCTTTGCTTTGGGGGATGTGTCAAGTAAGAGATTGCTGCGGTGGAGGTCAAAGAGGTTGTTTCCTGCTTTCTCCTCTAGGGTTTTGATGGTTTCCTGTCTCACATTCAGGTCCTTTATCCATTTTGAGTTTATTTTTGTGTATGGTGTAAGAAATTGATCTAGTTTCATTCTTCTGCATGTTGTTGTCCAGTTCTCCCAACATCATCTGTTAAAGAGGCTGTCTTTTTTCCATTGGATATTCTTTCCTGCTTTGTCAAATATCAGTGGGCTGTATACTTTTGGGTCCACTTCTGAGTTCTCAATTCTGTTCCATTGGTCTATGTGTCTGTTTTTGTGCCAATACCATACTGTCTTGATGATGACAGCTTTGTAGTAGAGGCTAAAGTCTGGGATGGTGATACCTCCCGTTTTGGTTGTATTTTTCAGTATTACTTTGGCTATTCGGGGTCTTTTATGGTTCCATACAGATTTTAGGATAGTTTGCTCTAACTTTGAGAAGTATGTTGGTGCAATTTTGATTGGAATTGCGTTGAATGTGTAGATAGCTTTGGGTAGTAATGACATCTTAACTATATTTATTCTTCCTATCTATGAGCATGGGATGTATTTCCATTTATTTGTGTCTTCTTCAATTTCCTTCATAAGTTTTCTGTAGTTTTCATCATACAGATCTTTTGTATCCTTGGTTAGGTTTATTCCTAGGTATTTTATGGTTTTTTGTGCAATTGTGAATGGGATCAGCTTCTTGATTTCTCTTTCTATTGCTTCATTGTTGGTGTATAGAAATGCAACCAAAGGGCCCCTGGGTGGCTTAGTCAGTTAAGCGTCTGACTTCGGCTCAGGTCATGATCCTGCGGTCCGTGGGTTCGAGCCCCACGTCGGGCTCTGTGCTGCCTGCCAGCTCAGAGCCTGGAGCCTGTTTCAGAGTCTGTTACTCCCTCTCTCTCTGACCCTCCCCTGCTCATGCTGTCTCTCTCTCTCTCTCTCTCTCTGCAAGAAATAAATAAAAATATTAAAAAAAAAAAAAAAAGAAATGCAACCGATTTCTGTACATTGATTTTGTACCCTGCAACTTGGCTAAATTCTTGGATCAGTTCTAGTAGGCTTCTGGTGGAGTCTGTTGGGTTTTCGATGTAGAGTATCGTGTCATCTGCGAAGAGTGAAAGTTTGACTTCCTCTTTGCCAATTCTGATGCCTTTCATTTCCTTTTGGTGTCTGATGGCTGATGCTAGGACTTCCAGCACTATGTTAAACAACAGTGGTGAGAGTGGACATCCCTGTCGTGTTCCAGATCTCAGGAGGAAAGCTCTCAGTTTTTCCCCGTTGAGGATGATGTTAGCTGAAGGCTTCTCATAGATGGCTTTGATGATGTTTAAGTAGGTTCCTTCTATCCCAACTTTCTCTAGAGTCTTTATTAAGAAGGGGTGCTGTATTTTGTCAAATGCTTTTTCTGCATCTATTGACAGGATCATATGGTTTTTATCTTTTCTTTTATTGATATGATGTATCACATTGATTGATTTGCGAATATTGAACCAGCCCTGTAACCCAGGAATGAATCCCACTTGATCTTGGTGGATAATTCTTTTTATGTGTTGTTGAATTCGATTTGCAAGTATCTTGTTGAGAATTTTTGCATCCGTATTCATCAAGGATATTGGCCTGTAGTTCTCTTTTTTTGCTGGGTCTCTGTCTGGCTTGGGAATCAGAGTGATGCTGGCTTCATAGAATGAATCCAGGAGTTTTCCTTCACTTTCTAATTTTTGGAATAGCTTGAGAAGAATGGGTATTAATTCTGTTTTAAACGTCTGGTAGAATTCCCCGCGGAAGCCATCTGGTCCTGGGCTCTTATTTGCTGGGAGATTTTTGATCACTGATTTGATTTCCTGACTAGTTATGGGTCTGTTGAGATTTCCTACCTCTTCCTTTGTGAATTTTAGTAGTGGGTGTGTGTTTAGGAATTTGTCCATTTCTTCTAAGTTGTCCAATTTGTTGGCATATAGTTTTTCATAGTATTCCCTGATAATTGCCTGCATTTCTGAGGGGTTGGTTGTAATAATTCCATTTTCATTCATGATTTTGTCTATTTGGGTGCTCTCTCTTTTCTTTTTGAGAAGCCTGGCTAGAGGTTTGTCAATTTTGTTTATTTTTTCAAAAAACCAACTCTTGGTTTCATTGATCTGTTCAATTATTTCTTTGGTCTCTATGTTGTTTATTTCTGCTCTGATTTTTACAATTTCTCTTCTTCTACTGGGTTTAGGGTGTTCTTGTTGCTCTGCCTCTAGTTCTTTTAGGTGAGCTGTTAGATTTTGGACTTGCGCTTTTTCTAGTTTCTTGAAACAGGCCTGGAGTGCAATGTACTTTCCTCTTAAGACTGCCTTTGCCGCATCCCATAGATTTTGGATTGTTGTGTTTTCATTTTCGTTTGTTTCCATATATTTTTTAATTTCATCCCTTGTTGTCTGATTGGTCCATTCATTCTTTAGTAGAGTGGTCTTTAACCTCCATGTTTTTGGGGGTTTTCCAGGCTTCTTCCTGTTATTGATTTCAAGTTTCAAAGCATTATGATCTGAGAGTGTGCATGGTATGATCTCAATTCTTTTATATTTATTGAGGGCTGCTTTTTTAGTATATGTGCTGCCGAAGCGAGCACTATTGAAGGCTGCTTTATGTCCCAGTATGTGATCTGTCTTGGAGAATGTGCCATGCGCACTTGAGAAGAAAGTGAATTCCTTGGCCTCAGAATGTAAAGTTCTAATATATCCGTCAGATCCATCTGGTCCAAAGTGTCTTTCAAGTCCATTATTTCTTTAGTGATTTTCTGTCTGGTTGACCTATCCATTGCTGTAAGTGGAGTATTGAAGTCCCCTGCTATTAGCACATTCTTATCTATGAGCTTGTTTCTCTTTGTGATTAATTGTTTTATATATTTAGGAGCTCCCATATTCGGTGCATAGACATTTATGATTGTTAGTTCTTCCTGATGGATAGACCCTGTAACTATTATGAAATGCCCTTCTACATCTCTTGTTATTGTCTTTAATTTAAAGTCCAGTTTGTCTGATATAAGTATAGCTATTCCGGCCTTCTTTTGATTTCCAGTAGCATGACATATATTTCTCCATCCCCTTACTTTTAATCTGAAGGTATCTTCAGGTTTAAACTGAGTTTCTTGTAGACAGCATATAGATGGATTTTGTTTTTTTATCCATTCTACTACCCTGTGTCTTTGGATTGGAGCATTCAGCCCATTTACATTCAGTGTTATTATTGAGATATGTGGGTTTAGAGTCTTTGTGTCCTTTGTGGAATTCATGCTTGTGGTGGTGTCGCTGGTATCTTTGTTTCTTGCAACCTTTCCTTCAGAGCGTCCCCCTAAGGATTTCTTGTAGGGCTGGCTTTGTGGTGAAAAATTCTTTCAATTTCTGTTTATTTGGAAAGGTTTTTATCTCTCCTTCTATTTTTAATGACAGGCTTGCTGGGTAGAGGATTCTTGGCTGCATATTTTTTCTGTTCATCACATTGAAGATCTCCTGCCATTCCTTTCTGGCCTGCCACGTTTCAGTAGATAGATCTGTCACCACTCTGATAGGTTTTCCCTTTGTATGTGAGGGCCCTTTTCTCCCTAGCTGCTTTCAAAAGTTTCTCTTTATCCTTATATTTTGCCATTTTTACTATGATATGCCTTGCAGAAGGTCGATTCAGATTACGTCTGAGGGGGGTCCTCTGAGCCTCTTGTATTTCAACATTTTCTTCTTTTCCCAGGTCGGGGAAGTTCTCTGCTATAATTTGTTCCAGGACTCCTTCAGCACCTTTCCCTCTCTCTTCCTCTTCTGAGATTCCTATGATACGGATATTGTTGCGTTTGACCATGTCGCTGAGCTCTCAAACTCTTCTTTCCTGTTCCTGGATCAGTTTGTCTCTTTTTCTGTCAGCTTCTTGTTTTTCTGTAATGGTGTCTTCTAAATCACTTATTCTCCTTTCTGCCTCTTCCATCCGTGCATTGGAGGCCTCTAATTTTTTATGTATCTCATTTATCGCATTTTTTAATTCTTCATGCCTATTTTTATTTTCCATTCTGTCTGTAGCCATAGTTTCTTTGATGTCCCCTATGTTTTTTTCAAGCTCAGCTATTAATTTTACCATTATTATTCTAAACTCTTGTTCAGTTATGCTGTTGATATCTGTTTTGAGCCGTTCATTAGCTGTCATTTCTTCTTGGAGTTTCTTTGGAGGAGAGCTCTTTTGTTTCATCATTTTAGTTAGCTTTCCAGCTCTTGTTGGTTTTAAAGACCTGTTATCTCTCTGTATCTATGAGCGCTGCTATATCCAAGAAGACTCTTTGACTGTCCAGAGCCTATCCTTTCAGAGAGTGTTTTTTGAATGGTATCTTTTGGCCTCTCTTGTTGGGACCTTGGTTATTTTATTTTCCTATTCGTAGTGATACTTGGGACTCTCCGCCTTTTGTATTCTGGCTTGTTTCTTGAGGTAGCCGTTAGAAGGCTTTCTCAGTGGAGTTTGCGTCCTTTCTCTCCCAGTGTCTTGGGTGTGGTACGGTTTCTGATGGCTTCAGATATTTTCTGTGTGATGCCTGGGCGCGAGTGCAGGTACGGAGCTCCCTACTTCTCCGCCATCTTGCCCCTCCCCCCAAGTGGCTTTGTCTTTTATTATGCACTGAATTTTCCAAGAATGTCATATCATATAAATTCAAGGATACTGTGTCCTGTTTTGTCCAAAAGAGTTGTTCACCTCTTTGGAAAATTTACATCTCTGATTGTAATGTGGCTTTTGATATTTGAGTCACCAATCTAGCACGCTTGAAAGAAACATTTGTTTTTATGGTGTTTTACATAAAAGTAGCATAATAGTACCATTTATTATCCATAAGAGACAATTTTCAGGGTAGAAGGGGTGCTTTTAATAATTATGCCAGGGAAATGGCATAGACCAGAATTGTCCCAGAAAAACTGGGTTATACATATGAATCTGGGAAATGTAGTTTTAGGTTTCTAGCTTCATAGTATAGGAAGATATACTAAAGTTTGATTAGAACAGAGAACAAACAGAGGACTGATGGGTGTGGGGGGAGGAGAGGTGCATGGAGGAGGGCACTTGTGGGGATGAGCACTGGGTGTTATATGGAAACAAACTTGACAATAAACTATTTGTAAAAAAAAAAAAATGAATAGATGTTTACTGGGAAAATCCACATATCCTTTGTGATATTTTTGTCTTCTTGATCTGTCAGTCACTAAGAGAGGTGTAATAGCTTCCCTCTGTAATAGTGAAATTGTCAAATTTTGTGGTTTCTTTAATTTTTGCCTTAGATCTTTGCTTTATATCTTACATCATGGGATTATACCTTCCTAGTGAATAATCCTTTTTTTGGCCTAAAATGTATTTTGTCTGATAAGAATATCTCATCGTTCTTTTAATTAGTATTTACTTGGCATATTTCATCTGTTTACTTTAACTGTTTCTGCATTCTTATTTTGTATCGTTTTCTGTTTTTTTATAGTTAGCATATAGCTGGATTTAAAAATGACCATTTTTGCTTCTAATTGGAGAACTTAATCTATTTCCCTTAAATCATGATTACTGTTTGGTTTGGGTTTGTTTTTATCTTATTACATGTTTCTCACCCATGTTTTAAGTGTTTATTTCTTTTTGTTTTGTGTTGATTAACACCAGTTTCCCTATTTTTCTACAATAGTTTGGAAATGAAATACTCTATTCCAGTGGCTTTAATGGTTACCTTAGAAATCTTAACAGATATATTTAAGAGTGTCTAAAGATAATTACTATCTTTATTCTCCTTATATATAATACAAGAAATCAATGCCTTAACTTCAATCTTCTTCTCTTTTATTATAAATTATTATTGCTGTGACTTATTAAGTTCTACATTGATCTTTTAGCCTCATAAATGACCATAATTTTTATTTATATAGTCGGTGTTTATTTATGTTCACTCCGTGTTTACTAACATTTACTTTTTTCTCCTGCCCTTCTTGCATCTAAGATCTACTTTTTACGATAATTTTCTTTCTTAAATACATCTTTTTTTTTTTTGAAGAAGCAAATTGAGGCTTTATTTATTTATTTATTTATTTTACAAATAGTTTATTGTCAAATTAGTTTCCACATAACACCCAGTGCTCATCCCCACAAGTGTCCTCCTCCATGCCCACCCCTCCTCCCCCCCACATCCACCAGTCCTCAGTTTTTGTCAGCATTCAAGAGTCTCTCATGGTTTGCCTCTCTCCCTTTCCCCCACCATTTCCGCCCTTCTTCTCCCCCTTGGTCCTCTGTTAAGTTCCTCCTAATCCTCCTATACGTGCACACATATGATATTTGTCCTTCTCTGCCTGACTTTTAAATACATCTTTTAGAAGATTCCTTAGTGACTTTCTGCTAGTAGCATACTGTTAGTTTTGATTGTTTTTGAAAATGTCTTTATTTCACTCTTAGTCTTTAAAGTAAATTTCATTTGGTAGAGAATACTAGTTTGACATTTATTTTCTCTCAACACTTTAAGGTTATCATTTTTATTGGTTTCTGACTTATGTTGTTGCAATTGAGAAATCAGCTGTCAGTGTAATTTAAATTATTTACAGGCAATCTTTTATTCTGTCTGCTTGTTTTAAAGATTTCTTTGCTTTTAATATTTACAGATTCACTGTAATGGGTCAGGTTTGTTTTTTTAATTTTTTCTTTCTTACCTCCATTGGGCTTTATTGTACTTCCTGAATCTGCAGATTTTTCCCTGGAGAAACACTCAGTCATTTTAGAGAGAGAGAGCGTGCATGCATGCATGTGTATGAGTGAGGGAGGTGCAGAGAGAGAGGAGAGAGAGAGAATTTTAAGCAGGTTCCACACTCCGTGTGGAGCCTGATGCGGGTCTCAATCCTATGACCCTGGGATTATGACCTGAGCTGAAATCAGGAGCCAGATGCTCAACTCACTGAGCCACCCAGGTGTCCCTATCTTCCATATCTTTTAACCTCTGGCAATTTTTTCATCTCTGTATCTCCACGTTGTATTTTGTGTGTTTTTCCAGCCTATATTTTAAATCTCCTTCTCTTGCCATTTTATATAGTTTCACTCATCAGCTGAATTTAAAATTTCAATTCTTGCATCCTTTTATTTATAACAGTTCTATTTTCTATTTTTCCAGTCTAAATTATTAGGTTTGATAAGCTTTCTTTTTCCTAGTAATGTTCTCAAAACATTTAAAAGTTTCTTTAAACACATTCAATATATTTATTTAATGTTCTGTATCTGATCATTATAATATCTGTGATGTATATGGTTCTGATTGGGCAATTTTCTCTTTCTTCTGATTCTTTATCATGGTAGCTTGTTTCCTTGTATGTTTGATGATTTTTGATTTTGAGCTGTTGTTTCTGGAAACTTTGTGAAAAATCCTTGTAGAAGCTTGAGTTTAAAGTGTGTTCCTCCAGAGAGGATGTGCTTTGATTTTGTACAACTAACCCAAGACATTTAAAGTGAAGATTTCAACTTAAGTTTTTCAGCCTACATACAGTATGAATATTTGTTTCAACGAATGTGAACTTGCGTTTAGGGTGTTATTGGGGAAAATAATCTTTTTCCTGTTCCATCCAGAATCTAGTTTGAATTACCCAATATCTTTTTGGAATACCAGCTTCTGTCATTCTTTTCTTTTTTTCCTGAGGACTACCCTTTTGGAATCCTGACTTTATGCATTGATCTCACATCTGATCTAACCATACACAAGCCCAGACTTACCCTTTTGTTCCCAGGACTAATTAAAATCCAGGCTCTAAGCTACAAGGAATTGGCAAATTTCCCCAGGATTCTAGTACTTGCTTACCCTATATATCTGAACTGTTGTATGTGGCTAGTACAGAAACCTATGTTGATTTGGATTGCATGAGAGAGAGGTGAGATTTTTTTCAATGTAGCTTGCTCAAGTGTAACAAGGGGAGGATAGGCTACAGGCAGGCATTCAGCTCAGTATAAGGAAGACTGCTCTCAAATAAAGTGAGCTGGTCCATGAGGTAGTGAGCTTCCTGGTCACCAGAAGGATTCAAGGATAGGCTAGACAGCCACCTTCTGGGGGTGCAGTAACGGGAGTTAGGTATGAAGGGTGTACTGGTTTGGACAAGTGTGCTGCCATCCTCTTTTTTTTTTTTTAATATTTTTATTTATTTCTAGGAGAGAGAAAGAGAGAGAGAGAGAGAGAGAGAGAGACAGTGTGAGCAGGGGAGGGTCAGAGAGAGAGGGAGACACAGACTGAAACAGGCTCCAGGCTCTGAGCTGGCAGTCAGCACAGAACCCAACACCAGGCTCAAACCCACGAACCGCGAGATCATGACCTAAGCGAAAGTCGGACGCTTAACCGACTAAGCCACCCAGGCGCCCCTGCCATCCTCTCTTTCAATGTGCTCAGTGCTGGTTTGCGTACCACAACCAAAGCTGTGATGCACTCAGGAAGAAGGCTCCTTTCCCTGGCCATCTGAAAGTTTAAAGTAATGTCTTGCCAGGTCTGCTGTCTGCCCGTAAATGGCTCCTGGACACCTGGCAGCAGAGCTGTCTGGGCCTGACCGTCTTTGCCAGAGCATGCGATGCCTGGACTGCCTGGGTCTGCTGTTCACGTGGTCACGTCTCTGGGCTCTGTCGGGTGGCCATGGTTTGTCTTGGCCACAGTGATGTCAAGGGGGAGGTGGACTGGGGGCAGGATGAGTGAGCAACAGGTGTTAGCAGGAGTCTAGACAGAAAAGTATCCTTATACCCAGAGGAGCATTTGTTTAAAATAGCTCTTTCCCCAAATATTCTTCTGATGGCACTGGGCCCGTCTGTGCTGTGGTTTAAGATCATTTGGCAACTCTCATTCTTGCAATCAGAGAACGGCTTCTGGGGCTATAAAATCATCAGTGAGCTAAGCCAATTAGCTCAGCCAGAAGAGGATTATACACACCAGCTCTGGTACCAGGGCAACTTGACACAGCTGATTTTACAAAGTTTCTGTTTTCCTCCAGGGCAGTCATAGTTCAACTGGGACTAGGCCCTGGCAGGTGATGCCTTTGGGTACTTTTTTAATTGCCTGCGGAGAAACTGGGTGAGAAGTATTCACACTCTCACGCTTGGGATATTAAGGAAAGGAGCACTGTCCTGCAAATGTGGTCAGTTAGTTAGTTTGTTTTTCTTTGTCTTCTTCTTCTTCTTCTCCTCCTCCTCCTCCTTCTTTCTTCTTTCTTCTTCTTAATCTTCGTCTTCTAAGGATTTTTAAAATTTATTTCTTTATTTTTGAGAGAGAGAGAGGGACAGAGAGAGAGAGAGAGAAAGCACATGTTGGGGAAGAGCAGAGGGAGAGAGAGATTCCCAAGCAGGCTCCATGCTGCCAGCACAGAGCCTGATGCAGGTCTCAATCCCATGAACCGTAAGATCGTGACCTGAGCCAAAATCAAGAGTTGGACACTTAACTGACTGAGCCACCCAGGCGCCCCAGTGGGGTATCTGTTCCTATGAAGAGAGTAGTAAAACTTTCCCAGTTGAGGGTCGGGAATTGGATGCTCTCACAGAGCTCAGTCATGAGGGACTAGAATAGGGTCTGTCAAAAGTGATGGGGGTCCTATGAGCACTAGATGGAATAGAAGCTGATAATGAAGTTAGAACCAAGGGGTATGCTCTGTGTTAGTGAAAATTAGCGTTCTGGGTTACATGTGAGATTGTGGATAGATAATATAGTGTTATTCTGGCATGCAAAGGGCAGTGAGTGCATAGGTGAACTTGAAAAGCAAGGGCTCAGTTTGTAATTGGATTCTGTGCCCCCTCCCCCAATCCCTCACCCTCAAGTTTTCTTTTTTTGTTTTGATCCTTGCTATGATAGAATCTTCAACTGTGCACACAAAAAAAGAAAAAAGTTAAGAGTAAAAGAGTATAGAGAAGTCCACCTACCTGGAGAAAACTACTGGTAACATTTTGATGTATATTTTTCCAGATCCTTTTCTTCATGTATGTGTCTATGTGCTTCTTATTACAGAAGTGGAACCACACTCTTGTGTCATCTGCTTTTCCACTTCTTATATGATTCACTCAACTGATGTTTAATGAATGATTACTATATCCCTGGCCCTGTTTTAATCCTTAGGGGTACATTGATGAACAAAACAAAGGCCTTACCTTCATGGAGCTTATGTTCTAAGATCTGTAGCAAGCATGTTTTTATGTGTATAGATCCATTTGTGGAACATTTTGGGAAGCTACATACTATTCCATGATATAGATGGACTTTAATTTATTTGTCTACTATTGTTGAAAATTCAGATGGTTTGCAACTTTTTTGCCACTATAAACGATGATTCAATGAGCATTTTTATAGCTAACATTTTATCTTTATGAGAGATAAAGACTATAGTGAAAAATTAATAAGACTGAATGTTCCCTCAGGTGGAAGGAATGCATGTGTGCTCTCTGACTGTGACCTGCAGGCAATTAGTCCCAAAGACACTTGAGCCCAGAGGGTATTGCTGACAGACTTGGCTGACTGCATGGCTTGGGTTGGGGCAGGCGAGCCAGCTGACCTAGGTGAACGGCCTGGCAGCCCTTGTACTATGGATTAATTAAGGACATGTAGGAATTTCAGGAGTCCTTAGAGGCCCAGCTACTTTCTTGTGGTTTAAAAAAATAAAAGTATGCTGCATCATGGTGACTAGCTACCTGAAGCCATACTTTAGCAGCACACACAGACGAGTTGGGTACAGCCGGCATTTGGGCATGTGCAGAAGGACCAGCTCTCATGGAGGTCTTTCTTAGTGCTGAGCCCATGTGTGCACAGTGGGAGATGGAGAAATGAGAGGGAGTGGATCCTAAGAACTAAGGGATGCTTTCTCTGAGCTCCCTTACTTTGCAGATAGGCACTCTCAGGCTTTAGATTATCTACGTGTTTCCCTGGTATGCTCTGATGCTTACTGAAGGGAGAGTGTTCTTTCCTTTGCTGAACAGTTGGCTACTGTCTTATAAGCCCACAATACTGGAATAGTTTTAAATCTTTCCTCCTTCACACCCCTTCTCTTCACCAGACTTTCTCCCAGACAAAATTTCTTGAATTTGTTGTTCAAGCCCCAATTCTCTCTCCCTTGAACAACCGCATGAGCTTTCAGGGCATCCTTGTCCTACTTCCTCCCCATCTACTTCCAACACAGTGACCTAAGTTGTCTTTGTGACATGAACTTTGCATCTCATCCCTGCCAGGTTAAGAGGCTCAAATGGTGAGGCCCGTGGGTGACTCAGTTGGTTAAGCCTCCGACTTTGACTCAGGTCATGATCACTGTTCATGGATTCAATCCCTGCATGGGGCTTTGTGTGAACAGTTCAGAGCCTGGAGCCTGCTTTGGATTCTGTGTCTCCCTCTCTCTTTGCCCTTCCTCCGTTCATGCTTTCTCTCTCTCTCTTTCAAAAATAAATATACATTAAAAAAAACCAGAAGAACCCTGAATGGTTTTCCATTACCTGCACAGTGAAATCCAAACTCCTGAGAGACTGACAGACCTTCTAAGTAGCCATAGCCTACCTGTCCAGTTTTGTCCCTGGCCATACCTCACACGTATTTTCTAGCTGTGAACCACTTGTAGCTTCCTGGGGGTGACATGTTCCTTCAGGCTTCTGGACCTCTGCACATGCTTTTTCCTTCTGCTAGGGATTTTTTCTGTATTCTTGGTCCTGTCAAGGCACCCTCTTCACTGTGACCCATTGCATTGTGCCCATCTTTGTATTATAATTTATCATGCTGCTCACTTACTTGTCCAGTTATCTCTATCCTCTCCTGGATTGTGAACTACTTGAGAATGAGGACTGGCTCTTATTCATTTTTGTATCTCCTATCCCACAGCAGTGCTCAACATGTATTTGTTGCTGAATGTAGGAGGAGTTGGTACAATCTGGACTGCAAAATGCTGTCTTTGATGTGGATCAAACCAGAATGAATGTGTTCACAGTACTTAGTTCTGGTTTACATTTTCAGACATCTTTTTAAAGATCTTTATTCTAAAGACAATCTTGTTACATAAAGGATATTTATTAGATAGGGTTGGTTCTTAGATATGCCTCCTCAGACATGATTTGATGTTGCAAACACACATACACAGTTTTTTTCAATTACTTAGTGATAAGTTCAAACACAGGGACTTTGGGGCTTGAGAGTGTGCCCTTGACTTCTATGCTCTAATGCTTGGAGGTGGGGGTACTTTGAGTCCAAAAAAGGGAGTTGAAAATGGAGAGAAAGGGAAATGTGGAAAAGACCTCTCATGACTTTCTGTGTGTTTATATAGAAGTTGAACATAGGCAATTGCTTTCTCTTTCAAAGTCTTAGTTTCCGTATTTGTCAAATGTGAATAATAATATTCTCCTTATAAGACAGTGGTTACGACTAGATAGGATAATGTATTATATAGGGTAAATGTCAAAAAAAGTAGCAATTGTATTTTTTTCTTAGAATTCCTGGCTTTCTCTTCTTCTACGTGCTTAGGAACCTGTGAGTGGGCCCTAACAGAGGAATCTCTGTTAGAGGAAAACTCAGGACTGTAATTGATGAGAAGTAGACAGCTATCAAATATTTCTTCAGGAGTTTCTGAAGACCTCCATGCCCCCTATTCCCTTCCAGTCCTCTTATTTCCTTCACGAAATCCTTCAGTCAGATTTCACCTACGACCATGTTTGCAGTTAGTATTTGTGGGTTGATACCCTTACTAGAGTTAACAGGGTAAAGCTTTTACTTTATACTTTCATTGGGATTGAGTTTTGGGTTCCTTTCCTGAAAGAGGTTTTTTTTGTGGGGTTTTTTTTGTTTGTTTGTTTGTTTGTTTTTTCCTTGAGCAGTAGACTTGAGGCTAAGTTTGGGGAAGAAGTATCTGATGAGGAGAAGACTGAAGAAAGGAAATAATAGAATGAAAAGTTCTGCAGAAAACTACATTGGATATTCCATCCAAGGTTGGCTACTGATCTTTCTTCTTCCTGATATCTTGTTTGGGGTTGTCTCTTGAACTGTTTCCTTAACATTTTAGTTCAGTTCTTTGATATAATCTATTGGTCAATTTACTTCCCTCTAGGTGTGTGGGGAAGAGGTTTGTTGGGGGAAAGGATGAGGAAGAAAAGCCCTTCTAGTCCTGACTACACATTCTGGAGACAAATTGCTGAGCTCACCGGTAGACCTGGGTCAAGGCACAGCCTAAGGGGCAGAACTGATGGGAGATAAGATGACTTCACAGCCTGGGGTATATGGTTGAGAATTTCACTTTCCCCAGCTGCTTTTTTTCTTTTTAAAATTGTGGTAAAATATACATAACATAAACCTTAACATTTTTAATCATATGGTTCAGTGGTGTTAAGCACATTCATGTTGTCATCCAACCAACACCACCATCCATGTCCAAACTTTTTTCATCTTCCCAAAGCGAACCCCTTTGCCCTTTAAACAGTAATTTCCCATCCTTCCCATTTCCCCCAGCCCAGTCCCTGGTGACCACCATTCTATTATCTGCCTCTGTGAATCTGACTACTTTAGATACATCATCTAGGTGGAATCATACACCTGCACTGTTGTGATTGGCTTATTTCACTTAGGAAAATGCCTTTGTGGTCCGTTTGTGTTGTAGCCCCCAGCCACTTTTGGCAGCTGCTTTGGGAATAGGAAAAGGAGTAAGTTGACCACTGGCAAGTGGGTTTAGGCCCTAGGCCTGAGTTCAGAAAGGGGTGCCTGGATGATCATTTCCCTTTCAAGAGGATTAGTGATGGCCATGTTAGCATTTCCTGTACACTCAGAAAAAATCTGCTGGCCATTTGTGTTGCCTGCTGTCTTCCCCTTTTCAGGGGCTTTTAAAATCCAAAGCAGCCCAGTCTTCCCACTGAAAAGCCTCTGCAGGCTTGGAAGTGAGGCTGGGCGCTATTGGTAGCCAGGACAGGCTCTGCTCCTGTTTAGGAACGAGGCCACAATTTACCACGTTTGTTTCCTATTCACATTTTGAAATGGCCTTTCCTTGCTTCCAGTGGCTTCCGCCCCACCATACAGTGAGTCACTTCTGTGGTGGGCTATAGGGAGACTGCCACTTTCTTTGCTGGTCATGCTGACAGCCATGTGGGGTTATTGGTAGAACTGCCTAGTGACTGCCAGTCTCCTGGACTGTTGCCTTGTCTACTGCTTGGAAGTCTTGTCATGTCTGATACGGCAGCGTCTGATTTCTAGAGGAAAGTTTCCTCTGGGATTTGGATGCAATCTGGGCTGTCCTGTCCTATCCCCAGAAAAATCTGAGCAAGCAACAACTGTAATTAATACTTGGTGGATCATGCCCACCGGAGGGTTAACTCCTGACACCCCAATGTTCTGAATGAGTGGAACACATGATGTCCGTTGGGTGCTAGCCATGCTTGCTAATGAAGAATTCACCTTACTTATTTTGGCCTTGGGGTTAGTCAAGGATAGAAGCCCAGAAATAAGGTGGTGCCCTAAAAGCTGCCTCTTGCAGCTCTGATTGCTTTTCTTCCTCCTCCTCCAGGGGATTCAACTCACTTCTAACTTGCTTTGATATATTTTAACTTCTGAGTATGACAATTCTTAAAAAATTTTAAATTAAAGTATAACGCATATAAAAAGTACACAGATTTTAAGTGAACAGGTTAATGAATTTCCCCATGTACAACCCATGTAACATACAGATCAAGAAATAGAATATTCCCAGAGTTCCAGAAACCTCCTCATGTTCCTTTCCAAGAGAAACTACTACCTGACTTGTAATACCCAAATTAGCCTTGCCTGTTTTTGAACTTGAACTTTGCCTGCTTTTGAATCACCAGTACATATATTTTTGTGTCTGGCTCATTTTACTTAACATTATGTTTGTGAGATTCATCTACTATGCTTTTGTATGTAGTTGTAGCTCATTCAATCCCACTGCTGTCTAGTATTCCACAATTTATTTGTCTCTTCTATCAATTCTGTGCTGAGCCATACTGGAGCCTGAGGCAAAGGCAAAAATCAGTAATACTGATCCCGCCTCTTTAAGAAAATGTGATATCTTGCTCAACATGGGTGTTTTGTATAATTTTGATTGAAAAGAATATTGCATTAAAATATTGTTTATCTTGACTATGAGGTTTTTTTGGCACCCCTTTAAATTTTGCTCTTGAGGTAAGTGCTTCCTTTACCTCACTATAGTCCCAGCCCTGTCTGCTATTGGTGGACATAGCAGACTGTGCATAGTGTTGGCATCTGTACATTTTGGCAACTCTGAATCGTGTTGCTCTGAACATTCCTGTATGTGGTTCATGGTGAACATATGTATGCATTTCTGTTAAGTATATACCTAGGAGAGAAATTTCTATAGGCAACTTTGCAAAATTTTTTTAATTTAAGTTTTCATTTTTTAGTGAGAGAGTGAGAGCATGAACTGGGGAGAGGAGCAGAGGAAGAGAGAGAATCCCAAGCAGTTTCCATGCTCAGCACAGAGCCCAATATGTGGCTCAATCCTATTACCCTGGGATCATGACCTGAGCCAAAATCAAAAGTTGGACACTCAACTGACTGAGCCAACCAGGTGCCCTTACAGGCAACTTTCTGATGGGAAGATTGAATGTAAGGCTAGAGGGCTTTTATATCTCCTTCCACGTATCAGCCTTTCCTATCAAAGTTGTTTTGAGAATGTATTCAGCCTTAGTACATGAGGCCAAATATGTCTGAGTAGGTGAGGTTGAATGGTGGCAAGAGGACAAGCATGAGACTCATTTGCACGTGTGTCCATCAGAGCCGAGGAAACCAGGAAATGTACGATGTGTGAGTATTTGGGAAAGTACGGTGTGGGCTCCTTACCAGGGAGAGTGTTTCAGAAACAAGTTTCCCTGAGGCTAGTTGGTTGAGTTTTGGTATCAGTTAGTTCCAAGCACTAAATTGGATATCTTTTCATTTTTTCATATTCTATGCAAGTCACTGTTTATTGAAAGTTTGAGGGAACTTACTAATAAACCCATTTATGGGCGCCTGGGTGGCTCAGTTGGTTAAGTGTCCGAATTCAGCTCAGGTCATGATCACGTGGTTTGTGGGTTCGAGCCCCGCATTGGGTTCTGTGCTGACTGCTAGCTCAGAGCCTGGAGACTGCTTCAGATTCTGTGTCTCCCTCTCTCTCTGCCCTTCCCCTGGCTCATGCTCTTTCTCTGTCTCAAAAATAAATAAGCTATAAAATAAAAAACCATTTATTAATGTAATCATTCAGGGGCGCCTGGGTGGCTTAGTCGGTTAAGCGTCCGACTTTCGCTTGGGTCATGATCTCGCGGTTCATGGGTTCGAGCCCTGCGTCGGGCTCTGTGCTGACTGCCAGCTCAGAGCCTGGAGCCTGTTTCAGAGTCTGTGACTCCCTCTCTCTCTGACCCTCCCCAGCTCACGCTGTCTCTCTCTCTCTCTCTCTCTAGAAATAAATAAAACATTTAAAAAAAATTTTAAAAAAAGGAATGTAATCATTCAATATGCATATTTAAACATTTTCCCATGGATATGAATCTATTCATGTTTGCTATATTTTTGAGTTGACATTTGCTCAGAAAAGGTCCACTTTTAGGATTAGGATTAATTTTAGGATTAGGATTTTCATATGTGTTAGTACATTATTAATTTCTTCTCCCTTAATAATATTCTTCTCTCCGTATTCTGATGTTTCTGTGTATGTGCGTGTCTTAGAGTTTTTTTCCTTTTATTCTTGAGTTAATAAAGGATATTACCCTTTGCAAATATTTCTCAGGGTTTTTGTTGTTATTTTTAAAAATGTTTTTGACCAACAAAATTCAGAAATTTTATTTGATGAAGTGTTTTAATTTTTTTCCTTTGTAAACTTCTTCCACTGTTTCTGTGTTTTGAAATTCCACCCCTATTCAACATTAAATATTTATCTATTTAAAAGTTTTCTTAAATCTTTAAATTTTTAAAAACATTTTAAATTTATCTTTGAGAAAACAGAGTGCCAGCAGGGGAGGGGCAGAGAGAGAGAGAGAGAGAGAGAGAATCTAAAGCAGGCTCCAGGCTCTGATTTGTCAGCACAGAGCCTAATATGGGGCTCAAACCCACAAAATGTGAGATCGTGACCTGAACCGAAGTTGGTCACTGAGCCACCCAGGTGCCCCATTAAAAAAATTTTTTATATCTTTTTAAAATATTTAACTATCTGGAATTTTCTTTGATCTAAGGTAAATATTTTTTTTTGCACCAAAATTGCTAGCTATTTTTAACATTATTATTATTGTTAACTTTCCATACTTTTGGTTTATATGATTCCTTTATTATATACTAAATTCTTACACATACAGGTATTTATGATTTAATGCAATATGTCTTCCTGAAAAACTTCTCATTCTACTAAATGGTGCACTAAAAATTACAGGATTTATGAGAAAAAAAGGTGTAGAGGCTAGTCACTAAAGACCTAGCATACTTCACAACAATACCGTTGTAATCTTCATGAAAAGTCTTTGTAATGGCATTTGTATCCATTCATTGGCAGTCCATCATTTTCACCTGCAAACTTTAGGGCTTTAAGATACATATATTTGGAGATATTTACTACAGTAGAGACACATTTTATCAAAATTAAAATATGATAAAGGTGTTCCTTAAAAAATCAGTTTTAGGGGCGCCTGGGTGGCTCAGTCAGTTAAGCATCTGACTTCAGGTAATGGTCTCACAGTTCGTGGGTTCGAGCCCCACATTGGGCTCTGTGCTGACAGCTCAGAGCCTGGAGCTGTTTCAGATTCTGTGTCTCCCTCTCTCTCTGACCCTCCCCTGCTCATGTTGTCTCTATCTCTCTCTCAAAAATAAATAAAATATTAAAAAAAATTTTTAAAAACCGGTTTTATTTCTTCCTTTTAAACACAAGGGAAATGACATTGTAGTTTCTGCAGCTTCATCAACATTGCCTTGTTATAGAAGACTGGTAGGTCTGGAAGCCATCAAGACAACCAAAATCTCAATGAAAGAAGAAATTTCTGCAGAATTTTCAACTGTTTTCTGATGTCCTACATATATCACTAAGACTTTCCATTTTGTGTTTTATTTTGTCAGAAGATGTCTATTTTATTGTCCTCCTTATGCTAATAATCAGCTCCTAAGTTTTTAAGTTATAATGATCTTCTCTTTTATTGGTTCTTTGGTTACTGCTCTTCACCTTCATTTTAGTTTATTTCTTGGGTGGCTACGGTCTTAAAAACTTTTTAAGTTACTCAGCTTAATGCTCAATTCATTTATTTTCAGGCTTTTTTGTTTAATTAGTATTACACTATTATGCTAGGTTTTGCATACTAGTATAAAGGCTATGGATTTGCTTTGAGCACAACTTGGCTATAATTTTTTTAATGTTTATTTTTGAGAGAGAGAGAGAGAGAGAAAGAGAAACGGAGTGCGAGTGGGGGAGGGGCAGAGAGAGGGAGATACAGAATCAAAGCAGGTTCCAGGCTCTGAGCTGTTAGCCCAGAGCCCGATGTGGGACTTGAACTCACCAACTGAACCATGAGATCATGACCTTAGCTGAAGTCAGACACTTAACCACTGAGCCACCCAGTTGCCCCATAATAATTTTTGATATTTAGTATTCTCACTAGTTCAAAAATAGTCACTGTGCACCCCCTTTTCGACTCCATATTACTTAGGGAAGTTTTGTCTTTCTTTTCAATTTGTAAGTGTATAATGCTACTTTGCATTGAATTTTTTGATTCATTTTGAGCATTACTGCTTTCTGAATTTTATAGTCTTTGCATGCTAATTATACTTACATTTTATTACGCAAAAATAGACGAAAAATTTGAACACATCGTTCCTAAGACTTTTATGTATACTTACAAAAGGATAGAATGTATTTCAGAACTGTCCTACCAGCCACTCCTAACTTGCTGGTTGAGGGTTACTCCTGTGTATTATCCTGCCTGGTGGGTGGAACGTGATCTCCTGGCCCCACACATGCCTTTACATGGTGAGATGCAGGACACTGTTGGAATGTAAGGAGAGAGTCTGTAGAAGGTCAAGGGCATATTTGGAGAGTACTCATGGGGGTATTCTAGGCTTCCCACTGGTCCCAAACTTTGAGTAAGAGACAATGGTTAGAATTGGCAGCAAAGAGGTAGGACATTCTGGACAAAAGGAACAGAAAGTACAAAGGTTCAGAGGTAAGAAGGAAGTAGGATACAATCAGTAACTTATGATGGATTTTTGAATGTGAAGGGGTGTGTGTGCAAGGGAGAGGGCAAAGAAGAGGATGTTTAGAGAGGTTACAGATGAGACGCAGGCCAGAATACAAGAGCTTTATATTCCACATTAGCCATTTTGATCTTCATTCAGATGGCAAAAGGCAGTATCTGAAGAGTCTTAAGAAGAAGGACGTGATCAGATTCACATTTGTAGAAAGATTACTCAGAATACTGGGTGGAAACCACATTGGAGGGTGGTAAGATTGAAATCATGAAAGCCAGTTAGGAGGATGTTGCAGGAACTCAGGTGAGAGATGATGTACCAAGTTAGCCCTAGCCAGGATGGAGAGAAACATGCAGGACATGTAGTGAGCAGGACTTGGGTGGGAATGGAGAAGGTAGGGGAGGCATAGTATGAAAGGAGAGGTTGACAAAGGAGAGAGAAAACTAAGGAATATGATTTCCAAGTTGCTGACTTGGGTATCTGTCTTTCTTTGAGAGGGGAACATAGCGGGAGGATAAATGTGGGAGGTTTGGACATTTTAAGTTTGAAGTGTCAGTAGGTGATTCTAGGGGGCGATATTTAATAAACAATACGATAGAAGGTCTTTAGTTATTCTGACAGATCTGATCTGCAGATTTAGATGCAGGGGAGGTCAGCCCGAAGATAAGAGTTGAAACAGTAAGATCAAGTGTGATGGTCCCGGGAGAATATATAGAATGAGGTTTATGAGAGGAAGAGGAAAAAGGCTGTGCAAACATGAATCCTATAAGGGCTGCCATTTCAAGTGTGTGTTGCTATTTCATCTGGCCGTGAATGAACCTCCTGTCTCCGGTCAGAAAATGGCACACAGAAAGGTGGGTAGCAAGCTGCATGCACGTGCGTGCCTGAGGCCAGGTTTTCCTGATTAAAGCTCTCCTTGGGTTTGCGGTGTTGCATCTGTGGCTTTCCTTGGCTTGACCTTTTATTTTGAGAGAACGCTTTTGGAGTGACTGATCTTTTCTTCTCATTTCTCCTCTGGTTCAGCCTTATGCTATAATATTTATGTTGGCCACTTGCCTTTCTTTTGCCAGTTGGGACTAGTTGTATCCCCACAACCATATCCCCTCTGTTTTAGAGAAATAAAAAATGGAAATGCCAGGTTGAAAACAGAGAGTTTGCCAAAGATGTGTCTTTCTTTTACTGACACGAGAAAGATGGCCCACGTATGACAGATCAGCCCATTCCTAAATCTACTTGCACATTGGCTGCCTTGGCTGTGGGGCAGTGAGAGTGGTTCCCTGCCCCCACTTTGTGCTTCAATAATACCTTTTTAGCACTTCTCCTTGGATAGTGAAATTCATTTTCCAACATGAACTGCAAATTGTGACTTATTAATAGCCTCCCCAAGGTATTCCACTGGCTTAATCCATTCCTGCCCTGTGTAAATTGGTTTTGATTCTTCTCATTTAGAAGAAACTTCTGCCATCATTGAGACCAATCCATATTTGCATTAATGCATGGATCTCTTTCCCAACACATCCTAAGCTGCCCATTCGATCTTTGGAGGAGTCTGTTGAAAATTCCCTTTTCCCCACTGACTATAGCTTTGTTTTGTACTTCAGAGTCATGCAGAATAATTCTTATGCCTATTCCAAAAGACAAGTTTTAAAATATTTAAATTCATATGTTTAAACTCCCTAATGGTGGTGACTTTCTGTCCCCCCCTGCCCCCACCTTTGAGTTCACTGTTCTTCTCTCCACAAGATTTACAAGTGGCATGTACAACTGTCTTTTTGGAGTTAATTAAACCAAATTTAAATCTTTTCAGTTTAAGTTCTACACTTTGAGGGGCAATTTAATAAATTAAAATGATCACACTTAAAACTCTATTTGGGGCACCACATTTCTATGAATGCAGCATGAGATCCATTTGTTTTTTGGCAGCCAATTCATACTCTTGCCTTTTATTCTATTGACTATCAAATAAAACTTCATATTCATGAGAACTACCATCTCCCTTATCTAGCAGTTGTGGGGAGGATCTTCCATTTCTTCTAGTTAAGTGACCTCTTGCTAGACCTAGCCCATTGTTTCAGTTTATCTTGTTTTGAATCTTCATTCTGTCTTGCAAACTATTAGCAATTAAACCTCAGGATTTTTTTCATATACATGCTTGCACACAATTTCCTCTTTCAAATCATTGGTTAAAATAAAAGCTGTTTAGAAAAATGTCAAGGAAGGAACTGCAGCAAATTGCCAGATGTCTTTGTCTACATTGACATTACTCTGTTAGTCAATATCCTTTGGTTAATATATAACTCAGCTAAATCTTAGTTGGGTTATGCTGTATTAATAAACAACCCCCAAATGTTAGTGCCTTCCAACAATAAGAGTTTATTTCTCACTCACAATTTATGCTGACTGTTGCTCAATCATGGCTCTGCTCCATTTGTCTTCATTTGCAAGGCCAGGAAAAAGGAGAAATCCCAATCTGTGATTTCATGTCAAAGAGAGAAAAAGAGGTATTGCTAATCCACATGCAATGGCCCTTAAAGCTTCTGCTTTGCATGTGGATGTGCCACATTCCCTCACACACAACTGGCCAGAGCAAGTTACAAAACCAAGCCCAACATCAATAGGATAAGGGTGTGTACTCCTTTTATAGGAATGTTCTAGCAGTATGACAAAGGGTGGCAGTGAATCATTAGAAATAATCAGCAATCATGTAGTAAAGATATTTAACATTTATGTGCCAGTTCCAATTTTTTTATATATCTATGTTAATTCCCACAACAGTCTCATGAGGCTGGGTTAGTTACCTCTATTTATCAAACGAGAGGTAAAGTGCATTGTTACTGCATGTTAAAATTAGGACTTAATCCCAAATATTCTGAAGTTCGCAATGTCCTTTCCACTACTGATGATGATTATGACCACAAATATGACTTACATTTACTGGATATACTTCACCTGGGAGGTACTATTGTGAGTGCTGTATTATCTTCTCGGGCAGGATAATTAACTGCCTTAGTAGATAAACCTCAAAATCCCAATGTCTTAATACAATATAGTTTATTTCTCATTCATATAATTTTCCAGTATGGGCTGTGTAGCCCTTCAGGGTAGCTCTTTTCTTCAAGTGATGACTTGGTAAACTAAGCTATTTCAGTCTGGAACATGTGATCTCCAAGGCTGCTGTTGCAAAGGGAGAGGAGAGGGAGGGAGGTGACAGGGAAAGAGGGAGGGAGGTGACAGGGAGAGAGGGAGGGAGGTGACAGGGAGAGAGGGAGGGAGGTGACAGGGAGAGAGGGAGAGAGGTGACAGGGAGAGAGGTGACAGGGAGAGAGGGAGGGAGGGAGAGAGAGAATGGAGGAATCCAGTGGATGTTTTTAAGGGCCAAAGTGGGAATTGGCTCACATCCTTCTCTTCCACTTACCTCCCATTAGCCTATATTAGTCATAAGACCTCATCTGGATCCATGAGGACTGATAAATTACCAAAGCACTAAGTATTTGCTGAATATTAATAGTCCTTGTCACAAAGGTAAAATTATTATCATCCCCATTTTTAAAGATGAGAAAACTGAGGTGGGGGAAAATTAAGTACTTTCCCCTGGGTACATCTACAGTAGTGAAATAGATGGAGTTTGAACCTAGACATTCAGATTTCAGAATCTGTACTCTTAGCAACTGATCTAGACTGCCTCTCATCTTTTATCATGATTAGCTAGGTTATAAATATATTGATTATGCTGGAACCCAGCCACATTTATCCATTTTGTCAGAAACATCACAAAAACCTGTTAGATTCTTCTATTGAAATCTTGATACCCTGGAGATAGCATAATCATTATGCTATGGAAAAAAAACATGCAGGGGCGCCTGGGTGGCTTAGTCGGTTAAGCGTCCGACTTTCGCTTAGGTCATGATCTCGCGGTTCGTGGGTTCGAGCCCACATCGGGCTCTGTGCTGACTGCCAGCTCAGAGCCTGGAGCCTGTTTCAGTCTGTGACTCCCTCTCTCTCTGACCCTCTCCTGCTCACACTGTCTCTCTCTCTCTCCTAGAAATAAATAAAACATTAAAAAAAAACATGCAATAAACCTGGTACAGCAGAATTAATTATCAGTGATTACTGTTTTTTTTTAACCCTGAAAGATTAGCATTTTTGGACCTCGAATGGCCACAAGAACAAAGACAATGTGTATCTCAGAGGAAACTAGGGAAGTAGATTTCCACCTGCACCCAATACTCTACTCTTCTGTTTTATATCTTGGTTCTATGTAACACAGGGATAAGGGAGTAATCTCAGAAAACAGTGAAGTTAAAATTTTCCATTAGCCTGGAAATGAGTGCTCAGACTGAGAAATTCAGTAGTTGTGAAAAATCAAGAAAGTTAAATTTCTTGAGTCTGTAGACTGAGATAAGCAGCTACTACATTAAAAAAAAAAACTAGAATATTGCCCACGTGGTGCTCAAATTCACCATTCTCACATTTGTGAATCTTCTTTCTTTCCTGTGCTTCAAAATGGGACTGTTTATGGGGCCATAGTTAAAATATGCTTAATTAGGGGCACCTGGGTGGCTCAGTTGGATGAGTGTCCAACTTCAGCTCAGGTCATGATCTGCCGGTTTGTGGGTTTGAGCCCCGGGTTGGGCTCTGTGTTGATAGCCAGCTCAGAGCCTGGAGCCTGTTCCAGATTCTGTGTCTCCCTCTCTCTCTGGCCCTCCTCTGTTCCTGCTGTCTCTCTCTCTCTCAGAAATAAGTAAAATATTTTAAAAAATTAACAACAAGTGGGACTGGCTGGGTCCAGCACCCCTCCTGTGATTTTCTATGAATCCTCACTAATTACTGATTACAATCCAGCCATTTTGTTTGCAGATTTTCACAAAGTAGTACGTGACCTGTCAGAGCCAGGGAACATAACTACTTTGAATATCTAGGTAATAACTCCTGGCTCTTCATTTATCATAGGTTTTCATTTCTTCTTGGTCCCCATTTCCAGAAGATCTCTTTGATAAGCTGGAAGCAAAACTGAAGCTAAAGAGTCATGGTTTCTGACTGTCCTTCATTAGCCCAGCAAGAATCTCAGCTTTAGACTATAGTCTTCCTTGAAGTTAGATACAAGCTTGCAAGCCCAAACACTTGTGGCGCCAATGCTACAGTGTTCTTTATTTGAAGATCTGAGGATCTTCCAGGGATAGAATTAGCAGAAATGACAGAAGGACAGACTACTTGGAGGCCAAGAAGTTGGTCCAAGGAGGATGGGCCAATTATCAAAAGGGGCAATTTTGAGCACAGTCCCCCATGTGTCATTACAGTTGTCCTCTGGCCTAGCCCTCTCCCTAAATTATGCCCAAGCCCAGGGTGAGCAAGCAAATCTGAAAGGGCCATTTCTTAGTAGTTTTTGTGGGTCTTTGAGAATGCAAGCTGTGAGCACTGGTGTTATCAGTAGGAAAGATATTGACACAGGTAATGGCTTTTTAGGCAATAGCATTACTTGCTGCCTTTGGTGAGAGAGTCTAACCTAAGAGTCTGAGACTCTCTACGGAGAACCAGAGCAGGAAAGGAGAAAAATGGCAGTTACAGCAATGAAAACTGGATGACTTGGTATTATCTCTATTTGGACTTGGAAGTTCCAAAGCCATATGAAAGGAACTTGTGGTGTGTGTGTGTGTGTGTGTGTCTGTTAAAAGTCCGACAGAATGGGTAGGGGTGAAGCCAGAGGAAGAGTGTTTGTGTCTATTATTATTGCCTGTTTGCCTGTTGTTATTTCCATGTTTGCATGCAGTGGGAAATACAAGTTATATTAGTTTTACTCCATTTGCCCCAAATGACACTTACACCTTTCTTGATCTTCTGAGTGTAAACATAGGGAAAATGGTTGCTTTTGTTGTGCCTCCAAATGATGTAGGCCTCAGGTCACTTTTGGCTTCCACTTTCTGACCAGGTATTTTAGTCTTTTGGCCAGTCTTTCATATTCATCTTTGGATGTGTCTTGTCTTCATCTTCTGAATTATGTCTACAGCCCTGATATATTAGCAAGTTCTTTTTATATCCATATTGTCCTTGGTAGTTATCTTTTCTCCCCTTTTTCTCTCTTATGCTGTGAACTTGCTTTTCTTACTCCAGTTTTTTTCTTTTAAAAAAAATGTTATCATTGAAGTATAATTGACATACAATATTAGTTTCAGGTATATAATGTATTGACTCAACAGTTCTGTACTTAGCGCTCACCACAAGAAATCTAGTTACAATCTGTCACCATACAGTGTTATTACAATAGCATTGACTATGTTTCTCTGCACTGTACTTTCATCTTCATGACTTACTTATTTTATAACTGGAAGTTTGTACCTTCTAATCCCCTTTATCTGTTTCACTCTGTCCACCGGCAACCACTCTGTATTTAGAGTCTGTTTGCTTTTTTTGTTTGTGTGTTTGTTCTGTTTTTAAGATTTCTTGTACTAGTGAACCCTATGGTATTTGTCTTTCTCTGCTTTATTTCACTTATATTGCTCCATCTTCCAAAAGAATCAGTTTTAAAATATTTTCCTCTAAATACCAAAGTATCAATTTTATATTGTAGAAAATGTGAAAGTAGAGAGAATTGTAAATAAGGAAAAATTACCATAACTCCCAGGGATAATTAATGTTAACACTTCGATGTCTTTTCAGTAGTTTTTCTGTACATATCTATACAAACACTATATATATGCATGTGTGTGTGAACATATGTAAATAAATACCTATAGTTACAAAATTGGGAACATAACATACATGACCTTTTGTAAACTTTTTCACCTACCAATATATCATGATTCTTTTCCCATGTTATTTATTCTTGCAAAAACATTATTCTTAATGATTACAAATATTTTGGGGCACCTGGGTGGCTCAGTCAGTTAACCGTTTGACTTCAGCTCAGGTCATGATCTTATTGTGAGTTTGAGACCCACATTGGGCTGTGTGCTGACAGCTGCTGAAAAGCCTGTAGCCTGCTTCAGATTCTGTGTCTCCCTCTCTCTCTGCCCCTCCTCTACTTACACTCTGTCTCTCTCTCAAATATAAAAAAAAATTAAAAATTTTTAAAAAATGATTACAAATATTTTTTTTTAAATTTTTTTATAGTTTATTTTTTTTTTTGAGACAGAGAGAGACAGAGCATGAGTAGGGGAGGGGCAGAGAGAGAGGGAGACACAGAATCCGAAGCAGGCTCCAGGCTCTGAGCTGTCAGCACAGAGCCCGATGTGGGGCTTGAAGTCACTGACAGTGAGATCATAACCTGAGCTGAAGTTGGATGATCAACTGACTGAGCCACCCAGATACCTTTCCTGCATTCAAATTAACACAACAGTTTTTAAAATTCCTGCTAATTGTCCAGGTGAAAAATGGGGCCTATTGTTATAATTTGCATTCTTTTGATTGCAGGCAACACTGAACAATTTTTATATTTATGGCTATTTGTATTTTTCTGTCAAGAGTTGGTTGTTTGTACTTCGTCATGCATTTGTAATAGTCTTGTTGGAATTTAATTTTTCAGACATTTCCTAATCCTCTTGTTCCCTCTTCTCTATCAAGAGTCTCAGACAATGTGTTCCTATTGATGGAAATATGATCTGAGGATTTGGAAATTTGTCTTCCTAAAGCCTATGGCACATATCTGACTGTACCTAGCTGCTGCCTCCCCAACAGTCACACAATTAAGTGGGTTTAATTTGCATCCTGACTGACGATATCGGAGTGGTTGACCCCACTCCCTCATATCACAATTAGCATGGGGTTGACATCATTTCCCCAGTAATGCCAGAAAACTGAATAAGGGAGAGGAGGAGGAAAATCCTTGAGAGAGGTTGGATGTGAGGCAGTGAACTATATCTCAGCAGGGTACAGGAAGGGTCATAATTTGTGGCCCTTTGAGTGTGTGCAGGATCATGCACAGAGTCCTAAGGATGTATTTGCAGAAAGCCAGCTGAGGCAGGCCTCTGTTAAACTGAACATGATATCATGCTCCAGGGAATTTTGATCAGAGACCAGGAGCTTATTCCAGAGGTGAGGACAGAGAAAAAATTTGGAGCTTAGATCATGATGAAAACTTAGGCAAGGAAAGATGGTGGACAAAGAACAGGACTCAGATCCTGAGTTAGAAATAGGGCATCTAGGGGCACCTGGGTGGCTTAGTCAGTTAAGCGTCCAACTTTCGCTTGGATCATGATCTCACGGTTTGTGGGTTCGAGCCCCGCGTCGGGCTCTGCGCTGACTGCCAGCTCAGAGCCTGGAGCCTGTTTCAGAGTCTGTCATTCCCTCTCTCTCTGACCTTCCCCTGCTCATGCTGTCTCTCTCTCTCCTAGAAATAAATAAAACATTAAAAAAAAAAATTAAAGAAATAGGGCATCTATTAGACTAAGGTGGGCCTGGGTCTATTCCTCTAAGCAGCCACGAACATGTAGAAAAAAGGTTTTCCCATATAAACGAGGAAGCCATGGTCAGTCATGTTGAAGGGACAATGGTGGGGGAAGGCTGAATATGAGGCGGGGGGAACCAAACAATTAAAAGTTGGTGTAATTGAATGGAGTGGAGACTAAGAGCAAGAGCCTCTTTTGAACTCTCACCCTCCTCCCCATGAACTCCCTCCTCATTGACCCATACCCTATGTTTACTCCCATCTCACCCTCTTTTTCATCCTTCAACACTCATTTTATTTTAAAATCTCTTAAATTTTTTTAATGTTTATTTATTTTTGAGTGAGAGACAGAGAGAGTATGAGAAGGAGAGGGTCAGAGAGAGATGGAGTCACAGAATCCAAAGCAGGCTCCAGGCTCTGAGCTGTCAAAAAAGAGCTCGAAGTGGGGCTTGAACTCACGACCTGTGAGATCAGGACCTGAGCTGAAGTCGAACTCTTAACTTACAGAGCCACCCAGGCGCCCCCCAAAACTCATTTTATCTTAAATTAACTTCTCTATATCCTAGACTTCTTACAGAAATTCTCTTCACCTTTCACTTTAACTGAAATTTATTCTTCCCTAGAACCTGCTTCCTCAGTGGCCCTTTTGAGGAAATACTTTATATTCCACACATCAGTAGGCCAAGGGAGGTGTTTGTATTTCTTCATGTCCCACTAAACAATTTCTCTTGGATCCTCATGTAAGAGTCTCTTTTCCTTTGAAATTTATGCGGTCTAGCTATGCTACTTTCCCTGCTCCTCATCATAAATATTGGCTTACCCGACATTTACGGGGACTTTGGAACCTAGCGTATAGGTTTATTTTTCATTCCATTTCCTGATTGCCTTCAATTTCCATTTCCATATCCACCTAAAATTATTTAGCCTCTTTGACTCTCATGACATTCACCTCTACCCTACTTAATGTGCTCACCATTGTGGTCTTCTCTACTTCTGTCACAGGATACTGAATTGCTGGAGAGAACTGCACAATCATACAATTGATCTAATGGCCTCTGACCTTAACTGGGCCTCACCTCAGCTCATCAGACTTTTCCCTCACCCCTGCTCAACTTCCTTTCCTATTTCCTATCATAGCTATTCCAAATCCTCTCACCGTCTCAACTGTCTACTCTAATCCCTCCACCTTTTATCTAAACAGATGCCCCCTTTTTTCCTATGTCAGAGGGAAAATTGAGGTTTTCTGTTGTGACCTTTTCATTTCTCTCCTTCCTTCCTCACGTGCAAACTCATCTGCACCTAAATTTCCCCTTATCCCTCACTCTAGCATCCAAGTAAAATGTTCTTTTCTGAATTTGAAGCCAATTCTCCTTCTGTGCTTTTATATCACATATCCTCTTCTCTCTGGAGCTTGTCCATCCATTATCCTCACTCCATTCTATATATTTATTCCTCTCTCTGCTGATTCTTTCCCTTGGTACATAGATAAGTACCTGTATCCTCCTTCTTAAACATTGCTCTCTGACTACCACAACTTCTTCCTTCCCATTCAGACTTCTTCAAGTATTATTCCTGTTATCTTCACTTCCTAATCTTCCTGTTGCTCCTCAAATTTCTGCAGTCTGACTTTCTACCACAGTATTCTGTAGAAGCATCTCTTACAGAGATTACCAGTGATCCAGTTATCAGCTTCACTAGGTACTTCCTGGACTTAGATAATATGCTCTTTCTTGTGTAGTTGACAGTGTCATTCTTTTCTCTTGACGTTTTTTTTCTTTGGTTTCCATGTCACTTTCTCAGCTCTCTTGGTTCTTTCCTGGGAAATTTTATTTCAGATGCTCCGGAATTTCTGTGCTTGTTCTTCTTTTGCCATTCTACACACTTTATATTCAAGGCTTTTAGTATCACTTATATGTTGTTGACTCTAGACCTCTTGAGTGTGTGACCAGAATACTCAGCTGCCCAAAGGAAAACTCCACTTGGATGACCCTACAATGCTCAAACTGGAGATGGTACTTAATTAATAATTGTTCTATGAACTAATGTCCAGAACTTGATTCATCATTTCCCGATGTCTCTAAATCCATTGTTCTCCCTGTTTATTAGTTTTAGTGTGCATAAAATGACCATTTATTTCTTATAGTAAGAGGAAGTGAGACTTCTGTGCCTGAAAAAGGCACTTCCTACTGAAGGAAGGATAGAAAAAGGTGAAATGAAGTGTCTGTAAAGTATAGTTTTAATTATTCTATGAAGATATTTCCCTTTTTGTTTCCACCAAAGTGGAAGTTTGTTTTTGCTATTGTCTACATCTTGTTCTGCATCACATAGATATGAGAAGCGTAGGTTCCTTGGTCTGAGCAGGTGTCCTCATTTCTATATTCCAGTGGTTCTCAAATGTTAGAATGTAAAATGTTCACCCAAAAAAGGTTTTTTGTTTTTGTTTTGCAGATCAAAGAACCCAATCCATGAAATTCTAGGACTCAGGTGAGGTCCTGAAAATCTGTGTTTTTAGAACCTTCCAAAGTAGTCATGAAAAAAGTGGTTCACAAACCACATTTTGAGAAACACTGTTCTCTAGCATGTTGGAGCTGCTGTGTGCCATTGCCACTTTCTTCAGCTATTAAAGATCTCTGTCATGGAAAGATCCATTAAATGAGATGCCAGTGAATTTGGGTCCTGTTCCTGTAAGATTTGTATGTGTAGATCAAACTGCTGACAATTTTTACATGTGTCCAAAATAGCATTTCACTGAGCTGTGTTTGTCCTGTAGGACACCCAGTTTGACTCTTTGGAGATAGAATTCATTACAAATTTTTAATGAACTGATTTGTAAAACTAAACTATAGTTCTTAGCTTGTTCACCAGGAGAATGGAGCAATTTTTTTTTTAAGGTGACCAAATATGCTTTTTGGATTTTGAGCACAAGCAAACTATTATCTTCCCATTCCGTTGTATAAGAGCAAAACAGAAATGTGGAAGCTTTTTCTTGCTGGGTGTTTTCACCGTAGGCTTCAAAGACATCTTCCCCAGAACATACATATGATTAGTTAATCAATAACAGGTGCTTGTTTATTCTGTGATTTGCTCTTCTAAGACCAGTGCTACATATTATTAGTATCCTGGCCAAGACAGTGTTTACATTTCTCTGAACCTTTGTGTCTAAAAGGTTTTTCCTGCTTGCTAGTAGAGCTTCTATCTAAAAACAAAGGAATTATTCACAACTTCTTGTATTTTTGTGGGCTTTATAGGCAGGAACTTTTCAAATGCAGCATAGCTCAATAACAACAATGGCATTAAGGCAGGCAATGCTCATAAACTTTACATAACCTCAAAAATGACAACACACTGAGCCTTTAATCAGCCTCTGAGATTTCAGTGTTTCTTTTTAGTTGCTTTTCTTTCCTTCTCCAAATGAAATAAGACTTTCCATGTTACTACTTTTTATGACTTTGGTGATATTCAAATGACAACCAGTCACTTTTGTTATTTGGTAATTGTGAATAATTCTGTGCTTCACCCGGGATGTTTCAAAATGTTGTGCAGCTCCAGAATGTCTTCTGTTTTCTGCCTCCAGCAAAGACCTTTCAAGGGTCAGCAGGAGGGGACTGCAGGGGATAAATGTGCAATAGCATAGATTACTGAGGTTTCCCATTCATTATAGGATTTCCCATTAGTGGTGTTTCAGGCAATGTAGAATTGAAAGGTCAAACATGATTGTTGTTTGAGGCATGTAATTAGGAGCCAGGCAGGAGTTGTATGTATGTAACTCCAGTCAAGGGAATACACTGCCCTAGAATAGTCTAGTGGTTGAGAGAACAGAGTTTGGAGTGAAAAAAAAGGGATGGGTTCTTATCCTGACTTTGCCACTTAATAGCTGGAAACTTTGGGCACACACTTAACTGTTCTAAGCCTCTATAAAGTTGGATTAGCAGTTCTTACAGCCACTCTATGAGAGAAATGTTATCAGTTGTTGTGTGGGTCAACAGCACCTAGCAGCTAACACCATTTTATTCATTTTTCATCCAATTAATTGCATCAGCCAGCCACTGTATTAGAGGCTAGAACCAGAGTGGTGAGCGTGAAAAATAAAATCACCAACCTCCTGGAGTTTATATTCTAGTTGGGGCGAGACAGACAATAAATGAACTAATGTTCAAGGTAATTACCTATTATGATGTATGTTGTAAAGGAATGAAACCAGCTGATGTGATAGACACTAAGCAGAGCAGGAAGGTCCATGTAGATTGGTTGGCAGCCTGAACTAGGAACAAAGGCTGAGCATAGCTGGGTTGGAGCACATCAGATAGAGTGTTCCCTGTACTAAGTCCCTAGAGCCATCTTCTATTTCTCATAAAACCCTTCAAGGCAGACAGAATTAGTACCTGTATTTTTCAGGTGAGGAAATTTGGGTTTAGAAGATTGAATACACTGCCCAGGGTCACAAAGCATAGGTCAGTAGGGCTGGGATTTGGAGTCCAAAGTCCAAGCTTATGACCATGATAATGCCAGGGAATATGCTTCTGAAAATATTTTAAATGTTTATTTATTTTTGAGAGACAGAGACAGAGTCAGAGTGTGATCAGGGGAGGGGCAGGGAGAGGGGGAGATACAGGATCTGAAGCCGGCTCCAGGCTCTGAGCTGTCAGCACAAAACCTGATGCAGGGCTTATACTCACGAACCGTGAGATCATGACCTGAGCCGAAGTTGGATGCTTAATTGACAGCCACCCATGCACCCCAGAAATGATGCTTCTTAGAGGAGGGAAGGAAGCTGGAGACCACCTAGCTCATGCAGCCATTTATGAGGTTGGGGGTTGGGGGGAAGCCAACTTGGTTCCTGACTTGGGTATCTGTCTTTCCTCAAGATGGAAACAGAGCAGGAGATAAATATGGGAGGTTTGGACATTTTAAGTTTGAAGTGTCAGTAGGTGATTCGGTGGGGAGTACTGGTGCTATATTTAATAACAGGATAGAAGAGTCTTTAGTTATTTTGACAGATTTGATCTGCAGATTTAGATTTAGGGGCGGTCAACCCAAAGACAATAGTTGAAACAACAAGATCCAGTGTGATGGCCCTGGGAGAATATATAGAAAGAGATGGTGAGGACATGACTGGAAACCTGGTCTTCTGCTTTGTTTATTTATTTATTTATTTATTTTTGGTAGTAGAAACTGCTTGGTATGCATATTAATTTTTTTTAATTTTTTTTTTTTACAAATAGTTTATTGTCAGATTAGTTTCCACATAACACCCAGTGCTCATCCCCATAAGTGTCCTCCTCTATGCCCATCCCCCTCCCCCCCACATCCATCAGTCCTCAGTTTTTGTCGGCATTCAAGAGTCTCTCCTGGTTTGCCTCTCTCCCTTTCCCCCACCATTTCCCCTCTTCTTCTCCCCCTTGTTCCTCAGTTACGTTCCTCCTAATCCTCCTATACGTGCAGACATATGATATTTGTCCTTCTGCTTTAATATCCAGTACTTTTCTCATTGCTCACCATCATTAAATGGGTTTGTGGTACAGGTCTTAGTGATTAAGCCAGTTTCCCCATTTTATTCTACTTTTACATAAAGATAACAACTAATCTTTGAGTTACTAAAGCATACAATGATTTCTTGAAAGGTACATCAATTTGACATGTTTTGTTCTAATACACATTCTTATTTTTGTTTTTTTTAAATGCCTCTATGCACATTAAAAAGACAAACGGAATCAGTGTATGAAAGGGCATTTTAAAAAAAGTCTTTTCCTGCCAGACATATCTCCCTATTCCTCACCTCAAACATTCTCCTAAAGGCAACCATTATTAGCATTTTGTATGTGTCTTTCTAGAAATATTCCCTGAATATACAAACATATATATGTATGTGTCATGTTTGCATAAGATATAATGGACCATTTTGTACATAATATCTGTACCTTGCTCTTTTTACTTAACATTAGATGTTAAAGCTTTTTCCTTGTCATCAATATAGAGTTGACTCATTTTTTTAATGACTACAGAGTATTCCACTGTATGAGCAAACCTAAATATATTCATCCCATCCCAACAAATCAGTATTTAGGTAGTTTTCAGTCTTGTGTGATTGCAACATGCTTCAGTGAATATCTTTGCAGAGAGATTTTTGTGTGCACATGCAGGTCTATCCGGAAGATACACTTGTAGTGAAATGTCTGTGTCAATTGGTATACAGATTTTATATTTTGATAGTTCTGCCAAATTGCTCCCTGATGGGTGGGACAAGCCTAACAACATGTGTAAGAGTATCATCTTCAAGCTGGACAACTGGTTGATGAGCAGTCCCTTTTCCCGTGAAGCCAGCCTAAATTTCTGAGTGAGCTTTTGGGCAAGCGTTCAGATTTCTCTGCTCTGGACTCCCCTGGGCATCCTTCTCTTCCCAAAGTGTTTAAATCTGAGGCTAGAGGCACCTCAAATGCAGTACCTGAATTCCTCCTGGTTGATCCTCTGTACTTGATTTTAGAACTTCCCTGGGCCCGCCTCTCTGAGTTTTGGCTTACCTGGCCCCAGTTCCTCAATATCTATTTCTCCGTGTTATATCCTATGAGGCATGACTTCGGGGAACTGTCTGTCCTTTGGGTCCTCTCTGGCCTTGGTCTGAGGAATGTGATTCCTCAGAAAAGGAAAGGAAGAGAGAGGGATGAAGAGAGGGAATGGGGGTGAAGAGAGAGCGAGAGAGCGAGAGAGAGCAAGAGAGACTGGATGTCAACTTTTTGTTTTTGTTCTTACACCTCTTTGTCTTCTGGGTGTGCTTTCTTTAGATTTTGAACTTTATTCATATTAAAAATATATTTTTTTAATGTTTTATTTTTGAGAGAGGAAGACACAGAATCCAATGCAGGCTCTGGACTTTGAGCTGTCAGCACAGAGCCTGACGTGAGGTTTGAACTCATGAACTGTGAGATCATGACTTGAGCTGAAGTTGGATGCTCAACCAACTGAGCCACCCAGGTGCCCCTTGGACCACCTGTTCTTGTCATTTTATTTTATTTTATTTTTTTAATGTTTTATTTATTTTTAGGAGAGAGAGAGAGAGAGAGACAGCATGAGCAAGGGAGGGTCAGAGAGAGAGAGAGTCACAGACTGAAACAGGCTCCAGGCTCTGAGCTGGCAGTCAGCACAGAGCCCGACATGGGGCTTGAACCCACGAACTGTGAGATCATGACCTGAGCGAAAGTCGGATGCTTAACCGACTAAGCCACCCAGGCGCCCCTGTTCCTGTCATTTTAATCCATTCGTCACCAGGGTCTTGAGGATCAACTGTGTCACTATCACGGAGCTTGCTGCTTTGCTTGATGCTATTTAAATCCATAGAGAATGGGAGTTGGAAAAGACCTGAGAACTGCAGAACCTAGTGACTTCCAAAGTGTTCTCCTTGGGAAAGGATGGTGGCCCATGGGAGGTGCCTCAGGATTTGTGGGTAGTGTCAAGTTCTGGGCCACTCAGTTTTGTTTTAACCAGAAAGATTTAAAAATGATTATTTAAAATTTATTTATTTTGAGAGACAGAGAAAGAGACAGAGTGAAAGAGAGAATCCCAAACAGACTCTGTGCTGTTAGCACAGAGCGTGCACAGGGCTCCATCTCACAACTGGCTGTGATGTTGTGACCTGAGCCGAAATCAAGAGTTGAGTGCTTAACTGACTGAGCCACCCAGGCACCCCTAACCAGATCTTGATATAGTTTATATTATTGGACTTTACTGTAATATTATGTTTAAAAAAGGATTCTGCTGCCTAAGAAAAAAATGGTTAAAAAAAACCCTACCAGTTTAGTCTAATTCCATCTTTTAGATATAAGGAAATGGGTCTGGAAAAAAAAGGTGACTTATCTGAGGTCATTCAGATATTTAAATGATGAAGGAGGAATATGAACTCTACAAATTACCAGTTCAGTGTCCCGTCTGCTGCAGAGCATGAGCTAAATAAGAGCTTGTAACTTAAGCTTAGACCCCCTCATAAACCAATCAGGTGATAGAGAGGCCTGCATCTTGAGTTTAAACTTAAACCAAACCTTTGTTGAAATTTTTTCACTCCTTAAAAATGTAATTTTCACTTTTGCACTGAGCCCATCTGGGAATAAATGTGTCGAAAGACTCTCAGAAAAGCTGTTTTCACTGTACATATTTCTTTCCATCTAGAAATTCCAGAAGGACTTGCCATATAGTATATCTCAGGAGAAAACTGTTAAGATGTATTTTCTGGCTGTATTCAGCTGACTTCACCCATCTCCCCTCCAGAGAGCTTGGAAAAGACTGAGAAGCACTTAGGTCTGTTCCAGAACTTGCTTCAGGTCTTTTTGAGGTATTAGAAGTCAGTGACATGGAGGGATTCTTTGCTTGGTATTTTATTTCTAAAATCTTCATTACTGAGGTTATTTGTTTGTTCTAGAAATGATGCACATCTGTTGGCCTTTAGTGCCACAAGATCAAGTCTTTTCCGAATCATGCAATAGGGAGTGTATACAGGAAGTACAGAGAAAACAGACACCAGAGGCAACAAAGTATATGCAGAAAATACATAGGAAATATAGACCCAAGAGGCGACCCTCAAGTTTATATTTCCAAGTCAAAATAAGCACATCTGAAAAATGGATTGAAAGTGGAAACATACGGATTGTAGAGAGAGTAGAAGCTTTTAGTTTGGAGGTTGTATTGATAGCAATTTCCTCTGTATTGTAGTCTTTGCTGAGATAGAATTTTTTTTTTAAAGTTCGCATTTTCCTTTGCTTTCCTCAGTCTTTCCTAGTTATAACCACTAGAACCATCTTTTTAAAAAAGTCCCTTTTTGTGGTGTTTGGTTACACCCTTCAAATGCTCATTGGTATTTATTTCTCCCTTCAGGCGTCATTTGGCCAAGTTCTGCATATTTAATTCTTTTACTTTCCTCATAAATGAATATTTCTGGTCCTTTGATCCTCCCCTTTCCATTCAGGAGCAAGCTGAACTGAGCTATTGATGGGCTCAGGCCTCCTTCCTTTCAGATGACAGGAGGAGTGAGGGCAAGTACTTAGTACACCGCTTACCCCAGTACAAGTGCACAAATTTCTTTTTTGCAAGACATAGAGGAAGCTGTGGTTTTGAAAGTTATTTGGATGGAGTAATGAGAGATTTGCATGGGGAAGCAAGGAGTGACAGAAAGTTATATCAAAGGCTTGGCTCCTCATATGGGGCCTTCTGGAATTTCCTTGCTTTGGAATCTCTCCCTATTCCAAATGGGACTGGATAAATAGATCTTGAAAATCACATAGCCTGTACTTGTTTACCCTGGCTGCTTTCATTTGATCACTTGGATATTAGAAGTATGGTGGGACTTGGTGTGGGTCACTGTCAGAGCCTGGTTTGATCTTCCTCCTTCATGAGAGCATCAGAAGGATTGGTGAATCCATCCCACTGAAGGGCATTCAAAATCCAAGTGCAAAGGCACACCTTGATGATCCTCATTTACATTTGATTTTTCAAATGTATGTTTGCATGAAAATCCGTACTTCTCTTTTATTGCTCTAGCTGAATTGGATGTATTTATGGAAGCACATTACTTATTATGGAGGATCTTGGAGCACAGATACAGAGTCTAGTTCAGGAATTGTTCTGAGGCATTAGGATAGATGATAAATGCAGTTTCACTACTTGTGATGGAGAATTTTCACAAGAAGTAGAGTCTTGTTGTTAAAAGAGCTGATGTATACATATGCTGCTCACTGCCGAAACAACGGTGGGAACTTTACCTGGGTCTCTAGACTGATGTGCTGCACAAGGTTCTCAGTGTGATGACTGAAGTGGGGAGTGAGATTTTGTCACCTTTCCTTTCTACTGTCAACAGTTATAATGTAGCAAGGACTGGACTGAGGTTAAAGTAGAACATTTAGGAGTAAAAGAAAGAATCACACCAGGACAGAAGCAAGTCAATGAAGACTCAGGGATCAGAGTTTCTTATTAACCAGAAATAACCACTTTTAAGTTCAGAGATTTTTTTTTTTTCAATCTGGAATGTTTCCTGTGTTTTCTCTGGTCTTCTTCCTAAGGATTGAGGCCAGAGCTATTTAAGGAAGATGGGGAGAACTCCTGGGCCATGGTGGGGTTTTCTGCCAAAATGTCTAATATGATAAAAGCATGTTTAGTTGACATATAACCTTGGTTTCCACACTGTGTTCGTTCATTCCATAAGCTTTTGTGCAAGCACATGTTGATGTGCTTTTTGTAACTATTGTGTACTAATATGCATGTCTCCTCTGCCTGTCTCTTCTTTAGTTGGGTTACAGCCTCTCACTTTTCCACTTTTCAGGTGTTCATTCATTCACTCATTCATCTATTCAGTCATTCAACAAATATTTATTGAGCATCTAATATGTGCTTGAGATAGATTCTTGCAGAGGCAAGTGTGAGTCATAGACCAATGTCTATGCCCTTTATAATCCAGGAAATGCAGGCCAAGCTCTCACATGGTCCCCTTCAAGCCTCTTCTCTAGGGCCCAGGTCAGGGTGGAAAGTGCACATTGCACTGGTAACAATCTCCAAAGAAATCCTCTCTCCTGACTTGCCAGCTTCAGTTTCTTGAATGGGCTAGAGGTAGGCTTAGGGGCCAATCTCTACCCCCTTGTAAGTCTTGCAAGAATGGTCTAGCATCTTTAAAACTATGGTTTTGCTTTTTGGGGGACTCTTCTAAAACTCTGAGATTGCAGGAAGAGAGGAAGAGTTGTGCTTAACATCTGGCTGCACTTATGTGCCCTGCTATGTGAGTATGTGGTGCTGGAGAGGTCAGGGGTAGCTCTCTAGGAGAGCAAAGAAAGAAGAGCACAGAGAAGGACAGGGAGAGGGGAAGAGGTCACAAAGGTGAGAGACTCAGTCACCAGTGCCACCAAATCTTGAGTGAAATCAGATGCTCTTTTATTATCTTTTAGCTTTCTTTTCTCTGCATTCTTTATCCTGCCTTTTACCTGGCTCCAATTCATGTGGGTCACGTTGCCGCTCCCTCTGTCCTTTCATTTTCCTTTTCATTGGCCTTCCACGTGCCTCTCAGGGCATAAGAGCCTTTATTCAGCCTCCAAGACAATGCCAATGCTCTCCGGGGGAAGTCTGGCCTGCACGCAGGCTGTGCAGGTCAAGTCCAAAGGTGGTCGTTCACCTCTTGTGGCTTCACAGGCAGGTGACTTGCTATTTCTGACTCTCAGTTTTCTCACCTGTAACGAAGGGCATGATAAAGAGGCCCAGTGAGCACGACAGCTTAGAATTAAATAGATGATCCAAGTAAAGGCATGTGTTCAAGTTATGTATGAAGGTTAGTTTTTTTCTCTTTTTTATTCTAGTATGTCATTTCCAACATAATTCATATATGCCCTGTTGTATATTTATCTCATTAGATGAGACAGGGTCAATTATTAACCTCAAAGTATAATTTCCTTTTCATCTCCTCCAACCACAATTCTGTATTTTTGAGTTTGAATAAATTCACGTGCTGGTCTTCGGCTTTACACTGCGAGTTCCCTGAAAGGCTGGGCCATGCCTTTGCTACATTCAGCTGAGTGCCTTTCCAGTTGTTGAGAACACCCCCCCCCCCCAACATCTCATTAATTATCTCTGCATACAGGAAACAGGATTGATCTGAAGCCACTGCAGGGACCATCACTTCAGTTAGACCCAGGGGCTGGGAGACTCTGTGCTAGGATTTGCTTCTCCAGACCATTTGGATTTGATTTTTGCCTCCAGGCCCATTCTGTTGTCAGGAGGATGTACATAAACAAACAGAAAAAGGACATGTGAGAAGGTGCCAATGAGGGACACGGAAGAGGTGCCAACATTGGCATCACAAAGGCCAGGCTCTTAATTGGCCCCGAAACAGAATCGAAACACAGCCCTCAGTCTTTTCAGGGCCACAGCTGTTTTGGATCAGAAAATCTGTCAGTATGTGTAATGGATCATGGAAACTCTTCCATGCTTGCCTGTTAGGGAAAAGAAAACACTTTTCCATGTTATGTCTTAATGGACATTGTTATCAGCTCTGTACATGCAAGGAAATCGACTGCCAAGATCAGAACTGATTAGATATGGCCTATAAGATGAGATTAGTGTCTTACCACAGGAATTTTTTAGTGTTTTAATGGAAAATGCTTGGTGACTCTGTTACCGATGACAGGCAAGCTCTACATGGTGAAGATTGTTTAATCATTTGGGTTTTTTCCACCCTGAGTTTATTTCTTCACTAAGGATGGGGTTCGTAACTTGTTCACTGGTGTCCTCTCTGTGCCTAGCATTATACCCTAATGGTAGTAGTTGCTCAGTAAGTATTTCTCGAATCAACTAAAGAAGTGTTAATAGCATTAATAATTAATAAATATTAATTAAATGACTGAGGAAAGTCTGAGAAAAATCCAGGATGTTAAAAACCTGTTTTTTTTCCTCCTCACTAGATTAGTGCTATTGAGCACATTTTACCAAAATTACTTCTGCCTTCAGGCTTGGAAAAAGCAGATAACATTTTATTAGACCAACAGGAATAGGCATTTTCTGTCTGAAGTAGAACTGGGTAAACAGTCAGCTGAGAGGTGACGTCCACAAGCAGCCAGCTGGGAGAGAAGGACATTAGGCAAGAAGATGAGGCCAGGAGTGGAGCATTGTTCTTGACTTGGCTAGGGCACCAAAGTGGTCTCAACAGGGCCACTTATTTCCATGGGAGTAGCTGGCGAGAGTTTTCTTTCCAGCTATAGCTTGTGTCCTGTGTCAGCTTAGGTGCAGGTAGAAGGGAAAAACAAGGTCGGATTCAAATGGTGCTGGTGGGCAAGGCCTCAGTGGCCAGGATCAGGGGAGCCTGGTCTATTTGAACCTTCTCCCCAGTATCGTTTTGACGTGGATTAAGGGAGAGGAAAGGACAACAATATGGAGAAACCATTGTCTTTCCTGAGGTTAGGGATTGTGAGGAGTTTAAGAAGGCTCTGAATCACTTGCTCAAAAGTAACCCAGTTCTGAAGGAAATTAACCCTAAATAACATCCTTGTCCATCAAAAGGAGGACCCCGACGACAACAAACAAAAAAGTGTGTAGAGAAAGGATAAAGCAAAACAAGAAAGTCAAGACAAAAAAGTGCAGCCCCCTTTCCTCCCAGCCTTCTAAAACTGCTTCTGTGTCTAAGGGAACACACAGGTTCCCACAAACCCTGTCCACTTGGAGGAGAAGTGAGAGCAGCCGGGAGGTCTGAGCCTGCCTGGCATCAAGTGAAGGCTGGATGTACAAGAGGCTGTGATGTGGCCCTTGCTTGCCCTCGGCCTGCATCTCCCCAGGCCAGTTTTGATTTCTGATCCAAAGTACATGGGTCCTTATGTGTCATATTTCATTGTTGAGATCCAAGGGCTACATTTAAAATTTAGGTATTATCTGTTGAAATAATACTCCAGCTAGAGTGGAAGAAGAAACCTGGGAAATTTGCTTGGGAGCCCTCACCCTGTTCTCACTGAATAGCAAAAATTCTAGAAGATCCTGCCAAGGATTACCAAGGGCCTTCCTTGGCAGGGTTGGGGAGAGAGTTGAGGGTGGGGTGGGGAAGATTTAATGGAAAAGTGTCATATCGTGGAAAGGAATGTGGGCTTTGGAGTCAGGCCTGGGTTCAAATCTCCTCTCTACCCCTTAATTAGGGTGTGATAGCTGACTAGTTACTTGCCTGATTGTGGCCTAAATTCCCTCACCTGTAAAATGGGTAATAATAACTACCTTATGGTGTTGTTTTGAGAATTAATGTGATTTATTTATTTAACAAAAATTTTTTAATGTTTTATTTATTTCTGAGAGATAGACACACACACACGCAGTGTGAGCAGGGGAAGGTCAGAGAGAGAGAGAGGGAGATACAGAATCTGAAGCAGGGTCCAGGCTCTAAGCTGGCTGTCAGCACAGAGCCCGACACGGGGCTCGAACCTACCAACCGAGCCGGAGTCAGACACTTAACCGACTGAGCCCCCCAAGAATTAATGTGATTTAGAAAGGGCCTATAATGTGTCAGTGTTGGGCTTATTATGCCCTTCCTACTGTGTTGGTTAAAAATGATACAATGACATAATTACTTAGATTATAAATGCATATGGGAAAACAGAGGGAAGAGTGACCAGGCCCTTTGTAGGTGATAGCCCTGATTGGAGCTGGGAAGTAGCCTGAGTGAAACCTGCCACACTCTTACGTTCATCCCCCAAATCCAAATTCTCCTTCTGGCTTCCTATAATCACCCAAATGCCGCCACAGTGGCATGATGGCCCTTGGGTAGGGCAGAGGCCTGGGAAGTAAACTTTTTGCGACCCAGGCACCCTTGACCTTTTCTGGAGATCAAGGAGATGTAGTTGCTCTTCCTGATGGTCTAAGAGGAGGGGCACTGGGAGAGAAGGCATCACCAGTTCTGTCCTTTACCCCCAGATGTGATAGGACAAAAGCCCAAGGTCACACTTGCTACTTCAACAAGAACAACAACAACAACAAAGATGGGACTTTGCTAGAGTCCGAGACAATTAACATGATTCCCATCAAGTCAGGTTTAATAAAAATGTCCATGGCCTAATGACTGTGCCAGGACATTATGCCAAGGACATTCCATATGTTAGATCTCACCCTTACAAAGGTCCTACCAGGTCATAATCATTCCCATTTTTCAGCTGAGGAAATCAAGGCTTGGGCTAGAAAGGGGCATATCCAAGATTCGTACTCAAGAGTGCCTGATGAAGCCCTACTGAGTGCAGCAGAATTATCCTTCCTCAGTTATTTTCATGAAATATTTCCATCTTCTCAAAGCTCTTATCTCAGCTAGCCACTCTGAGTAAATGTAGCTGACAAGCTGCTTCTTGTTGAAGTGATAAAGACTGTAAGTCACAAGTCACTCCCCTCGCTGCACTTCTAGACAAGGCCCTTGGAGAATTCTAGGAGGTGAGCTAAGAAAGGTGGGATTTCATGGATTATGGAAAAGAATGGGTTGGGGAATATGATAATATCGAGCTGTAGTTTCTTCCTGATGCCTAGTGGTAGTGCCTGTAACTACCTATTTATAAGATCATTGTGAATTCTTGGGATTATTAAAATGTGAGTTAGCTCATTAGTTT
Source organism: Proteles cristata cristata (assembly GCA_017311185.1). NCBI lineage: Eukaryota > Metazoa > Chordata > Mammalia > Carnivora > Hyaenidae > Proteles > Proteles cristata. The sequence goes on along the minus strand of JAESUZ010001773.1, from coordinate 2,193,326 downwards.
CGGATCCTATTTTCCAAGTATTTTTACAAGAAGTTTCCTTTACTTGTTCTACTTTAAAGTAGACTGACAGGGGGTTTGCTCTTATTTGATCTCTCTGCATTCCATTCCGCAAGTGGGACAACCAAGAATGTATGCTCAGACTCTGCCTCTGGTTCTTGGGGTATAGGATCCATAATGCCTTGCCCTCTCCTCCACCTCCATCCATTAATGTGAATTACCAACCAGGTGTTACATTGTGAGACTCAGAAGATATGGCAGGTATAAGACAGGTTTTTTGGGACCAAATGGTTAGCATTTTGCTCAGAGATTAGGCAGGGTAAAGGTAGTGGTTAATGCAGGGGTGACCTACTGGGGCCAGTCAGAAACCACACAAGGGCTTTAAACAGAGAAAATTGAAAATAAGGAATGGGTTAAACATGTTTTAGAAAAAGCAAAAAGGGAGCACCAAGGTAATACAGAGGTAAGAATTGCACAAAGCAGCTGGCACTCCCAGGGCTGGGGAACAAAGGGATGGGGTGGGGTTGATCCGAATCTGGAGGCTCAGAGAAGAGTCTCACAAAGCTGGCACTCAGACCTGAGAAGGGGGTATCATAGCTGCAGATACCTCAGCGGATCAGGAGGGTAAGGCTGCTTCTGAATCGGGCACAAAGAAGCAAGAGATTGGAACCCGCTGTCCCTTCTGAGATGAGGGGCCAGTGTGGGGTGATGCTAGCAGGTACAAGAAGCAAACAGGAAGGCAGGAATGTTGAATCTCCTGACTTCTACCTTGCACTTTCCTTCTAGTGTCCCCTATTGGCAGAATTGAATATAGAGTCACCTGGCAAAAGACAAATCGGATTTGTAGCACTCCAGCCTCAGCATCACTGAGCAGAGTGTAAGGGGCTGGGTTTTGGAGCTGAGAGACAATATCTGACACATAGGGAGAATAATGATGTATGGTTGCCAATAAATCATTAACTAAAAGGGGCTTCAAACATGGTGTTTGAAGAGTAAGAGACTGTCTTTAGTGAAGTGTTTGCTACCTCTGTATGTCTGGGTACTTTCACTGTTGTGGATATTAACCAAGTTGTGTGTGTGTGTGTGTGTGTGTGTGTGTGTGTGTGTGTGTGTGTGTGTGTGTGTGTAAGGATTAGGAAGAGGGCTTGGCTTTTGTCACATCTGCAAGAGTGCACTCCATCAAGCTGGGAATAAACACTATCACTCTCCTCTGAGTTAACGAGACTCCAAAACAAATGTTTTCCTTTAGATTACACCTTGTAATTTATGATTCAGCCCCAGAAAAGAAATTTTAGTGTATTGGGAAATGGGAGCAGAAGAGGGTGTACTCAAAGAAACTTAATGGGGGCCAGAGCTGGAAGGATTTGGAATAAGGACAAACTCAATTGCCAGTAAACCTCAGTTAAGCTTCAAGTCTCCAAATCTTAGAAGCAAGTTCATGGCTTACAGTTTTCTCGTCTTGCTTACATAGTTCCAGGAAGACAGGCAGCTTACAGCCCAGAAAGCTTAGTAACTGAACTTTACATAACACCTGGGAACGTAAGAGGGTATGTGTGGGGAAGTGATGATGGAGCCATTTGCAGGTTGAAGTTAGCGCCTGGAAATTGTTCATCACCTGCTCAGCGTGCAGAACCAACTGGAAGCTCAATTGATGGTGATTATGCCAGGAAGGTAAATGGGAGCAGAACAAACACCATGTGAAAGGCATTGTGATTGTTGAATGAGTCAGACCTGGGGTGCTGCTTCGTGTTCCTCGCCTCGGTCTTGTTCAGTTCTCCCTTGTCAGACACTGGCTAAATGGGAACCCACCATAAGAAGAACACAGTATAAAATTGCAAGTGCACTGTTTGGTACACTCCTACATGGCACCGAAATAGATAAGTGCTGATCTCATAAACAACATTATCTGCTGGCAGTGTAGTTCTCTGGTGCCGAAAATGATCAGTGATAGAAATCAGAGTAGCCAGAAAGTTTTCCAAGGAGTAGACGGTTCATTTTATTCTGTCTGTGGGATTACTGTTGGCAGCCCCTAAGGGTTAAAAGAGTTGAATGCATAATTAAATTCATTTATCAAAAGACTAAGGAGCTTGGGCTCTGGAGTCAGAAAAACCTGGTTTCATTCTCTTTCCTCCCACTTACGTGTGTGATCTTTTTGTAAAAAAATTTTTAAATGTCTACTTATTTTTGAGAGACAGAGCATGAGCAGAGGAGGGTCAGGAGAGAAAGGGAGACACAGAATTCAAGGTAGGCTCCAGGCTTCAAGCTATCAGCACAGTGCTTGATATGGGGCTCGAACCCACAAACCATGAGATCATGACCCGAGCCGAAGTCAGATGCTAAACTGACTGAGCCACTCAGGTGCCCCTTACATGTGTGTGATCTTGAGAAAATGATTTATCTAAACCTCAGTCTCTTCATCTTTAAAGTGGGGATGATTATACTCTTTCTCTTGAAGAGCATTTGTGAAGACCAAATGAGATGATGCAAATGTGATCAAGTTCTCAGTGTGAAATAAGTGCTCAATAAATGCTTGCTATTCTATATTTATCATTACCGTTGCTATTAATATTAACACTTGATGAAAACTTACAGTATCCTGATGGCAGGCTCTAGAGATAGAAAGATGAGTTAAACCTGGTCTGTGCTTCCAGAGTTCACAACCTCCTGCAAAAAGGTGTTCAAGAGCCTTAATTTAGGGAAAATGGCCCAGCTTGGGTGGTGTTGTGTGGACTCACCCTGGGAGATTTTAATGCATGAGAGCAACGGCAGGGCCAAGGAGGAGTAGAGCTGTGGAGAAGGCTGAATCAGGAAGGGGGGCTGATCACGCAGAACTGGCTGGGGATGGCAGAAGAAGCTGGAGGAGAGCATTTGGAGACAACATCCTCTTTTCCTCTTTCCCTACCTTCGCCTTCCGGACTTAGGAGCTGGATCAGCCTAAGGGATACATGGCCTCAAACCCCCGAGTTACATAAATGATGCAGTGGTTATTGAATTAACAGCAAGGCCTCTGTTAGATGTCATTATGAAATGCTGTGAATTGGTGTCATATTGACAACTCTCTTGCTGTTAAATGGCTATCTACTTGTTACTGAAATTGATTATCGAGGATAAAGTGTGAAATGTGTTGATTGCAAAATTGCTGGAAAGACCACACCGACAGAAACTACCCAATCCTCGGGTTAGGAATGAGCAGGTGGGCCTCCTCGGGGTCTGTCAGCAGACCTTGCTAGGTCCCTTATTGCTCATGACAAATAACCTTTCAGTATCTCCTGTGAAGAGAAACAGGGTGGCCTGGTTCTAAAAGGCCCCTTGAAAGATTTAAATGTGCTGCCTTGTAGATGATGAAGCATGGCAGGACCCTAAAGACCACAGAGGAAATAGCTGCGTGCTGCCAAGATTTAATACACATACAGGTTATTTTGGGCACCATCTATACCTTCCTTGGTAAAAGGAAATAAAGAATCTGTCAATTAAAAGAGTTATTAATTTTTCTGTCTTGTAACAGAATATTAAATCCCGGTTCACATATGTGTTCACCTGACTGGGTTCTATGCAATTGCTAGTGTTCAGCTGTCAGCATTTCCTTATCTTTAGTGAGTCCCTTGCAAATTTTGTGAGGGTTTTTAGGGTTGATAGGCAATCACTATTCTCTTTCATGGTGTTACAGAAATTTGATAAACTGCTAGATTTAAAAGCCCTATGAAATACCACCCCAGCAAAAGGGAGATCATGGCTTTGGGGGTATAAACTTTCTTTTTTGTACAAACACATTTTTTTTTCTTATATGGAGTCTGCTATTTTTGGTTGACATGTGCAAACAGACGAAAGAAAGCTTAATCTTAGGTTTAAAAAAAAAAGCCACTAAACGGTTTATACTTTAGTGAGCCAGTAAAATCCAGAAGTTTTCCTTCTGGATAAAAACTCTTTCCACATAGCATATATTTCCAGAAATAAAAAAAATTGAATCATTTTCCCTGTGTTCTTTCTAAATTGGTTTGGCTCTTGGAAAGGGAGTGCCATTTGTGAGGTTTATAGTAAATTCATTCATGGGACACTGGAACCTGCCGTAAGGTACCCTGGAGTCCATGCATGAGGAAGCCATGGATAAAATGCTTTATAATTCAATCATTTTCAGATCTTATTTTAGTGCTTTGGTGACCAAACCCCACTGACAGGAGTTCATTAAGAGGCTTTTATAAATATGTATGCTCAAATGGCAGGTTTGCCCATGAAATGGAGAGAGGCCTTACAGAAAGTCAAGCTCTGGGATGATATTAAAATTCATTTAGCACATCACACAGTTTTACCATATATTTCCATTTGCCGTGTTTTGAATAGCTTTGGATTGATTGATTGATTGATGGAGTAATTAGGCTTAATTAAAAATGTTTAAATATTAATTAAAAATTTAAAAATTGTTTCCAGAAAGCAGTAGTTGATCTAAAAGAGGATGCTATCTCTAACATTAAGGAAAATGACTATGTTGCCTAGGATGTCAAAAATTCACCCACTGCCAAGCGGGCCTGGCTTAGAGCAGATCTTTTTTTTTTTCAGAAACTTGCTGTCCCTGACTCTTCTGATGTGATCATCTTCTCTCTCCTTTTCTCCTTATTTGTCCTTCCTTTCCTGTCCAAAATTCCCTGTGCTGCCCTGTAGGGCACTCTCTGTAGGGTCTATGTTCCTAGAATTGTCCATTTGAGTTAGTTTATTTTCCCTCAAATTTCTTCTGCTTAAAATCCCTTATTATAGGTAATCTGCTTCTCTGTTGTTGGTCTATAAATATTCTGTTCCTTGGTATTGACAAAGTGGGGAAGGGGGCTAGTTTGGACTTGGGAATGCAGAGATATGGATATAATGATAACAGCAAAATCATGGTTATGAAAACTACTAATTCCTTCCTTAATAGCAGCCTTATTTCAACATGTTTACAATGATACCTGAACATACTCTGCATGTACAAGAGTGGAAGTGGTGAATATATTGAGGTGCATTTATACTTTGGAAGGTGGTATGTTTACTAAACTTAAAAGTTAGATGTACATGTATTGACCAGAAAAGATAACCAGATTAAAAAAATTTTTTTAAAGGTAAATTTCAATGTCACATGTATAGAATATGTTAGGGTAAAAGAAAAAGGGAAAGTGTCTTTTAATGTGCATTTTGTTTTATGAATTTGTGTAAGTCCAGAGAATAGTGTGAAAAGATGTTGACAATTTCTGGGAATGAATAGAGGACTGAGAGAAAGATTATGAATTTAAAAACTCATCTCTGTGTTTTTTATTGGTAAGAATAAACATACATCTCTTTTGTTATTAAAAATCTAATTTGGTTCAGGGGCACTGGGTGGCTCAGCCAGTTGAGCATCTGACTCTTGATTTCAGTTCAGGTCAAGACCTCAGGATTGTGGGATTGAGCCCCATGTCAGGCTCTGTGTGGAATGTGGGCCTCCTTGAAATTCTTTCTCTTCCTCTTTCTACTTCTCTCCCCAACTCATGCTTGTGCACACTTGCATGTGCACATACTTTCTCAAAAAAAAAAAAAGTCCAATCAAGTTTAAAATGAAACCTAAGATTTAATGAGTTTTTCCTATGGGGAATCACTATGCTGGACTTTAATAGACTATGAGAATCCTAATAATTCTATTGGTAGGTACTAACAGAGTTTCCATCTTATAGGCGAGGAAATTGGAAGGCTAGAGAAGTACCCTGTCCAAGTTCACAGAGTGACAGAACATATTCTATTATATATCCATGTGTCTGGAAACTGGAGATCTTCTGAGGAGACTTTGTGTAAAAGCACCAACAGACACGAAACTTTTATTTTCTCTTTCAAAATTTTAAAAACTGTTTAAAAAATAAAATTTTATTTATTTTAAAATAAAATTATTAGATAGAATTTTTAAATAAGACAAAAATAAGCTTAGTTTAAAAGTATTTACTATTGAAGTATAATTGATGTACAATATCCTATTAATTTCAGGTGGATCCCATAGTGATCTGATATTTTTATGTATTACAAAATGATCCCCACGATAAGTCTATTTACCGTCTGTCAGCATTCAAAGGTAACACATTCACTACCTTCCCTGTGCTTTACATTACATCCCCATGACTTATTTATGGTATAACTGAAAGCTTGTTTCCATGTAGTGTATCTATACAAGGGAATGTTATTAGGCACTAAAAAGGATTGCAGTACTGATACATGGTACAGGATGGTTAAACCTTGGAAATATTATTCCAAGAGACAACATTTTGTATGATTCCATATATCTGAAGCATCCAGAATAGAAAACTCCAAAGAGACAGAAAGTAGATTGTTGGTTACTTGGCCTGGGGAGACGTGTGTAGAGGGGCGGACAGGGGATTGGGGAATGACTGCAAATGAGGAGAGTTTCTATTTTTCAGGGGCAGAAATGTTCTAAAATTAAGTTGTGATGATGAGTGCACAATCCTGTGAATATATACTAACGCCCATTGGATCACATGATTTAAGTGGTTGAATTGGATTGTATGTGAATTATATCTCAACAAAGCTATTATAAAAAAAAGCTCCATTAATAAACAACCTTTAATGGACAGAGGTTCTTGTATAACCTTCTACCTAGATTGTCCTGGATTCACCTGGCACAGGACTCATTTCGATAAGATTGCTCCGATTTCTAGGCTTTCAAGGAAACTTGAAGGCAAATGGCAAAGGAATAAATACTCCCAAGGTTTTCTTTCTTTCTTTCTTTCTTTCTTTCTTTCTTTCTTTCTTTCTTTCTTTCTTTCTTTCTTTTTTGGTGGCTTTGGTGTTGTATTCAAGAAGCTTGTATAGCTCTCTCTACGTCCTTATAATGATATCCTCAATAGTCTCTTTTTAAAATCAAAGGCTGCTTCAATTTTGATGAGGTTGCCAAATCTCTCCTGGAGTTGTGAGAAGTCCTGACTCTGGGGATTATCATTAAGTCTTTCTTCAGCCAGATATTCCCCCCCACCAAAACTTCAAACAAATGCGGTTTCTCGGATACAGTCTTTTAAACTTGTCATTCTTTGTGCTTACTCTTTCCTCTGACTGATTCAATAGCACAGGTTCAATTGTTAGTTTTCAGTTGCCCAAACACTATTAACAACAGCAATTGTGTTTAACCAGTGAAACAGTTACAGCTACAGTTGTTTTTAAAAATTAAAAATAAATTACTACTAGAAACAGGTTAAAATTACTCTCAGATGCTTTCTGTTATGATAGTCACTTGCCATTTGGGTAACGACTCACAGTGTCACTACTGACATGACTGGAAAAAATAAAAACCTCAATATGCTAATTAGGATGACTTGTAAAAAAATGCAACAAATATTAATTGAGCACAGATTATGTTTAGGACATTGAGAGTTTTATGGGAGATAGAAAACCTGTAAGGAACTTAAAATCTTTTAGGGGAGATCAAGCTTGAGGGACTATAAGGTTGAGAAACAAAGGAAGGGTTAGCAATAAATACCCCCAATGCTAGAATTGTTAATTGTTCAACATATAAGAGGAGTCTTTGTTAATTCATTCATGAAATGACTGTTTATTCAGCATGTCTTGTGTGCAAGCTCTTAGGGGTGAAGTGGATACTTTGTGGGTTTGGAACCCTGATGAGAGTGCCCTCCCTCTCCTTTTCCAGGAAGTAACATTGAAAATTTCTAAGCCTTAGTGGGTTTACAATTCATGAGAGGACAGGCAGGGTGCAGTGACTCTGCTATGACTCTACTCCACTTCCTTAGACCCAGGTATCAGGTCTCCTGCCCTGGGCCCTGCCTTTCAAAGGTGCCATATTAGCCTTCTCTGTGGGGGGAGGAGCCTGTGGGAGCTATGGTGAGGTGCCCAGCTGGCATCCACACCACCTTGCTGTAGACACTGTGGGTTCCTGGGCCCTGGTCTTCCCTGCCCTGATGACTCAAGTCAGCTTATAGGACGTGTGCAGGTCAGCATCTGGGTCCATCTATGCTGCTGATGTGAGCACATCTGGGAGGGAGTAGGAAGGACAGTTGTTGGTGTCAAAGGGCAGCTCTTTGTAAGTGATGTGGTCAGAACTTGGATGTGTAGGTTGGGGTACTTGTAAGCATGCATATAAGGCACATCGTGATACAAGAAGGGGAGTGGGCCATAGGCAAGGACTGACCCTTCCCACCCACCTGGTTATGAACTGGAACTTGGAAGAGTTCAAGAATTTTAAATTTGAATTTGGTCTTCCAGTTCACCATGAATATAATTTGTCAAAGTAGGTAACATAGGATAAGCCTACTTTAATAGTCTATTTCTCTTACTCTGGGCTCTGCACATGTGAGGAGTGAGTCTTCAGAGAGTGGTAAGTCTTATCATAGAGAGAGGAGCAATACAATCTGATGAGACAGCTTCATTGGAGGGCTGACATCTGCATTAGGCTTTGAAGGGTTTGTTTAATAAGTATTTTTCCAGTTCTTGCATTGTGGTATGGCACATTCCCAGGCACTGAGATACCTAGAGAAATCTGCTGTCCTTGCCAGCAGGGAATGTGCAGTCTAATAAAGGAATGCGATTGGTAAACAAAAGCTGCCAGGAAGTAAGGTTGGCACCAGACTAGAGATTCTACAGCACATACCATGGACATAACAAGGAGACTGATAGATAGCTCTTTCTGGGAGGTAATCTGTCAAGGCTTCACAGAAGTCTTTGATTTGCTTTCAGATTTGGGTCTTTGATTTGGGTCCAGAAGACTGAGTAGGAGTTTTCAAGTAGATAGGAGGAAACCATTCCAGGCAGAAAAGAAAAGCATTCCTTTCTGGTGTGATATGTTTGGGGAACTGCACATAGTTTGGTATGGGTTATAATGTAGGCTTTATATGTGGAGAGACTGATCAATGATATTTGTGTATCTGTGTATGAAACAGCTACTTTGGTCAGGCACTAAGAGTTCTAGACTAAAGCTGGTTGGAGGTTAGAGAAGGTAGATAGGTTTGATATTTTATATCATTTGATATGATAAAGAGTTTGCAATTTATGCAGAAGTCTTTGGGAACTATTATAGTTATTTAAGTAGGAGACTAGAAGAAAGACAAGATAGAAGACTACTGCAATAGTCCAGGCAAAAGATGAGGATGGCTTAAACTAAGGGCACTATCAATGGTGGCTCAGAGGGGAGGGAAGAGAATACACATGACTTTTCCAGTTGATGTAGAATAAAGAGGCAAGGCCAGAATTAGTACTTTCAGGCTGTAGGGACCAGCGTTGTGCATGGTGATGGCTATATTAGGTGAGGATGAACACATATTTAGTTGGAGTGAGACTGGTGAGTATTAGATTCTGTTTTGGACATACTGAGTCATTGAAGTCAGATAAGCATATAGAACTGTCTAATGGGCATTTGGAATTATGAATCTGAGCTCAGATAAGACTTGTGAGCTGAGGGACAACTGGGTGGCTCAGTCGGTTAAGTATCTGACTCTTGATTGCACCTTAGGTCATGATCTCAGGGTTGTGAGATTGAGCCCTGCATCAGACTCCACACTGACAGTATGGAGCCTGCTGGGGATTCTGTCTCTCCTCTTCTCCCTGTCCCTCCTCCGCTCAGGCTTTCTGTCTATCTAAATTATTTTTAATTTATTTTTGAAAGAGAGACAGAGAGAGAGAGACAGACAGACAGGGACAGAGAATCCAAAGCAGGCTACAGGTTCTGAGCTGTCAGCACAGAGCCTGATGCTAGGCTTGAACTCACAACTGTGAGATCATGATCTTAGCTGAAGTTGGCTGCTTAACCGACTGAGCCATTCAGGTACCCCTAAATAAACTTAAAAAAAAAAAAGGAAAGAAAGAATTGTGAACTGAGTATGTAGATTTGTGAGGGTAAAGCAATAGAAAAAACCCATGGGACTGGGTGGAATTGTGCATTTATTAAATACTTAGTGCATACCAGGAATCAACTGTATTAAGTTCTTGGGGTACACTAGTTAAATAAGGAACCATTTCTTTTAAGTATCTTCTGTGGGATTCAAAGGGTGGGATGGAGAACAAAATTGTGTTCTGTAGGGAAGCATGAATCTTATTCTTTTCTTTTTTTAAGTAGGCTTCGTGCCCAGTGTGGATCTCAGTACAGGGCTTGAACTCATGAACCTAAGCTAAGATCAAGAGTCATATGCTTAACTGACTTAGCCACCCAAGCACCCCAAGGATCTTAAATAAGTATTTTATTTTTTGTTTGTTTTCCAGATACAAAGAAGTTGGACATATAAAAGGAAAGGAGGATCTTATGAGCTAGAGGAGAATGTTTACATGGAATGACTGTTAATACTTGTAGGATAGATGGTGATGTTCAGAGAATGAGGCATCAGTCTTAATCATTTAGGACATGGAGATAAGGTCTTGTGTGAACTATGGGAATGGTTGCTGATGTTCAGAGCAAGAGAGAGTGATGGGGTCCAGAAGGTTTATGAACTGTGAGATCAGGGGTTGGGTGACCCAGAGTCCTAGAAGACAGCACAAGTTGGGGTACATTCATCCTCACTGGGCATCATTGGATAACCACTGGAGATGAATGGGGGATGATGTCAAGGAAAGGTATAATGTGGCAAAGCTGACTACTATGAGTTTCCAAGGCAGAAGTGGTTTCATTAAGAGCAGCAAGGATCAATGGTGGGCTGGGAAAAAGCTTACTTTACTATTTGTTTTCATAGTATTTCTTGGAGGTGGCTGTAGAGACTTGGGGGCTAACATTCTCAATATGATTCCAAGGTGATGAGGACATCCACAGGGATTAGTGGAAAGAGTTGGGAGATAGGTTGATTTTGGAAACTGAGTCATTGGGTAGGAGGCCCACAGCAATATGGGGTGAGGGTTTGGCAGTGGCCTTGAATTTCAGGTGGTGACAGGTTAGGGGGAATGTATAATTTCAACCTGGCTCCCATCTCTGAAACATTGAGAATACTGTCACATAGTGATAAAACACAAATATGGCATTCTGGAATGGGATTTTGTGATAAAGTTTTGTGATAAAACTCAGATAATGGAGTGCCATTGTGGCAACCAGTCTGTTTCTTTTGCTTGTCTGTGTTAATCTGGGTAGAACTCCCTTGAAAATAAATGCTATTTTGGTAATGTTGAGGGTCTCATTTTCCATTCTCCATCCAAAAGGACTTAGAGCATTCCAGGAAGACAAATTGTCAGAAATGAAAGTATGGACGTGTGTCAGTTTTGGAAATGATCAGACAGGGGTCAGAGATTAAAGAGATGACGATTGAAACTGAAAGAGGTGGTCAGTCCTGGAAGGGCCTTGAATGCCAGGCAGAGAATTTGATTTTATTCTGCAGAATAAAAGAGGAATGACATAAATAGCAGTTCTGTGGTTTAGAAATGTAGAGAAATGGGAGCAATGCAGAGATGGGACAGCCAATAACAGGCAGAGGTGTCAAGCGGCCCCTCGGTGCTATTGGCTACTACTGATGAAGAAAACATGGTAACCACCTTTCAGGCAATTGTAGTCCAGAATGGAATAAAGAGTATCCACAAATAGTTACAGGGTAGAATGTGATAATGGGAAAAGAGAGATTTAAAATGCCATCCTGCCCAGTGGAAGGGGATCAGGAGATTCTTCATAAAGGAGATGGTCTATGCTCCCCTAATGGGGAGGTAAGGTTTTGATTTGCAGTAATGAAGAGAGGAAAGAAGATATTTGGAATGAAGAAATTGCCTTGGCCCAAAGTCTAGAGTGCATTTGAGGGAAGAAAGAGCAGTCATTCTCTAGTTTGTAGCAGGAGTTCTTTACCTCTTTACCTTCTTTGTGTGTGCCATAAATCTGCTAGACAGTCTAGTGAAGCCTATGGCCTCCTTAGTATAATATTTTATATGCATAGATTAAAATAATAGAACTGAAGATGAAAGCAATTGTATTGAAATAAAGTCATCAATAAAATAAATACATTTATAGTATAGTAATATATACATTTCATTAGCAACATAATAAATAACAAGGTCTAGGAGCAATCTAACAATGACTATAATTTCACATTCATGAGATTAAGTGCTACTTTGGGATATCTGCAACAACTGTAATGTGATCTGAGAATATCAGAGATCTCAGTTGTTGACAAAATTATTGGTATTGCTAATAAATACTATGGTTTGGTGCCTATAGTAATCATTGAAGAAAGTGTAAAGTTTGAATGATTATTGAAAATAAAGATAATGTTTTTCCCCATACAAATTCATGTACTCTGAATTTCATCCATGATGCCTGGGGAATCATGGTCCCCCATGAAAAACTGCTATAGAGAATGGGTTTCAATTCTCTTGCACTGTTGGTGGGAATGTAAACTGGTGCAGCTGCTCTAGAAAACAGTGTGGAAGCTCCTCAAAAAATTAACAATAGAACTATTCTATGACCCAGCAATAGCACTGTTAGGAATTTACCCAAGGGATACAGGAGTGCTGATGCATAGGGGCACATGGACCCCAATGTTCATAGCAGCACTTTAACAATAGCCAAATCATGGAAAGAGCCTAAGTGCCCATCAATGGACAAATGGATCAAGAAGATGTGGTTTATCTATACAACGGAATACTACTTGGCAATGAGAAAGAATTAAATCTGGCCATTTATGGCAATGTGGATGGAACTGGAGGGTATTATGCTGAGCGAAATAAGTCAGTCAGAGAAAGATACCATATGTTTTCACTCATATGTGGATCTTGAGAAACTTAACAAGAGATCATGGGGGAGGGGGAGGAGGAAAAAAGTTACAGAGAGGGAGGGAGGCAAACCATAAGAGACTCTTAAATACTGAGAACAAACTGAGGTTGATGGGGGGTAGGAGAGAGGGGAAAGTGGGTGATGGGCATTGAGGAAGGCACTTGTTGGAATGCACACTGGGTGTTGTATGGAAACCAATTTGATAATGAATTATGTTAAAAAAAAAAAAAGGGCATGTTCCTGAGCCTCTCCAATTAGAATAAATCTCAAGACTTTTGGTGGGGAGAGAGAATGGAATTCAGCAAAGTAATATAGTGCAGTGTGGTTCTAAGTCATGAGTTCTTCTAGGGCTTTAAGATAGTATTTGATTTATTTGATTTACAAAATTAAGGTTTATTCAACACCTTGTTCAAAGACCATGCTTACTGAGTAAACTAAGATTGCCCACAATGCTGTAGTTTTTCAGGCTACCGACATGTTTTGCCCTCTGTTGCCTAAGAAGACCTGTTGACAGTATTTGCAGCATGAGAAGAGCATTCTCCCCCAGTTTGCAGGAAGGTATCAAGTGCAAGGTGTAGAACAGAAGTCTGAGTAGCTTAGGTGGTCGATGGCGCAGTGTGGTCTTCTAAACCTGGGGGAGGAGGTGTGGAACAGGAAAGGTGCTGCTTGTTTTTCTGGAACTAGGTACTGTCCTTGGCCTTTAGCTATTTGTTAGTTGGAAAAATCTTAGTAAAACACAAGTGGAGCAGTTAGATGGAAAGACGGAAGGACAAAATAAGCAGAAGGAAAATGTGAGCCGGGCTTTGGAAAGGCTTTTTTTTGGTGGTTAGGTGTGTCCAAAGGGCCCTGTCCTTAGCACTGAGATTTTCCTCAGTGCCTGGGGCTTAGTGTGGATGGCTGCCTTTTGGTTTGGAATATTACAAAAGCTGTGGATATGGCTGCTTACTTTAGAGACAAATAAGCTCCCCTTTGTTTTCAGTGAAGTGTGAACAGAAGGGCTTTACATATGTGCAGGACTCTAGTCACAATCTGACCACGCAGAAGGGGAAACCCTGGACACTGGTAGCTCCTGAGACAGAGAAAACAAACCTTTTGAGTCCTGCAGTCCTTCTACTTCATCCTTCCTTCCCTGAGCAGTTTGAGTCTACAGCAATGTGGTCATCATTGTGCTTGTGAAATTCACTGATTATTCAATTTATGATTGCTGTCCCTTGTGCCTCCTGGCCCCTGGGGACACCTGGCATGGCTTTGAATTCAAAGTCCTCAGGGCATCCTGACTAGGCCACTTCATGGTTCTTGTTGTCTCCCATGCTCACAAAAAATGTCAACTGTCCCACTCACTGCACAAAGGACGGATTCTCTCTGCAAAGGCAGAGAAGAAACATCTGATGTTGTAGCCAACCATCTGGCTCCCTTTGGGGACTGAACATGCATATTAATGTAATCTTTTGTTTATTACCTAGTTTGCTCTCAAACATGTAGGTGGTGTTAATTGCAATGTTTGTTGAGCAGCCTCCCCTCTGCAATCCGTCCTTTCAATCCCAATTGTTGGGCAATCACCACCACTAATAGGCTTCTAGTTGAGTGTACCGGCAAACACAGTGGACTGCCTGTGCCTGGTCCTCTTGGATGATGATCAGTCAGTCAGCTTTTCTGGCTCTTTAAGATGTGAAGATGAAATATATTATTAAAAGGTTTAATTTTCTAAAGTGAAGAAATTCAGTAGTTTCTTAGGAAAGTGGAGTGCATTGATGGAGAAGTACCACCTGAAATTCATTTACATAAAAGGCAGAAAAGAGTTACATAGGTCAGGTTTTCACTGGACTTCTAGCCAAAATAAAGTCCTAAGACCAATAGTTTGGCCTGTCTTAAAGGGCTTGTAGTCACTACTTTGCAAAATCGGTGCACTCAAATGCCACATGGCCCATAAATACCCTTTTTCTGTCTGCCAAGGATATGAATAAGCCAGACCGACAATCTGGTCTTGACAAGGGCACCTGTGTTAGATTGACTTCTCCTTTTTCTTCTTCTTATAACACCTGAACTACCAACTACAAATGAAAATAGCATCTGATTCCACATAGCAGAAAGTCAAGTAGAGGGATAATGTCTGATTAACCAGTTCACCATATACATGAAGATGGTCCCTAATTCCTCTTTCAACTAGAACAGGAGGATGTCTCTTCAAACATGAGGAGTGTCTTGGAAGAAGGTACAGAGATAGGAATGGAAAACAAATAGGAAGAAGCAAAAGAGGAACTTAGGATAAAACCCTGATATATGATATTCTTCTGTGATTTTTCTTTAACATAAAATGATGTGTGATAAATGTCCAAATGGAGTATTTATAATTCCTGATCCTCATCTTTAGGCTATGGAGTTGAGTAGGATTAGAAAAAGCTTATGACCCAGAATGGGAAGGGAAAAGACAATGGGAAAAGTCAGGGATTTTTAGGACTCCTTAAGGAACATAAAGTTTGAATCTCTCCCAGAATCAACATTTTGAAAAATAAACAGAGCTTTATGCTTAGCATCTTTTTCCCCCCAAGTATACTATGTGCAAATACATCTTCTATTTTATTTGTTGGTAATGTCACAACGGTAGGTAGCTGGGTAGCCATTTGTGTTTCCAAGGGTCTGTGATCAATGCAAATTTCTAAGTGTCAGAAATGAAACACTGTGGTTTTCTTATTTTACCCTTACTCTCTGTGTCACACAGGATACATTGAGACGTATATACTTTGAGTAGCTTAAATGGAAACGAGGCTGGCAAAGATGTAATTTTGTGACTTAACATTCTTTTCACATTTTGCAAGGGCAAATTGAAACACCTGAGGCAAGTAATATGGAAACATGGATTCACTCTCTACAACTGGGCTTGCTGGAGATGACTTTTAGAATAAAGATGTAGATCAATTATTTAACAGTTTTTGGCTATTTTACGTCTTGTTCCTATATCCCCTAACATTGTGACTTTGCCAATAGTTTTTATAAAATTAGTTTGGAAATTAAAACCACTTACTTTTTTTCCATTGCAAGTAGAAAATCTGAAGCATGTAGCCGTTATATTGCAAATAATAGACATCTAATAAATGCTTGGTGCATAAGTGCCAATCTCAGCCCTGAAATCTTGTGGCTTTCTCCTGATTCTGGGCATATTTACAAGCATACCATATATTTTTATAATAATTACCTTTTCCACAAAGTATGTTCACCTATATTCCTCATAGCATTATTATTACTTCTTTTAGACTAGGATATTGAGATTCAAAAGGTTTTAGAGGCTTATAGTTTTAAATTATTGTTTTGTCCATCATTTTATCATGAAAAATTTCAAGCCATTTCCAATGTTCTTTCCTTCCTGAAGATCCAAGTTTCCATCAGTCTGATGAACTTCCTTCTGAAAAATTTTGTGGTTTTTGATGCATTATTACTGTTGAGTTATCTTGGTGACATCCTAGACAATTGGTAAAGTTAGAGGATAAGGGTATTTAAGCTTAAAAGAATTTTGAAGGAAGTGGTGGGCAGGGTATTATACAGCTCTGTATATAACATTTCTTATTTTACAGGGCTACTGTGGTAGATTCTCTGTTCCTTTTGTCTGAAAATGTCTTCTTTTTACGTTCATTTTAAAAAACTTTTTAATGTTTTATTTATTTTTGAGAGAGAGATAGAGACATCATGAGCGGCGGTGGGGGGGAAAGGTCATAGAGAGAGGGAGACACGGAATCTAAAACAGGCTTCAGACTCTGAGCTGTCAGCACAGAGGCTAACACAGGGCTTGAACCCTCGAACCGTGAGATCATGACCTGATGAGAAGCTGGACGCTTAATCAACTGAGCCACCCATGTGCCCCTTTACTTTCATGTTTGAAGGATATTTTCACTGAATCTAAAATTCTGGGTTTACAATTATTTTTTTTCCAGAACTTTAAATATGTTATTGTTGTTGTTGTTGTTCTTCTTCTTCTTTTTTTTTTTTTTTGGTTTGTTTACAATGAGAAACCAACCATCACTCGTATCATTTGAATTGAATCATACATTCCCTGTATTTAATTCTTTTTCTAGATTTTTAAATATTTTTTTTCTTTTAGCAGTTTAACTATAATGTGTTTAATCATGGTTTTTATATTTCTTTCATTCTGCTTGGGGTTCATCAAACTTCTTGAACTTGTAAATTTATGTCTTTCACTGAATTTGTGGAATTTTGGCTCTTAATTGTTTTCAAACTATTTTTTATTCATTCTTTCCTGTCCTCTGGAACTCCAGTTACCAGTAGGTTTGGTAACTGTTATTTTGATGTTTTCCCATGGGCCCCTGTTCATTTTTTTCCCCCTAGCTTTATTTCTTTCCTTTTACATTAGGAAATTTCTCTTGATGTATCACTGATTCTTTCCTCTCTGTCACCTCCATCTTGTTATCAAGGCTACCCAGTAAAATCTTTTCCCCAGATATATTTTTAAAAAGTTTATTCATTTATTTAGAGACAGAGAATGTGAGCATGAGCAGGGAAGGGGCAGAGAGAGTGGGAGAGAGAGAATCCCAAACAGGCTCTGTGCTGGATCCCCCAAACCATGAGATCATGAACTGATCTGAAACCAAGAGTTGGATGCATAACTGACTGAGCTGCCCAGGTGCCCCTCCTCAGATAGTTTATTTTTCAGTTTTAGAATTTTTATCTGGATTAAAAAAAAAATTATTTCTGGCTATGTGTTGACCAGCCTCCTTTTCATCTTTTAAAAGTTCACTTCTTTATGTCATTGAACATAGTTGAAATAGATCCTTTAATGTATCTGAACCATCTCATAGTTGGTTTCTCAGGATTGTCTTTTCTCTTGAGAATGGGTTGCATTTTCTATATGTGGAGTATATAATTTACTCTGCTATTATTTGTCTTTTGTATTTGTTTCTATTGTTATAGATGAAAATATGAAAGTGAAAATTTGATCATATTTTCTCTAGGAACTTTCCATAGATGGTGATCAATTTGGATGAATCTTTCCATATACAGGCTGACCTATTATGTAGGAAGTGAATTTCCTAGAATTAACATTTTGTCTTTGTACCTGGTATATGATACAAGTCTCTGCTTCTTTGGAAAATAACTAAAACCAGAATTTGTTTTATTTTTTGGTTTTTGTTTGTTTGTTTGTTTTGTTTTGTTTTGTTTTATTTATTTCTAGGAGAGAGAGAAAGAGAGAGAGAGAGACAGCGTGAGCAGGGGAGGGTCAGAGAGAGAGGGAGTCACAGACTGAAACAGGCTCCAGGCTCTGAGCTGGCAGTCAGCACAGAGCCCGACGTGGGGCTCGAACCCACGAACTGCAAGATCATGACCTAAGCGAAAGTCGGACGCTTAACCGACTAAGTCACCCAGGCGCCCCAGGAATTTATTTTATTCTTATAGTGATATTCAGACTCAGTTATTCAAAGCATGAATAGTACTCTGCTTGAAAGTTCAGTTGGTTAAATTTGTTATTATAGTGTTTTTCTTTAAGGGTAGAAATAACTTTTTTCTCCTTCTAGTAATTATGTGCCTTACACATAGTAGGTGTTGAGTCAGGATATGTCTAACTCCTATGTAGGAGGATGGAAAAATCCTATATAGTGTTCTTTGACAGTATATTATTTTCATTTGAGAGTTTATTGAATTCATTTCCTTTAACTTTAAGCTTTTTGGTTTTAGAATAATTAAATATTGATAGGCATGTTATGACAAGTAATATTGCTCCTTTATTTAATGGTCTTTTTTATTTAGTGTAAAGATGGAAAACTTTTAAAAAAATATTCTCATGTACTTTCCCAGTAAGGGGGAAAAATCCCTAAAACTTTATCTAAACTAATAAGATCTTTCTAATTCAGAATGCTATTTGAAATGGAGACTCTTAAACTTAGGTAAGGATATTGGCACATAGTATTCATGCCATCAATGCCTACCAAATTGAATTGTGTGGTTTTGGATGCATTATTAGTGTTTAGCTATCTTAGTGACATCCTAGACTGTGGTGTCTTCAATTGGTGAAATTGCAAGATGGGGGTACTTAAGCTTAAAAGAACTTTGAGCGAAGTAGTGGGCAGGAAATTAGACAAGTCTGTGCATGAAAGCTCTTTCTCCTCTTTGGATTTCAGCCCATTAAATTGGATATTTTGGGGGAAAATATTTGTTTAGTAATCTGTTTTAAGAGTTTATACTCTTCATTGTTTTGCTGTGACTGTCATTTCCATTATAAATCAGTGAGCTGTATTGAATTTCCCCCCCATTCAACTAGATGTTCTTCCTTCTGTCTAAATAAGGGTATTATTGGAGATTGACAGAATCTAGTGGTTTGCTTTTGCATTACAGTGCTGTGAAAATCTCAAGGCTGGCTAATTACACTTTCAGTCTACCCTAGGCCATGACTGTCCCCCTCCCCTCTGCTTTCCCTTATTCTCATTCACTACCTTATAGTTACTTAGGAATAAGGAGTTGCTAGCTTTATTGAAAGCAAGAGGTGAACTTTATTCATTTTATCCCAATGCCTAGCTTAGGACCTGATACAAAGTAATGATTGTTATATAAATAAATCACCATAATTGTAAAAGAAACAACAGTTGATATTTTCATTGTCATTGACCAAATGAGTGAACTGATGTATAAAGTAATGATATATGGGATCTTTCTTAATGGGATTGTGTAGCTTACTGGTGGGAATTTTACCCAGGTCCCAGGATTGGAAACCCCATGCCAGGAACCACTGCCCTAAGCATTGTGCTTCTCACGCTGCTGTCAATCTGTGAGAGTGGTCATTTCCTTCCCGGAAACCAACAAACATAAGCAAACACACATTACCCTTTAGACTTGAATTACTCAGGGTAATTCTATGCATAAACCAAATTCTTTGGATGTTTGCATGATTAAGAAGAAGAAATGAAAACTCTCCTGGTGTTAATGAAGTATGGCAAAGAAAGATGTTTATGAATAATGGTCAGTCTGCCTAATGTTTGGTCTGCCTAGAGTATCAGGTCTGATTGTGATTTGGCTAAATTGAATGTAAGACTATTTGAGCCTTTAGCTCTGTGTGTGGAATGTCAGCAAAGTTGAGGTTTTTTTAGAATTATTCATGAAAAAAACACATCACTTTCAGCATTCTAGGACAAAAGGAGCAAATTATCAAGCAAGAATTAGTGCTATCTTTATAATCTGCCAACATCTTTAAGCAACACTATCACAAATGTGTGAAGTAGGTCTAAAATTATTGACATTAACACCAATGAAATTGCAAAGTAGGCATTAATAATCTTTAAATAACATCAGGACATTTGTAGACAGGGCACAAAGTTGGTTCCTTAGCTCTTCCTTTAGGTTTACCCAGGAGCCTCCTTCTGAATGACCTGCTTTTGAAGCAGTAGTTCTTTACTGAAGTTGTTAGATGTACTGATAGCAACTGCTTCACAATCCTTGAAAATAATGTCCACTGTGAAAATGAAGTTGCCATAAACAAGAATGTGTTGATTCTTATTTCTGATGGAGTTACAGAGGACTAAAGAGAAGGAATTAGAGATGGAGGCAGTAAATGAAGCACTCCTAAGATAAGACCACCTTAGAAGGGTAAAGGGAGAGAAAAAAGGATGATCAGAATTATCGGGCTGTGGAATTTTGGAGCTAGGAAATACCTGAGATTTGGATTGGTATACATATGGACAGTAGAGTTGTTAGACTTTCAAAATTTTCTGGTAATGAGAATCTGTTAGATGGTAGAATTCCACTCTCAAATATATGTAAGTCTGAATGTCTATCCTGAAACCTCTAATCATGTTTGGAACAGTGTTCTAGAGGATTTGTGCTATACTTTAAATCATACTATTTTGGTATGCTTCATAAAGTAAAAAAAAAAAAAAAAAAGCCTATCACACCTTTATTATAGAACCAAGCCATCCCTAATTCTTCAACAACCTTTAAATTTCAGAGTGAGTTAATTGCTGCTGATCTCTTCTTCCAGGCAATGGAAGACAATACTGAAACAAGAGTGCATATGGAACAAAGAATAGGGACAGGAAGCCCAGGTCGTAAAAATGGTTTTCAGGAAGTCTCCGGAAAGTTATCTAAATTGCCTACTTCTACTAGTCCATGTAGAATAAACTATGAATAAGCCACATTTCTGAAGCACACATCTGTATGTTTTGTTACAGGCTTCAATCTTCACATCATTTGTACTTGTTCTTGTTATTTGTTTCTAATGATTTTACATGGATGGGGTAGTCTTTCGATACTCCTCCCCACCATTCATTTCACATATCTCTTTAGGAATTACAATATCAAGTCAAACGTCTGTCTTTTTATCGATTTTGAGATATGACTTTACCCTAAGACCTAAGTTGGCTCTCAGAATGCAGAATTTTGCATTACAGTGCTGGATATCACAGCCAGTATTGGACAGGTATGGCCAATGGTATCATTGCAAAATCCATTGGTTTAACTTCCTGTTGTGTGACTAACTCCTAAGAATGGATTGCATTTTTGTGTGTGAAATTTTAGGTCTTCCTGTGACTTTTGTGAGTGGTTTTTCAAAGATTTCTTTGGTCTGTTTCCATACAGTCTGCTGTCAGAGTACCAAGAGTTGAAGGCTTGAATTTCATATTGGGAGTCGTCCTTAACCTACATATACCAGAGGAACTTTTTTCCATGAAAATATTCTTCAGTTCTTTTCATTTAAATACATCAATTGAGGAAGATGGTGGCATAAGTAAAAGATAGACATAGACAGGTTAAGTTGTAATGACAAACTTAAGTAAGTGTGGACCTCCAGGTATATCTTTGCTCAATTCTTCCCATCAGGAGGTGTGGCCTGTTATAGATAAAGCTGAATCGTGTTTCTCTTTTTTGATGTAAACACTGATGCTATGCGTCACATTCTGCCAAAGTAGCTGCGTACTACTTAACAGGAAAAAAACCAAAACAAAACAAAAAACAAGAAGCAAACACCTGGCCCTTCTCTGAAAGTCAAGTGCCATTCTCCAAAGTGTTAAATGGCAGTTATTAAAGGCTCTCTTGGAGGAATCAGAGAATCTTTATCTGGACCCCTGGCCTCAGGCACAGTGCAAACCCAGACACTTAACAGCCAGGAGAAACCATGGAGAGTGAGGGTGGTGATGTGTGTGGGAAGAATTGGCTTTGGCTGTTGTCTGTTTGGACTGCTCTAACATTGGGACAGAAAAAAACACTCAAGTTTCTTCCCACCTTGGTCTCATTTTTTTGTACATGTATTTCTTTCTCCCTTAAGAACAATTCTTCTCTAGGGCTAATTTAAGCAACACCAAATGCACTGAGCATAATTCTTTCTTCTAAAGCAAAGCTCTTCAATTGAAGAATGGCTCATTTAACTCTGAATATCCTTTTGTACCTGTATTTGCTAAACTGATCTAATTACTATGAAGGCTTTCAATCCTTCTTGGGCAGATGAAAGGCTTGTGGAAGCAACCAAAGCTGGCTTGACTGTTTTTGCTTCCCCTGCTTAAATGGAATAAACTTCCAATCTGTAGAGCTGAAATTCATGATATGACATTAACTTTTCTGAACAGAGTAGGATAGGGATGGTGCTTAAAACATTTTTCTAAATGCCAACTGACCACTATGCAGCTGGATCAGGAAGCTTCCTGGTGATATAATGGTCCTGAGGATAAATGTGGTCACTGATCAATAAAACCCCAACGTAGGGGAAATAACAGGAGGCCAGTTGTAATACTAGCAATGCTCTTTTCAGCTTCTTTCTCATTTCTTCTAAGTTTGTATGTTTGCGTGTGGTGGCCCTCTATTTTCTCACACAAAAGTTCAGTGGAATAACTGTTCTCACTAATTGCTAATGGGCCAAATTGCTGATGTTCACAAGGAGAGATTCTGGTGACAGATAATTAAGTATCTAAGTAGTTGAAAATGTCAGTAGAGAAAAATGACATCTTCACCTCACTTCATTTTTCAAACTGTATTAGTTGGGCTTGTTCTTTTTACCTTCATTCATGTCAATGAGAAAAATCTAGAGAAACTGAAAAGTTTCCTTGACTCCAGACTTTCTTCGTTCTTGATTAAGTTCTTAGCTAAAAAGGGTACAGAGAGGCTCTGGGGAAGTCAGCAGAGCTGGAATCCCTAAGACTTTTTCTCTCTAGGCCTGCCAGTAGCCTCTGCTGAGTAGTCTTTTTGAAATAAGTGGTGCTTTCTTAGGGTGGTTCTTTTAGGCAGTGGAAATGAATGTTTACCTACGGTGGTGATTAGGGGATGTACTCCAGAGTGAAGGAACACACTCACAATGAAGTACTCAAAAATTCAGAATAAATAAAATGACTTGGTGCCGGGTGCTATGGAAGTTTTAGATTTAAAGGGAATCCTTCTGTGAATTTTTTTTTAGTAAAATATTGAATCTTTTTTGGAAGCAAATTATCACATCCCAATTTATACTGTATAAATCTGGAGTGCCACATGGAGATGTGACTTTAACTGGAACATGCCTTCATTAAGCTAGCTCAAAGCCAATTCTTCCCCTTCCCTGGTTAGAAAGGAAACTCCATGAAAGTAAAGTCCTTGCTGTTTTATGGACTACTGATGCTTGAGAGCACATAGTAGGTACCCACTAAATTTTTGTTGAATAAGTGGGACAAATGAGGAGCCAGATATAGAGCTAATATTCTAAAATATGATCAAAGAATCAAGATCCAGAATTTCTTGTTAGTGCTAATATTTAAAAGAAACCTCTCTCTTTGGGTTAAAATGGAAAGAATTTGGTTGGAGATCTTAACGTAAGAGCTGAGTACTATTTTACCTTAATATACTGTCTCTTGGCCAGTGGAATCCTTTATGCATTTATGTAGACCACGAACAATATCTAGACAGAGAAGTGACCTCTAGCCTGCTACCTTGGGGTGTTGGGTCACTCCTTTTGGTTGGCTTCCTTTTTCTGTGTCAGAACATGGTTGTAAATTCATGCACAGGTCATGAACTGTCAGCGTGTACATTTATAGCACTTCTTGTTCATTGCCATGACCTTTCCTTGTCAAAGTTTAAATGGGAACTGATATGGGGTGGGGGTGGGTGGGTGGAGTGCCATTAAATGGAAACATGGTCCTGCTGTATCTCTTACTTACAGTAAAGCTGGAGATGCAGGCCCCATACCATGACTTCCTTGTTATGTTGTATTTGGGGAAAACCAGAGCCACATGTTTGAGTGGCACCTTCTGAGCTCCTGTTTCCAAATTCAAACTGAGCTGACACGTGGTGTACATGATTTCAACTTAGGAGCAGATTTCACTTAATCCACAGGGCATCTGAGTTACATGAGTACAAAATGAGAAACAGACGTGACTGCAGGTGCTTTCTGCCTGCTCTTGTATAACCAACTCAAAGGTGTCTTTGATTTCAATAAGAAATTTGGCAGGGAGCTTGTCCATAAAGCACTTAAATTGCATTGGTTTTTGGTAAAAGGGCTTCTCTCTCCCCCCACCTCACTCTCACCACACACATTCAGACACACATATAATTCCCATTTGAAAGAGTAGAATGACAGTGTTAAAAACAAAATTTAAAATAAAGGCCAACCTCAGTAACCTGTAAATTTTCCATTTTCCCTATAAATGGCCATTGATTTTCTTGCTTTGGATAGCCTGATTTTAAATAGGTAATAATTGTCCAGAATGGTTCTAAATCTATTGTGTAAATAGTATGGCTTTTAAATATGTTAATGAATAAATATTTAGCCACAAAACCAAAGTAACTTCAAAGAAGTCAGTCAACTCCAACAGGGACATAACACATTAAAAAAAATAGCCTAAATAATGACTTGTTTAATAGACCATACCAGTCATGGCTCAAGAAAAAGTATGCTACCTTTTTGCCTGGAAATGTTTCTAGCAAAATCCTCATTTCCTGGACCAAACTTCTATGTGATAGATGTGAAGCTCTCCCTATTGTTGCCTCATGGGCTGTGACCTTGGGAAACTCTTCTTGGGTTCTTGAGCTTTAGCATTTAGTAGGTGCTGGGTAGATGTTTGATGATAATAGTGATGAATAAGGTTCAATTTGAGGTCTGGATGGGCTGAATATAATTTACAGCAATATGGCCTATTTTGGCCATTTGTGGGAAACAGAGAAAGCCTGTTTCACCTTCTTAGCATAGGCTTGTTGACCTTGGGGGCAAGATACATTATGTCTCAGGCCTTTAGTTTTCTCATCTGCAAAATGAGAGGATGGTCCATTTGACCTCTGTGGTCCCCCCTGGCTATAATTTAGGGTATGACTCTGTGGGAATTTTGGGTTTTACTGTGTTCATTAAGAATTTTCTACAGAATAATCTACAACAACTTAGATTTTTCCATAGCCTAAAGGTACTACACTTATTAAATACAATTTTCTGACTTTGATACCCTGAATCAAGGTTGTCTGAGTTTGGTTTCACCAGTTGTGCACCGCACAACTCCAGAGGGCACCATTCACATAGACTGTGATGAGAACGGCACTCCCACCCCCCCAAGTTATGCAACATTGCTGCTCTGCCTTAAATATACAATACATTTTCTTTCTGGCTAGTGAACAGATTCATGTTGTTAGATTTTTTTTAACGCCTATGTTTGTTGGAATTCTGCCAACTTCTTCCTTCAGACTTCTTTTCCAAGATTTCTGCCTGATCCTCTTCCCAAGCTTTGATTAGAATGAAACTAATGCCTAGTATAAAAGGTAATCATTCTCAGTCAGATGGGTTCTTCTCTGAAAGTGAGAGAGAAAAGATCCAGGATTCGGGCACCATTTTCTTTGCCTCCTTTCTGGCATTGTGCATGCAGAGTAGGATGGCATCAGGTGGCAATAGCACATCCATTTTTGGTGGCTTGGGGGGTTAGGTAGCTTTTATATTTTGTATGTTTTCAGTATAAAAAGGAATCAGCAATAGATTGTTGCTTCTTAAAGCTCTGCCCAGTGATTTGGCCACTAGGACTTTTCCATCTTACATGGTGGAGAGAGTTTGATCTTGAACCAGGGATGATCCCATTCCTAAGCAGGCTTCAGTTTGGTGGCCTGGGGAAGGCACAAGTGGGATAATAACTGACTGCTTCTCTGCTACTCAACTTAGAAGAGGCAAAGATCACTGCGGTTTGCTCAAGTCAGTCCTCTCCCGTGCGTGGAGCAGAGCTGGGCTCTTTAAAAAAACATTATTGCTTAAAAATAACAAGTAGGAGCTGAAGTGCTGTTCAGGGTAAAAACTAGCTCTTTCTTACTGAAGGCAAATTAATATTTAAAGCCTGGATTCTGGGCTTCGAAGTGTTCTAACTAACTTCCTGGACTTTTTACCACCTGCTACTCATGAGAGTTCCTTTTTGGCAACTGTATTCCCCTCTAGAGCATACCTCACTTTGCTGGTAGTGCTTTTGGCTCTAGACACATAGCTCTAGGGTGTGCAGGGTGCAGAAGACAGAGTTAACTTCTCCTTGCCTGTCCAGACTGTTTAACTCACACGATGAAATTATTTGACACTGAAAGTTAGACCTGCCCTTAACAGCCGGCTGTATATACAAGCTTCTAAGAAATGAGCTGGCCAATGCCTAGTGGTCCACATCACCTTAGAGTATTGAAGTCAAAACATGGGGACGGAATTCTGACTAGTCAATGTCTTCTGATGTTTACATGTTGCTCCTGTTAGTGTTATCAGTAATAGTAATGGGATTTTAACTGCAGCAGGGATACTTTTTATTGAGACCCTGCTTTGTATGGGCTACTTTGGATACATTATGAACTAATCCCTACCCAGACCTGAGAGACCATGATATTGCTATCTCCATTTTATAGGAGATGTTGAATCTCAGAGAGGGAGAAGCCATTTGCTCAAGCTGGGGTCAGGCTTCAAGGCCAAGTGTAAAGCCTAGCTCCATCCTCCAAGCCATGTTATGATCCCATCCATCATCCCAGTTGGAAATGGAAGATTTCTTGCCACCTTCTCCCATGTGACCTGATCTTCCTGGCCTTGCCGCATTCACTCTCAGGCTGTTTTGTGGGTATGCTGTTGGCCTCTTCTTTCATCTTTCCATGAGGTTCCTTTCCGTGGCTGCTTTCTGATTATGCAGCCTTGAGAAAGTTACTTACTTCTCTGGCCTGAAGTGTCCTCATCTATAGAATGCATAAAAAACTGTATATATCTCATTATAGTTTTTTTCAAGGCTTAAATGTGACAATGTCTGTGACACCTTTAGCACAGTGCTTGACACATGGTAGGGCCCCAGTAAGGGACCTTGTATATTGTAGGCACTTAGATCTTGTAGAACTGGTGCCACATACATTCCAGTGCCTGTCACTTAGTGCCTCTCCGTCTGTACTACTGCCCTTTGCACTGCTCATACACTAATTCAAATTCTCATGACTTCATGCTTTTTCGTGTATTGCAGCTGGTCCTCAGTTTTCTTCTCACATCGGTTCCTTCCTTTTACAGTCTATCCCATACATTCTGAAAAATTAATTTTACCAAAGCAAAGCTCTGATCACACTACTTTTCTGCTCTGAAACCTTCGATGATGTCAAACTGCCCATTAACTTAGGCAAACAGTGTGCGGGAATATCTGAACTGATATGTCCAGATGTGTCTCTTCCTACTGCCTAAATGGACCCTCATTAGACTAAAGTTTATCCTAGACCTATGATCACATCTGCCCTGTCATCTCTTCTTTCCACAGAAGCTGCCACACCCGTAGCCCTTGCCGAGCAACATGCATGAGTGCAGCTTATTGAATCAGTGTCGGCCCCTACTCCAAAGGCTGCCAATTCATAAACTGTTAGTGATCTATAATGTCTGACCCAGCTCTAAAAGATGGACTGGTACAGTAAGATTTTTGTCTTGGGAATATCAAATAAAGCCTAGGAAGAATTGTTGAGCTAACAGAAAGAATGGAAGCCAAAAAATCATGAGAAAGACTGATGGGGACGTGGCAATCCAAAGCCATGTGTAGATGGAATAAAGGAGAAGCAGAAATGATACGCAAGCAGAGTTAGCATGGCTTAGCGCATGTTGGTTCTCAATAAATACTTGATGAAAGCACGAATACAGATTTCAGTTGGAACATGAGATGAAGAAGCAGACAGACAAAGTGTGTTCTAATAGTGTTAATGGTGGACCACATGAGGAACCCACTACGGGAAGATCTTCAGGGCCCCATTGAATTCAGAGCTCTCCTTCAACTTTGGTCTCTATGAGGCTAAGGCCCTGCCATGGCTTATGTTTTTGAATTTCAGAGACATGGTACTTTGTCACTCCATATGTGTCCTCACAAAGATTCCCTTACTTGCACTGACTTGAGCTGATTTCTGTTTCTAAAAAACCAAAGGGCAAGATTGAAAGACCACTGGAATGGGAAAAGCATAGATTTGACTTACTCTGTTGCTATTTCTTAGCATCAGTCAGTAGGTATTTATTGAGTGCCTGTTCTGAGAGGAGAGGGGGATATGGTGGTAATCAAGAAAATCTGCTCTCTAGATGTTTATATTCTGCAAGAACATTAGGCAATAAGCATGTAACAAAGGAGTGAAATAGTTTGAGCCACAGAAAAGTGCTGTGATGAACAGGGGAGTGTCAAGAAGAGTCACAGTCACTGTGGGGCTGCTTTAACCAATGATTGGCTTTCTGAACTGAGTCCTAAGGGATGAGAAAGTGGTAGCCATGTAAAGATCTGTGGGGAGAGCAATTTGAGCAGAAGGAACTATAGGGCAGAGACAGAGCCAGGAATGAGAACAGTCTGTTCAAGGAACAAAGATGGCTAGCGGTGCCTAGGTGGCTCAGTCACTTAGGTGTCTGACTCTTTGTTTTGGCTTAAGTCATGATCTCATGGTTTGTGGGTTCGAGCCCCACATTGAGGTCTGTGCTGACAGTGCGGACCTTACTCGGGATTCTCTCTCTCTTTGTCTCTCTCTTTCTCTCAAAATAATTAAATTTTAAAAGAAAAGAAGGAGGGGCGCCTGGGTGGCTTAGTCGGTTAAGCGTCCGACTTTCACTTAGGTCATGATCTCGCGGTTCGTGGGTTCGAGCCCCGCGTCGGGCTCTGTGCTGACTGCCAGCTCAGAGCCTGGAGCCTGTTTCAGTCTGTGACTCCCTCTCTCCTGACCCTCCCCTGCTCACGCTGTCTCTCTCTCTCTCCTAGAAATAAATAAAAAAATTTAAAAAATTTAAAAAAAAGAAAAGAAGGAAAAAATGGCCAGTGTGACTGAATGGAGTCAAAAAGGAGTGGAGGGAGAAGGGAGCAGGGATGAGTCGGCAGGGTGAGACTGAATAGGGCCATGAAAGCATGGGAGTAGCTTAGGCTTCATTTTAAGTGGAAAGAGGTGTAAGGTGATGCGTAAATGCTTAGAAAGATTATTCTGATTACTATGTAGTACATCTATTGACAATGGAAGAGTATAAGTATGGAGGGTGGTTCAGAGCTATTAAAATAAAACAGACAGGAGTTGAGTGTAGCATCAGCTAGGGTCATAGTAGTGGACATTATGGAAAAGAGTTGAATTAGTACTCTACTTTTGGAAATACAGCTAGTACCTCCATTTAGGACTAATGTTGACTCAGATATGGGGTATATGAGAAATGGAGCATTAATGGATCATGGCTAGATTTTGGACCTGAGCAACTCTAGAATGGTGGTTCACTACATTGAGGTGGAGAAAGTATGAGGCTGGGGATAGGACAGGGGAAGTGTGGGCTGAGAGTTAGTAACATGCAGTGGCGCTTAAACTGGAGAGACTGGGTGAGCTCTCGCTCTCTCTCTCTGTCTCGATAAACAGAAGAAGAGGGCCACAGCCAGGGCATTCTGGCTGACCTCAGGCTGGTCACTTCATGGTTTTGGATTTGTTTCCTCTTAAAATGGGCATGGACTAGATCTCTAAGCTGCCCCTTGTCACCGTAATATTCTTAGGCTTTATAATGGAAACAAGGACAAATACATAAATCATCTGAATCTGAACTTAAAATAATATACTGTTAAAGGCAAATGCATTCAGTAATGGCTTCCCTAGCCAAACAGCATTCTGAACTAAGGATCAGGCTCACTTGGTTGTAAGAAGCTGAAGTTTTAAAAAATGTTTTATTTTATTTTTGAGAGACACAGTGTGAGGGGCAGAGAGAGACAGAGACACATAATCTTAAGCAGCCTCCAGGCTCTGAGCTGTCAGCACAGAGCCTGATGCAGGGTTCAACTCATGGACCATGAGGTCATAACCTGAGCTTAAGTTGGATACTTAACTGACTGAGCCACCCAGGCACCCTGAGAAGCTGATTTTTATTATGTTCTTTGTTCAGGAAGTAGCATGAAAAAGTTACTTATGAAAAGTAACTGGTTTTGTGCTGAAATCAGTTATTGGGGAGCAAAGGTTACAGTTATAAAGGAGACCTTCCTACCTGTTAACCTGGGGTCTCACTTGCCTAATTATTTGAATATTATTTATGCATCATAAAAGGAATCTGCTGAGCAAGAACAGCTTGTACTGACTACAGGCACATTAGTTGATCTTGCTCATTGGCCTGCACTAAATAAATGCTAAGGAACTAGCAGCAGATGAATTCCAGCTCAAAGGTATCTGTTATGAGAAGCAAAGTTGCTGATAGGAAGATGTCTTTTTGCCTCTCCGTAAGGAGAGCTGTAGCCCAGGCTTTGTGATCTGCAAGGGCACATGGACATGTGCTTCGCTGGGCACAGAGCATAACTCAGGGCTGAGAGGAGCAGTTAATCTTAGGACTTGTGCAAATACTGGTAACACCAGGCCCTGACACTCTGCGATTACTCAAGGAGCCTAAAGCACTTCATAAACATGGAACAATTTATTCAGGTCTCCCAATTTTTCCTGCAAGACAGTGCATTGCTGTCTTCCCTTCCTCCTACCTCTGTAAATGGGGGAGCACCCTGAATCACAGAGCTCAACTCACATCCAATCCCATCCCAAATTAGTTACCAGCTACAGGATATGAACATCTCAGTGCAAGTGTTGTCAGCCATCTTGCTCAATATTTCCCACTTTAATGAAAATTGTCCCAGTTACCTAGGAGACTCGGTACAACTTTGTAGATAGGCTAAAAGCATTTATGAGCTACAAAAGTGTTCAGCTGTCAGCCTGATTTTCCACCCTACCTAAGACTTACTGGAATCACTTTCATGGCTAAGCTGGACTCACATGTCTGGTTGTGCTAAAATGAAATGAACACTGTAAGGCATTTTTTTTTTTTTCAGGAACCCTATGCCCTCACCATGAGGTAGCCACTGATCCTCTTGCCAAAAAAATCTGGGACCCACTCCTGACAAGTTAAGTCAGACTCTGGGGATGGGATTTGGTCCCCCACAGTCTTTAAATGTTTCCCAGTTGATTCTTCTCTGCCACCAGCGGAGACAACCATAGCTGGAGAAGAATGTACATGGATTCTCTACTTATTTGCTGCAATCATGCCAGGAAACTTCTCTGAACTTTGCTTTCCTCATAAATGGAAGATGCTAATACTTACCTCATGGGGTTGTTAAGATCAAGTGAAATTAAATAAAATGAAATATCTTATGGTGAATATGTAGGATTTGCTCCAAAAAAGTTTACTCCCTGTCTGCTTTACCTTAGCTATTGTGGAAACAATTTCTATCTATAGTATGACTGGAATGGGGTTTTCATTCATTCTTTTTTTTAAATTGAGGTATAATTGACATACAATGTTATAGTAGTTTCAGATGTACAACATAATGATTCAATATTTGGATATATTGTGATATGATCACCATAACAAGTGTTATACATATTTCTAAAATATGATAGAAATCCTATATGTCATTGTCAGTTAAAATACTAGCACACAAAATGACCAAAACCTCTAATTTCAATTTATTGAAATTAGTCAGTAAAGCTAAATTGGTAGTTGGTATTGCCAGGAAGCCTCATGGTTAATCTTCATAAAGGGCAGCTTCCTTTGTTTCTAACTGGTTCTTAATTATCCATTTCATGAAGCAGAGGCCAGGATGAAAGAGCGCAGAAGGGAGGTGCTCGCTAGTAGAAAGGCAAGGCCAGTAGGGTTCCTGCATCCCCAGAAACATTACTGGCAAGGGTGGTCTGCGGAAGGTGAAGGGTATGATGGCTCTTGTGTTCTCCAAAGCTGAGTCTTAACGGAAGCAGCCATGAGGTGGTACAGTCTTACTCTAGCCTGCCTTATGCTTAATTTTATCCCTGGCCCCTTAGTTATTCCAGTGCTGGTGCCTCTCCATTCCTGGTGAGAAGGTACCCAGACTCCCAGTGCCTCAGGAGCTCAGCTGTCTCTGCTTGATAACAAGGCTCTGCCTGAATGGAAATAAAGCAGAGACAGCAAAATAGCATTTCCATGAAACCAACCACCTTCCATTCAAAGCCTTATAGGCTTTTAGGCTTTGTCCAGGGGGAGAACAGCTCACACAAGTGAGCTAGCTGCACACTTGAAAACGTTGCTGTCCAGGGTAGATGAACAGGCTGCATCAGGCTCCAGAACCTCCTCAGCCACATCTGGGATGAACAGTCAGCGTGGCCCCTGCCCAGCTTTCCTCACCAGGCTGCCTGCCTGGGAGAGACTACACCTCTCTGCCTCTCTCTTCACAGAGGGAAGAAGCATGCAGAGAAGTGGGAGTCCTGCCCTGGGTTATGTCAGTGAGGGTCTCTGTGTTTTACAGATGATCTTAACACAATTCCCTGCTGCTCCTGCTATGGAGGGGCCCCAAGTGGATTTAGTTTTGGGCAGGAGCCATGGAACTGTCATGCTCTTTCTTGGAGCTCCTAGAGTTCCGTGAGGGTTCTAGGGTCATTCTCTGAGTACCAGGGCACAGCTATAGACACACTCCTCAAGCTGTACTTCCTATCATCTGTTCTTCTGTCACCAAGTACAGCACTGAGGCAATTCCTCATCCGTTCACCCATCCATCCATCAACCCACCCTTCCCTCTCTCCCTCCTCCATCTCTTCCTCCCTTCCACCTCCATCTGTCCCTTCATCCTTCTTTTCATCCCTCCAGCATTTATTGGGCATCTGCTATGTGCCTGGAACTGTGCTGGGTGCTGAAGGTCCATTGATGGGAAGACACAGCACTGCTGTCACAGATCTCAGGCTTAGTGAGAGAGACCAACAATAAGCAGATATTGGTTGAATAGATATTGGTGGAATAGCATCTGGTGAGGTAAAGATGATCAGTTAGGAAAAGGAAATGTGATTCTGAATTTTACAGCAGGAGCCCTGGGTCAGGGTGGTGGGAAAGACATACTTCTGAGGATTTTGCTGAGGCTAATCAATGCCCTGGGATAACTGACTCACAGTAGGGACCAGATGCTTTGAGAGGGACCCAGTGGGGAATTGGGAGAATTGGGGCTTGGTAGCAACTCCTGGGTGGAGAACTATTGTGCACTCCTCCTCCAGGGAAGCACTGGGGGAGCGACAGCAGAGGATTGTGCTCTTGTGTCTCATTACCCCAGGCTGCCCCCTTGGGGGGAGAAAGGCAGAAGGCCCGCCCATGCCATTTTACTATTTTGGAAGGAGAGAGGCTACAAGTGCAGGGATGATAGTGGAGGCTGCTTTCAGGGTTATATTTAGAGATTGACTCCTACATTCAAATAGAATCCTAACCAGGCTTTCAGGTGGGTGGAGCAGTTGCTTGGCTGGGCAGTCTTTCTTTGGATACTGGGAGCAGCTACTTAAACCTTGGTCAAGGAGGATCTTTAGTTTGTCAGCAGGAGGAAATGCAAGAAGGTATACTTTCTGAGCTTAAATAAGTCCCCAGCCTCCACTCCATCTGGAGAAGATCAAAATTTGTGGCCTCTTAGCATTTCCTGAGGAAATAGAATATTTTCTCCCCAAAATGACAGATCTCTGGTTCTGTAATGAGTCATTAAGACTTGAGCATAAAGAAAGATGGACCTGAAAGTCATTTTGATTGAAGCCAAACTTGTTTTGATGCTTGTTTACAATGACCTTAGATAATTTTGTCTCATTACTCTGTGTATTATGCTTGCATGGGGATTCTGGGGAAAAAAAATTGTTACCATATCTTGAGATATGGTCACTTATCATTGTGGTTTAGGCTAGTTCCATTCCTCTTGAGGATAGAAATATGAATGGGGATGAGTATGAGATGAGAGGCAAAGAAAGGTGAGAGCCTGCATTCCACTTTCCCCTTAGATGAGGGTTCAAAGGTGACACAGTGCCTTCTTTTCCAACTATTACCTGACCCTTCTTCCCCTTTGGTCTAAAGACTATTGGCTCATGCAATATCACTGCCCATCCTCTCATGAACATCTTCATTGATCAGCATGAGCAGAAAAATTAAATATAATGTTCACTTGTGGCAGCTCCTCTGGTCCTTGGCAGAGATTTTCCAGGAGAGAATGCAGAGAGGAGAATGCTTCTTCAGGACCACCATCTCATTTAGTGAACAGTCTCATTTACAGATCTGTGCAACAGATCCACACTCCTTCCTTAAAGTCATCCGTATGAGAGTTTCTGGTTGTTGTAACCTAAAAGCAATTTTGCTGTTAACAAAAGAGCCCCCAATGTTTTCCGTCTTCTGTGATGCTGAAGTTGGACAATCAGTATCAAGAAACAAAGATGACATAAAAGCCAAATGTTTCTGGGACATGGCTCGTGGCAAATGCCTTGACTTTCTCTATGTCCTTAGTTCCTGTCTCCTGTCCCACAAGTTTATCAGGATTTTTCTTTTTCCTTGAAAGGGCTAGGGCTACCAGCACCATTGCTTCCACATTGAATTATTTATTCATTCAACAAACATTTAATCCAATACTTCCTATGTATCATGGATATGAGGATGGAAGAAGACTTGGCTCTCTTTTTAGGAAGCCTCTAGTCTAGCAGGAACACACATGCAGAACTGATGTACTCGTAGGGGCAGGTGTGGGTGGTACTGTAGATGCATACAATATGGTGGTCATGGGGGGTACGTGAGTATGAGTTGCTGGGAGCCAGGGAAGTATCCCAGGAGAAATTACCCTGGGGATTAGAGAATAAGTAGGGATTTTCTAGGAAGATAAGAGAGGACATAAAGAACAGCAGAAGGTACAGTATGTACAAAGCCTTAGAACCACAAAAGAGGACGGTAATTTCCAGGATTGGTGAGTAGTTATATGTGGCTGGAGCCTAGGTTCCATGGTGGAGATGGCCCCGGAGGTTTGGCCTCTAGAGCCCCTAGCCTTGCTTAGGAGTTTAAGAGATTTTGATGTTATCTCTTGACAGCTGGATATAGACTGATAGGAGAAGACTTGACATCCTACCACCATGCTCTCATGGATGGTGTAGAGTGTCCCCTGATCCTAGGCACTTGCCCCAACCCCATATCTGTTGGACATATTATCTGCTGATGTCTCACAACTGAGTTCTTCCCAGAAAAGTGGCTGAAGACAGCTGCTTGAGCAAGGTCCTGAGGACACATAAAAGCTTAGCTTCAACTTGAGACAACTCAGAAAGGTCATCCTGGCTCCATGGGGATCCACTGACACCTTTCTTGTGACCATCACAACTCAGCTCCTCCTTGTGTCTAATTCTACTTCCTTTCCTCCCTCCCTGCTGGCAATCAAAGAGCCCCACTCAGCAAGCCACCTACTGACAAATTTGTTTCAGAGTCTGGTTGCAGGGATCTGAGCCTGCAATATTCTTTACCAATCTGGAGAGTTAATGGGCTTGTTCCTCCTCTCTTGGGTCACCCTCCAAGTCTTCATGACAGAACGGTGGTTGGGACTTCGGCACACCACGTTTTGCAAAGTTTCTGAACTTTAAAATTTTTTTAAAAATGTTTTATTATTTATTGTTGAAGGAGAGAGAGAGAGAGAGAGAGAATCTGAAGCAGATTCCAGGCTCTCAGCTGTCAGCACAGAGCCCAGTGGGGGGCTTGAACCCACAGGCTGTGAGATCATGACCTGGGCCAAAGTCAGAGGCTTAACTAACTGAGCCGCCCAGGTGCCCTGCAAAGTTTCTGACTGTTATTGTATCCCCAAATCTTTCTCTGGGCACTTAAAGATTTTTACTTTTATTTTTTAAATTGAAGTATAATTAACATACAATGTTGTGTTAGTTTCATGTGTACAATATAGTGATTCAATATTTCTATACATCATTACTCAGTGCTCTTCATGGTAAATCTACTCTTAACTCCCTTTATCTCTCTTACCTCTCCCTCCTCTCCAGGCCTCTTTGAAGATAGTGTGAAAGCAGAGGTGACTCTTCACTGGCCACCTCCTTCCTCCAGTGTATGGCAAGAACACATTTAGGCTCTTCCCACATAAAAAGGGGAACCTTTGCTTCAGTGACCAGGTGGATCTATGATTTGTGGGATTCTACTGGGAAACAGACCTGATTTACTTGCTGAGCATCTGTCTTTTGTTCTCAACCAATTCAAAGGGAATCTCTGACTTAATATATACAAAAGATCATAGAACTTAAACTTTTTGAAAAATAGGCAATGGGGTGCCTGGGTGGCTCAGTCGGGTAAGCATCCACCTACAGCTCAGGTCATGATCTTGCTGTTTGTGGGTTCAAGCATGGCATCAGATCTTTGTGCTGACAGCTCAGAGCCTGGAGCCTGCTTCGGATTCTGTGTCTCCCCTCTCTCTGCTCCTCCCCTGTTCACGCTTGGTCTCTCTCTGTTTCTTAATAGTAAATAGATGTTAAAATTTTTTTTTAAAGGCAATAAATGCTTACAACACAAAATTCATAAATATTTAAAAATTTTTGGAATAAGTAATAAATATATATAGCAAAATTTTCAAAAGGTACAAAATGGTATAATGTCATTATGCTACTTTTTTCTTTCTCTAACCCTTTCAATACTTTCCTTTCTCCTTATCCTTACCTCTCACCCCAAACAACCACCAAGACTAGTTTCTTTGCACTTCCAAAAAGTAAAAGATTTAAGTCTTCCATCCTGTTAGGTGGATTGATCTCCATTGACAAGGCCTTAATATGTTAAGGCTGGGAACCAGGTGTGTTGTATAATTGAACTATTCTATTTCTCAGGCTGTAGCTAATTTATAGATTTTTCAGTGTTGGAGGGGTCATTAATAGATGCTTAATTTGAGAAACCTTTCCTAATTTCCCTCAGGAGATCTTTAACCACTTTGAGATGCTATTCCTTTGTATTTACATCTCAAGACATCCCTTCCTTTTCAATGTTAACCATAGCTTTTATCTTTTAATTACAAAATCATTTCATTTCACACTAGGAAATGTAGATAATCCACACCTATACTACCGCTATGCAGAGATAAACACACCTTGTGATACATACTTCTAGAACTTTCTCTATATGTGTCTATATAAATTTATGTACATATTCTTATAAAAAGTAATGTCACACTCTAATAACAGTTTTTCAACCTATTGTAGTATGCTCTGTGAACATCTTTCCATTTTATTTATTTAAAAAACATTTTTCTTAATGTTTTATTTATTTCTGAGAGAGCGAGACAGTGTGAGCAGGGGAGGGTCAGAGAGAGAGGGATATACAGAATCTGAAACAGGCTCCAGGTTCTGAGCTGTCAGCACAAAGCCCAACGTGGGGCTGGACCCCACGAACCATGGGATCATGACCTGAGCCGAAATTAGACACTTAACCGACTGAGCCACCCAGGTGCCCCAACGTCTTTCCATTTTAATAGATAATTTTAACATTCATATTAATTAGAGAAGCCTGACTGCTGTTATCAATAGACCTGATCATGTGATAGATATACATGATCCATCTTGTACCAGACATGAACACGAATAGGCCACAAAGGCAACTTTCCTTTAAGTGGGCATTGGCAGACTCAGGCTGACTGAGCCCCTGCCATTCAACACATGGCTTCTGGATTTTGGTGATCTTGCCATTTTGACCAGCCAGAAAGAGGCAAAAGCATGCAGGATCTCACAGGTGCATCATTGGAAGTGGTGGACATCATATCCATCCACTTTTTATTGATTAGGACTCAGGCATATGGCCTCACTTAATATTAGAGGAGGTTGGGAAGTATATCTGGCTGCGTAGCCAGGAATAAGAGGAGGAATGTGGCTGAAAAGCTGTCAGCCTCCGTGACATATTTATTAATATAGCTTTTCTGTGGTCTATACTGTGCCTGAAAAGCTGAAGCCATGTCTGATTCATCCCTACAACACTTTGCACAAGAATTACTCCTGCTCTATGAGTATTTGCTGAATGAATGGAGCCAATAGTTCTGTTGTTCAGGATTCATGAGAATCTAGTATTTTTGTTAAGGGGTAATCAAGAGACACCCCTCAGATCATGACAGAAATATGGAGAAGAAACTCACCATCTGAGAAGGAAAAACCTTCTTAAAGGAAAGGCCGGTACTTAGCCTAGACTAGGAATAGAGGTGAAGGGAATACAAGCATCCTAGAAGTTAAGAGGATCCTGACCAGACATGGTCTGGATTTGCACTGAAAAGAACCTGTATAATTTTTTTCAAAGCTGGATAAAGCAACTCTCTATAACCTTTATGGGTTTAAATGGTAATCCTTGATTGCTTTATAGTCAGTATATTCATACATGCTTACGTTTGCAGAAGTTTTTTGTTGCTGTTACTAAGACGGATCTGAAGGTGCATTGATGAGGGCTTACTCTGAGGAGTAGGGAAGGATCTACAGCCTAGAAAATGCCACAAGCCCCAAGGAGATGGCTCATGGAACTCTGGGGTGGCACCCAGAGAGCAACTGGTTAGGACAGCTGGTCTCCTGGTGTTGCTGGTAGATAGCGGGATCAAAACTTTCATTGATAAAATAAATGTCAGTTTTTCTATGCATTAGGTGATCTTGCTAGTGATTCTGGGCAGGTGGAGGCAGTGGAGGCCATGCCAGTTCTCCACATGCCCTTGTCCAGGAGAGCCCTAAGGGTCCATACGGTTTTGTTCCTTTTCTGCTAACCTTCCAAGTATAGTGACTGGTGCCAAGGCAGCGGCAAAGGCAGCTGAAGCCGGGTGCAGAATTCCCTTCTCACTCCAAGCCTGGCTTTACTACAATATCAGGAGCCAGTGAGTTCCTTGTGTAATCTCCCATTCTGCCTTGGCCACCTGTGCTCTTCATCTTTATTTTAGGACATTCCATTAGGGAATCGTTGATTTCTCACTGTGCAATCTGATCTCTCCCAATATATACTTAACCCGTAGAAACTACTAGATTTGGAGATAGGTTTTCTCTCCCCTGTAAGAGGTTAGGAGAATTCTTCTCAAAGATTTTCATTGCCAGTGGATGTCCTGTTATAGGACAAAGAGCACAATGGCTCCTTTCCATAATTACTCTGGTTGGGGAGTAGACTGAGGACTTCTGGGCATCCCCAAAGCCTTTTTTATTTTTGCAGGACTGTTCACAACCCTGGGGCACTGGAGGAAGAGAGAAAAGTAATGCTTAGCCACCTCTCGTAGTGTGTCCTCAAGAGCTGGTGGCTAGCCATCTCATATCTACAGGCAGACATACATCCTTTATGCTTATGAATCCATCTTCTTGCCTCCTGCGAAGGGAAAGGGGTGCTTGAGCCAGGTAATTTCATTATTGGATAGAGGTTATGGTCATTTAATATTTTACAACTTACATGAAATCAGCTTAATGTGTTGAAGGCTACTTGCTTTTTCAGTGGAATTTTTAAATGGTGCAGCAGTTACTTGGCTGCAGTAAAAGCTTGGAAGAAGGCAGGTAAAGAGTATGTATAGTTTCCTTTCAGTATTCCAAGTGGCACATGTAGTTACTAAGATTTAAAGCATTTTGGCCTTTAGATCATAAAATTCCTAGAGCTAGGGGGATGAAGTGGAGGTGAAGGGACAACGGAAAGGAAGGAGAAGGGTAAAAGGATTCTTGTAAATGTCCTTAGCTGTTAAATAGCACTATTTTATAGAGCACCATCCATCTGAAAGCCTCAGAGCCCTTTGTGGGATCATGTCATCAATCCTCATCCCATCCCCTCTAGGACAAAAGATGCAAATATCAATGAACATAAAATATGAAAGAAGAAGAGGTGCTAAAGATGAAGATTTCAGTTGATGTCACCCAGGAAGTTTCTCTGCCATGAGCATGGGGCTGGGTGTCCCAATCCCTTTTAAAATGTTAAGACTGCTCACTGGTCTTGCTCTGGGTTGAGTAAAGGATGAAGGCTGCCATCTTGCTTTATGATCCATTGGCAGTGGGGAGAAGGCACTAGTGAAGAGCATGAAGAATCATCTAGGGTAGAAGTTGGAGCAAGGCTCTTGGGCTGGGCCAAATGATAGCTTTGCTTGTCTCTATTTTAATTATAAAATTGTTCGCACATGGCTACCATTTGAGAGCCACAAATGCAACCAAGAGCATAAAAATATTCACTATTAAAAGTCAGTAGAAAAAAATGCAGCAGAGGTGGGTGGGGGAAGGAGATACCATAACCTCTCTTATACCCCCTCCCCCAGCACGTAGTCCCCATCCAGTGAATCTCATTAGTTGCTGTATAAGGAGGGAATTGTAATTTAGTCATGGTTGAATGTATCCCATTTCCTTTCAGTATTTAGAGACTCCCCCCCTCCCCCGCATAATTATGCTTTTGTGACAAGAGAGGTATTGGGATTCTCTGGGGTTTGGAATATCTTTGCTTTATCCTGAAAGCACCTGTCTATTCCCTCTGTGCAATGGTTTCTAATCCTGCCTAGGATGGAGAGATACAAAATGGGCTTCTAATTTCATGGTTGAAGTGAGAAGAGATCATATCAGCTCAGTTCTCTGCATAAAAATTATTTCTAATGCAAATTTTCTAGAAGTTTGCCTTTGTGGCTGCAACATGGTCAGGAGGATACGCATGTATGTACATGGAGTTTTTTATTCATATAGATTTATAAACAGATCAGGAGAAGAAATTCTTTTCTTAGCCTAAGAATTAGGCAGGATACTCTTTGTTATCAGTGTGAGCATGCAAGGTGATTTTTTCCAAGCATTTGTAAAATGCCTTAAGATAGAATTGTGACAAGTGTCAGGTATATCTGTTCTCAATGGGGGCCGATATTTCAGGCACCCCTAGCAGTGGTTTTCTCAAGATGATCGTCCATGCACAGGCTTTGCAACGTTGATCGCTGACATTTGTTGCAATGTGATCTAAAAGGAGCTGGGAGAGGAGAGGGTTAAGGAGAATAAATGGGGTCTGATGTGAACATCTTTCCCCCTTTTCAGCTTTTTAGAAGATAAATGTTTCAGATTTCAATCTGTGGTTCCCAGCAGTTCTTTGGGAACACTGCAGTCGGCCCACAAAAAAATCACTACTGCTGAGCCAACCCTAGATAATGCGTCTCAGCAGGGATGACATAATGTGCTAAAAGAAGACTATGATGTAATGCCCATCTCAGAAATCAGAGCCAATTTCCGTTACAAAGCCTTGGAGTGTAGCAGGAGGTAATGAGCTAGCATAAATCGTGCAGCACAGAAAACTTCTAGGTCTGATATTACGATCTGCATGTATAAAGGAAAAAAAAAGAAATAAAATAGAGTTCCTAGATCTGCTGGGCTCAAGAGCATCTGCTCAGCGAGAAGCTCTGCTCCCTTCTGATGTGGACAGACTGGTGCCCCAGGCTGCCCGGATCACCTTGGCCCATGTGGGAGATAGCTGTCTGGGCCCATATTCTGCAGCAAGGTGGTGATGTAATGCATAATGCTAAATTTGTTTCAGCAGATAATGTTCGAGAAGCGGGCGTGGTATTTGAAGGAGATCGTGCCTTCTCTGGAATGTGGGGGTAACTAGGCTAGAAATGCCTAGCAGGAAGTTGGGGGTAAGGAGTGTTGAGGAAAGTCAGGTTCACCTTGAAAACTTTACCAGGTGCACCTGCTCTGGCTTGGGGAAGTAGGTGTATGGTGTGCCCAAAGTGCCCAGATAACCAATCCCTGCGGCCTTACCTAAATTAATGATGCATTCCGGCCTCCTGCGGTGCAGCCCAGAGTCTAGCTCTTTGTTGTGCTTCATGTAAATGATGAAAACAGTTATAAATTCATCTGGGTGATGAATTCTTGTTCCCAGAGAACAAGGAAATGAAAGCACGTTCTTGGATTTAAAAAGTTTTCTACCCCATACCCGTTACGATTTTCTATTTTAGTTCACTCTTCTCTTTATTTTATCTTTAATGGCTCCGACTGTTTGCATTCAAAACACGTTTCTATTTTGTTTGTCTTCTATGTTTTCTGTTGCTTATTCATCAGTGAGGGCTTGATCTCGTAACCTGCCCTTCCTACCACAACGCCCTCTGGATGGAACAGCAGTGGTTTTGTGTCACTTCTCGCTGCAGATTGGGCCTTCAGCACCACAGACCTGGGTAGTGACAGCATTGGCAGAGAGCTGCTGGCTTAAACAAACTGAATGCTATCTTTAAATAGGGAATGAACATCGGGAGCAGATGAAATTTTTCTGGTATAAGAAAATGAGAGAAATAAAACAGAAAACATGACATTTGGCTAAAGGAGAATTGCTCCTGTGACATGCAAACTGAAATGGGCCTTGCTTTCTAGACTTTTCTGTGAAGTGCGAGCAAGCCTTTTAAGTGTATTCTCTGCTAAAAGGACAGTCACCTTCACAGCCACCAGTGGTCATGTGCAGACTGATCACAAGTCAGATATTCATACAATTAATGATCATTTTTATCCAGTGTTTTTAGTGGCAGCGGGAGCTGTCCTAACCTCCTTGCATTGGTTGTCTCATTAAATTCTTACCAGAACCCACCCTTTGGATAGGTGGCATTTTTATACCCATTTCTTAGAGAAGGAAACTGAGGCTTGGAGGGTTTAAATAACTCACCATGTTGACAGGTAGACTGTGGCCCAGCTGGCCCTGGCATCCCTTCTGTCCAGGACTCTGCAGTCCACATGCTCAACCACTATGCAGCACTGATGTTCAGATGACATTGGGTTTAGATAGTCATGTTGCTGTCTTCAGGGTGAGGTATCCCAGAAGGCAAACGAATTCTTTACATTAATATTTGCACAGAGGTGCCTGGGTGGTTCAGTTGTTTAAGCATCTGACTCTTGATTTTGGCTTAGGTCATGATATCATGGTTTGTGAGTTCAAGCCCCGTACTGGGCTCCTCTCTGACAGCACTGAGACTGCTTGGGATTCTCTCTTTTTCATTCTCTCTGTGCCCTTCTCCTGCTAGCTCTCTCTCTTTCTCTCTCTCTTCTCTCTCTCTGCTCCTTCCCCACTTGCTCTCTCTCTCTCTCTCAAAATAAATAAATGAACTGAAAAAAATTTTTTTTGCACAAAGCAAAGGATTGTTACCCCTATCTTTTTATCGGCATCACTGGGCCCAATGCTGGGCACATACCCAGTGCTCACTAAATGTTTGCTAAGGTACTGGAGGCTGGTCAGGCTGAAGAACAAGTGCATGAAAGAACTAAATACAAATCAAAAAGAGGGATCTCTGAGAAAGATGTGAGTTAAGTTGCTTCTAGTTTATCAGGGAAAATTGCCTGAAAAGGATGGTCGACGATATAGCTGCATTAGCAGCTAAGTAAGATGAAAGGGCTAGTATTATTTTTGCTGAAGCTTTTTAGTATCTGACTAGGTGACTGAGGTTGCCAAGTGGAAAAGTGGTGGAGAAGAGTTATGTACAGAGGACTCTCCATAAGTGGGTTCTTACCAGTTCAGTAATGTCCATATTTAAAAGGAATCTCTGATATAAAAGTAAATGGGGACAGGAACATAGTTGGACAAATAGGAAGGATAGGGTAAAGCAGGACTACTGATTTAAACAGTTTGGGCCAGATCCTCTTCTTTATATCTAACAGCCATGGGTCTACCGTGATATAGTTACTGGTGTATTTACATACCAGAAAGGAGATTAAGAGACTCCACTGCTTTTCTTTAATCAGAGATATATATTATATCATGTCTGTTTATTTGAGTCTTTCAAAACCATAAAAAGACACAGAAGGAAGAATACGGTTTAAAAAAATCTCACACCAAACTCCACACCCAAAAAACAAACAACCCAGTGAAGAAATGGGCAGAAGATATGAACAGACACTTCTCCAAAGAGGACATCCAGATGGCCAACAGACACATGAAACGATGCTCAGCATCCCTCCTCATCAGGGAAATACAAATCAAAACCACACTGAGATACCACCTCACGCCAGTCAGAGTGGCTAAAATGAGCAAATCAGAGAACTCTAGATGCTGGCGAGGATGTGGAGAAACGGGCACCCTCCTACACTGTTGGTGGGAATGTAAACTGGTACAGCCCCTCTGGAAAACAGTGTGGAGGTTCCTCAGGAAACTAACAATAGAACTCCCCTATGACCCAGCAATAGCACTGCTAGGAATTTACCCAAGGGATACAGAAATGCTGAGGCATAGGAGCACATGTACCCCAATGTTCATAGCAGCACTCTCCACAATAGCTAAAACATGGAAAGAGCCTAAGTGTCCATCAACAGAAGAATGGATCAAGAAGATGTGGTTTATCTATACCATGGAATACTACATGGCAATGAGAAACAATGAAATCTGGCCATGTGTAGCAACATGGATGGACCTTGAGGGTGTTATGCTGAGCGAAATAAGTCAGGCAGAGAAGGACAAATATCATATGTGTGCACGTATAGGAGGATTAGGAGGAACTTAACAGAGGACCAAGGGGGAGAAGAAGGGGGAAATGGTGGGGGAAAGGGAGAGAGGCAAACCATGAGAGACTCTTGAATGCTGACAAAAACTGAGGACTGGTGGATGTGGGGGGGAGGGGGGGTGGGCATGGAGGAGGACACTTGTGGGGATGAGCACTGGGTGTTATGTGGAAACTAATTTGACAATAAGCTATTTGTAAAAAAATAAAATAAAATAAAATAAAATAAACAAAATTAAAAGAAAAATCTCACAAATATCCTTAACCTACCAAAATAATTCAATCAACAAACATTGGGCAACAATATTCTACTCAGTGGTGGAGTCAAAATATCATACTTTCAAGTATCCATTTGATATGGCGAAATTTTGTTTTCATTGCAA
This sequence comes from Proteles cristata cristata, assembly GCA_017311185.1. Taxonomy (NCBI): domain Eukaryota; kingdom Metazoa; phylum Chordata; class Mammalia; order Carnivora; family Hyaenidae; genus Proteles; species Proteles cristata. The sequence continues at coordinate 2,148,678 of JAESUZ010001773.1, read as the reverse complement.
GTATCCTAGGAGATGCCCTTTGGCCTTCACACCAATTTATTCCTGCCCTTTATGCATCCTTAATATTTCGTGAATTTGTCTCCTTTCCATTCTCACTGTGTGTTGTTTTCCTCTCATTTAGATCATTGTCTGAAGCTGATCCCCTCCTCTAGTGTCTTCCACATCAGATCACTGTAGCCCAATTAATTCCCATAAAGGCTAGTCCTGTGAAAAATTTTCTACGTCTGTCTGCCACTAAGAGAATTTAGACCAAGCTTTCTACCTCTTTCTTTTAGATATTCTGCAATTTGGCTCCCAACAAAATTTTCCAGCAGTGTATCTCTCTTCATTTATCTATCCTATACTTTAGCCAAACCGGTCCACTTGCTGTTTCCCAAACAGATATTTTATTCTTGTTCCATTTCCTTTTTTTCCAGGAAGCCCACTCCTTAATGTCCTTTTGCGGCTTATGTCTTTTGGATCCTTCAAGCTCTAGCCCAAGATACTACCTCTTTGATGAAGATTTCTGGCTCTTGCCACCTGGAAATGATGTACATCTTTTCTGGAATCCCATAACATTCAGGTCAAATCTCTCAGGACACCTATCTGATTCTTCCCTGCATTATAATAGTGTGAATTGTCACAGTCTTAGAATTTTGCAATCAGGAGGAATATTTTTCTTCCCTGTCTTATTAAATTGTAAATTTCTAGAGGCAAGACTATGTCTTCTTCATATTCATATCCCTTAGAATGTGCAACAAAATTCTTAGCACATGGCAGATGTTCGGTGGATATCTGTCAAATGAATGAAATGAGAATTTAGAATCCACAGTTGCAATATTAATCATTGAGGCATATGCAGTCCCAAAGCTAGAAAAATGGGGCTCACTTCAATAAACTTGCCTCTCTGCCTCTGTTTGTCCTTTGTATATGCAGGAACCCAGGATTTCCACTGAGACTTGCTGGTATCTGGTTTATCAGAGGAGGCCAAAGAGAACATTAAAAAATGGTTGGGAGGGAAAGAGTGATGACAAGGAGATGACAGGAGGATGCTGACTAATTGACCTTGTTTTTCTCATTTGATTTTTTCACCCCTTGTTTGTCTCTTCTCTACTCCCTCTCTTTGTCTTCCTCCTGTTCTCTGTACTTTTTCACCTATGGTGAGGCCCATAAGTGAGAAATGATCGATAAAGTTTAGAAAGATAGTATTAGATTGCTTGCCCCATTGAAATTTTCTGGTTCTGCTGACTTATTATGTCCATTGAGAAAATTTAAATCTTGCTTTCCCATTCTATAATATGAAAGAGAAATAATGGATTAGCCCTGAGTTTCCATATAGCATTGGAATTTGTTGAAATCTAGTAAGATGCAGTATTAAAGACATTTTCCCTCTCAGTCGGACTGTTGAGCTCTTGGGTGGAATATTGACATTTTCTTTGCTATAGATAGCTTTATGGTGCCTATACAGAGCAGAAGGACACATTGCACCAAATAAAATCCATTCATGTTAAACCTTGAGAAGGTGGAAAGGATTTGAGTTGAATGGTATGAATACTCATAGGGCTAAAGAAATTCTATTTAATGAATATTAGGGTAATGAAATGCCCCTGTAAAATCTAGCAAAGAGAAAAGAGTGGCTATTACTGTGGCAAAACTTATATTAACCAGAGGGATAGCTAAATGTAATGATGCCTTTTCTGTAAGCTGGCATAGGCACACATTTCTCTGAATCCAGGAAAAAATGGAGACTTTTCTGGTCTATGCTCAGGCACCTGTTAAAAGACCTATCAGTGAGCTTCCATCCCTGAATAGCCATGATGCAGATCCACCTCTGACATCCTTAAAGCATTTCCTTTGACTGAAGATCACAACCTCAGCCTGTCCAGGTTGACTTTAAGCCAGCCATTTCCTGCCCAAACCAAAATAACTATGAGCTAAGCCATAGGTTAAGACAGTTTGAATGAATCAGTACAAAAGACGATAATGAAATGAGGATCATCAAGATGTTGTTGCCCCTACTAATGGTTCCCAAGGTCTCCTCCCATGTTGGGTAAATAGGGAGGAGAGAAGAGACCTCCCGGGAGACATATGTGGATCACGAACAGTCCCTTGTGACTACTTATTGACACCCTCCTTCCAGGAATGAACTCACCAGCTGACTTCAAAAGGAGCTCAACCCACGCTTCCCATTGACCACAGTCTTGTCACCAACACCTTATGGTTAACTGAATCAAAAGCTTCCGACAGGTCTAAAATTAGCCTGGCTAAACATATCATTAAGGGGTTAGGGAGGAGTGTGAATGACCTTTCTCAGCCCTGGTCTCCCAGATCCAGTCAGCTGTGAGGCTCACTGGAGTGCTAAATGGGGCTTTTAGGTTCTTGAAATAAATGACCCTTTAGATTGATTTTTTTAATTGCCTGAAGGTAGGTATTTTTAGAAAGTTTGGAAGCATTCTGTTCATCTATTTTGAATCATTTGAGTATAAAAATGTGGCATTTTCACACTTTGGGATATTCAAGTCCCCTATTCCTTTTTTAAAAAGTCTCTAATATTTTTTTAAACATTTCAAATTAGTTTATTTAAAGGCCAAATTTGATTTCCTCACAGCTTCTGAGGTAAGAATGTAACTTTACCAGCTTTGAGGGAAAAGAAAATCATGGTAGTTCATTGTAAAGAAGTTATAAATATACAGGGATACTATTCTAAGCATTATATTTCTGGTAGGAATTTAAACACCCATGGGGAAGAGTGGCAAAGGCAGGGTCTGTGTTTTTACCCCTTTACACCAACCTTAAATGGTAAATTAAAGACAAAGATTTATTCTCTTTTTCCTTGTTAGTCAGGGGACTCAAGGACACCCTTATCCTCCATTTCTTTCCAAGTTCCAAGTGTAAAAGACCCAGGGGAAGAAAATGAAGATGACATGGTGCCATTTCTGAACTCTTATTTGACACGAGCCAGACTGTTTCAATTTCTTTACTTTCTAGCCCAATTATTTTGAAATTCGTTTCTCTTCTCCCTAAGCCAGCGCATCCCAATATATGTTTCCTAGAACACCGAGTCTGTAGGATGTTAATAGAAGTGACTTGAAAAAAGAGTTTTGAGTTAAACAGATTTCTTTACTGCTAGTCTTCTTTCTCAGATTTTCTAGTGTGTGATGTGAATCTCCAAGAAAGGAATATGGTATGTAGTATTTCTCATGCTTATGTGTCCTGGATGAACTTACTTTCTCTTTGTGTCTCTTTCTTTCTCTCGTGTCTCTTCCTCTCTCCTCCACCCCCATCTCTATTTATTAAACCAAGTATCTAGAGGTCTGATGTTTTGAGGAGCACAGTCTAGGCAGAAATAGAGGATGATATCTGTAATTTCAAAATCATATCGCTCTTTCAGTTGACTGAGCAGCTCATTTTCCTGAGTAATGGTGATCTGGTGGCACTGGCATATCCCAGCTTTCCCACCGCTGGCTGGTGGACTTGGGCCGTCACTTGTCCTCTCTGGGCTTCCATTCCTTTATGTGTAAAATGAGAGGCTGAGCCAGATGGTCTTCTATAGTGCCTATATTACCATAGTATAGTGCCTTCTCCCCAAGTTCCTGAAAGGTGGACAGTATCAGGGGGTGGCTACCCTGCCTCTCAACCACAACTGTTTGGGCCAGGGGTAGAATTGTATTATCTGTTCAGGTTTGAGTGATGTACATTTGGCTTCATCTCTTTCAGATATTGCCAAAGAATCATCAGTGGTCAGAGAATAAGCCTGAGAAATTTCAGGCTAACGGAAGTCCTGTAACAAAGGGCAGGCATCTGAAAATAGGAGCATGACTAGAAAGTAGCTCCTCAGCCAGGATTTTAATATAGGTCTCACAACTCAGCTAAGGTCATTTTTGTGATTTTTAATTAAAGTGTGTCTGTACTAATGTTGTAATTATAAACATGCTCTGTCAAGTCAAGGAGCATTTGCCCTTCAATCATTGTATTTCAAGACACTGGCTGCCTACTTTTGACAAGTGAAAAATATCTTTAGTTTGGAAGTCTACTACAGAAGAATGTAGCTTTTATAGTTAAGTGTCATATTCTCTCTGATTCTTCTACCTCAAACCCAGAGGCTGCTACAAACATTTGAAGAGCCCTGTGTTTTATCTGGACTCTAAATCTTGATGGCTTCCAGTTTTCTGTTCTGTGAAGTGAGATCCTGATTATACTCTCTCTGGGAAACACACCAAAGGCTTCTCTATTCTTCTCTCGATTAAAATGTATGTGGCCCTGGGCCTTGACCCCAGTTTCCCAAGCTAAGAGTCTGCCAAGGTGTTGTAGTAGGTTAGGCTTTCATGGCTGAGAGCTTCATTGGTCTCTTGGGGACATAGCTCTTGTTCCCTCACTTTTGCAAACATGCTGCCATAGTTTGAAGAAATACGTTACTGATGATGGAGACATCATTTCCTGAATATGGCAATAATGTATTCATGGCATGGAGTATTTTGGAGCCATCTTCATTCATTTTTCTCAGGCAAGAAAATCCAATTGGTTAATCCTTAATGACAGTACAGAGAAGCAAGGGTGAAGCCTCATCTACACTCTAGCCCCACCTTGGCTCAAATGAGTAGCACAAGTTCAGAGTGGTGAATACAATACCTGTGTGCACATAGAGGCATGGTGGGAAAGACCCTACTCCCCAGTAGAAATCATCGCATGGCTGTCATGAGTCTACAAGTTGTTCTGTAGGTCTGTAAAGGCTGGATTTGCCTTGCCAGTCTCTCCCATCACCCCCTTTTCATAAATCAACTTCCCCTCTCCAGGTTTCTCCAGTGTAGACAGTAGACCACATGACTAGCCCTTCTTAGTACTCTCAGCCAAAATAGATTGGATAAGGAGTAGGCACCTGATCCTAGAAGAACCATTCTGTAGGCTGGGTTGATCAGTGATACTTCCTCTCTCAAGAATTTAAACTGTGAGACTTAGATTAACTGTGCTTGAAATTCAACAGACAAACTTGGCCACACTGAGCCAGCATACCCTGGGGTCATTTGTGGCAGAAGCTCGGTAGCTGCTCCTCTCCTTACAGTGCCATGTGCTCCTCTCTCATCCACCCTGTCCCCACCTGTCCTCATGTATGTGACGTGTCCAAGGATCACCTTCCTCTCCCTCCATGAGTTAGCATTTACTCCTTATCTTAAAACCTCATCTCAATTATGCTTTTGCTTGACCTTCCTTTTCCTAAAATTCAAGCTGAGAAATTCTTACAGAAATGACCAACATGTTGGTTTCTTCCCCATCCACATGGAAATTTGTCCGGTTACCTAGAATTTGTCTATTACCTGGACCAACTGGATGGATTTTCATCCTATTTGGAGTGTATATCAAGATGTACTGAGTTAAAATATAGTCTGTGTGACATCTATGAAATTCACCTTTTGGGGAGAGACAGGGATAGGTCAAAGAGTGACTTTTATCATAGACATTTTTCAAAACACCTGCAGAGGTTGATTTGCAATCAAATTGCTTTTGGGCAATTGGCTGTGGCTGTACTAAGTGACATCAGTGGATGTAGAGATTGAGGTAGCTTGGGAACTACAGGAGTCATGGTGGGTAAGGCTTTTCTCACCGGAGTCTGCAGTATGGTGTGGCCCATCTCTGACTGTTCACTCCCAGGGATGGTTTGGTGTGCTGCTGAAAATACTGAATCACTTTGGGATGAAAGCTGTGTTGAGGGAGAAAATCAAAGAGATGTAGAAGAGGTGGCTTCCTACCTTTAGTCCCTGAGAAGCTCAGATATTTTAAAGAGGGTGTTGAGACAGATTCACTGACGCTCAGAGTATGAGAGAAGACTTCTGCAGAGAAACACAAGAGAGATCAAGCCACATGGGACTGAGATATCCTGGCGTGGTATGATATTCTCAGAGACCAAGGGGCAAACTGTAGGGCTGGATGTCCTGGCTGCAGTGTCCTGCCAGTGATCTGGGATCATGTTTGGATTGAACATTGTGTGTATGTTTTTTTTCTTTCCCAGCACGTTTCTCAGAAACTGTGGAAAGCAAATGCTCAGGCATATGGGCTCCTGTCAATGATAACAAATGTATTGTATATTCTTTTTTTCTAGGTTCCTGGAAATTGCATTACCACATGGCTGGATATAAAATAACCCCTCCCTTGTTTTATATTGTTAAATGGGTTTTAAAAGATGATGGTAATACATGTCCAAGAAATTAGAATTTGGGGTAGAATATTGAGGGTGTATCGTGTAGCAATTTCAATGACATTTTGCAGCTTTTCTGTTGGTATGGTACCACAATTCAGTTCTCCAATTAGTTGAATTGTTTTAAACACCATGAATTATAAACTTCATCAATTGAAGTGGTTAGAAGGACTCCTTATAAAAGTCCATTTAATTTGTATGAACATTTTAAAACTTATGGATCTGCCTTGGTTATTAATATTGGAAATGAAAAGAACATTTTTAATAGAGTGACAGCATGACTTAATATACTAATAATACTCCCCCAAATCACATAGGATAGGCATTGTGGACATCAATGTTTTACTGATGTTAATCAAAGAGATTAATTGACTTGCTCTATGACATTGTTGTTGGGGGATTGAGGATTCAAGTCCAAGTCTTTCCCTACTCTTCCTAACATACATAATTCCATGCCCTGCCCTGTAGTGTTTTCTCTTTACAGCTTATTCTTGGTGGAAAATTAATCTGTAATAATAAACAAAACAAAGTGAAACAATTTAAGTATCTAAGAGGAAAGGTACATTGACCAACTCTTTTGCTGCACCTCCTACCATTTACTCTAGTCATTATCATGGAAACCAGCTGTACCATCTCTCTCCCTCTTTGAGTCTCCAGGATTTTCTGACTTGGCAGTGCAGGATACCTTCAGGGACCTACTGGGCCGTTCTCACACAGGCATAGATCTAGAACTCAGAATTAACACCTCTGGCAATTCTTGACCAGTGGATAATGATAGCTGGACAATAAATGCCCCCTTCCTGGGTCCCTCCTCCTATATAACTCTGCAATGTACTTTGCATTAATTTTTCCTCCTTTCTTGTTTCACTCTTATTAGCTGTCAACTTTCCTGGATTTATCTCTGTAAATTGATGACCCACACGTAAGCCTTTATCTCAGGTTCTGTTTTCCGAGGGAACATCAAGCTAAGTCAGAAGTTTTCTGTAAGCCAGTTTCAAAACCACTCACTAACTACAGTAGGCATTTGTTACTTTTGTCACTCAGTATTCACTCTCTCTTTAAAAAATTTTTTTAATGTTTATTTATTTGAGAGAGAGAGAGAGAGAGAGGGAGGGAGGGAGGGAGGGAGGGAGGGAAGGAGGAAGGGAGAGAGAGAGAGAGAGACACAGAATCCAAAGCAGGCTCCAGGCTCTGAGCTGTCAGCACGGAGCCTGATGTGGACCTTCAAGTCATGAACCATGAGATCATGACCTGACCTGAGCTGGAGTTGGATGCCCAACTGACGGAGCCACCCAGGTGCCCCTTACTCTTTTTAAGATAGCCACAGCCTGAATTCTTCCTTTTCTAACTTCTTTGGTGTGCCTGATTCTGTGTCCTCCTAGTTTTGGAGGTGAACATGTGACCCGGTCAGATGTTCTCAGACTTTTACTGGGATCAGGACTTTTACTCCTGTGCCCTGGGCTGAGCCCCTGAACGGCTGAGAGGCCAATTCCATTGTGTGGGACTTGAGACTGGGGAAGGCAGGGCTAATTGAAGGGGGAAAAAAAAGCCACATCCCGATTATGGTATTTGAGTCCTGAATCCATCTGTGCACCACACGAGATCCACCCCTGAACTGTTAGTTTGTGTAAGCCCAGAATTGCCTAATGGCCAAGCTGTTCACTTGCAATGAAAACATCTCATCCATTCTCCAAATCTTCAGGATATCTAGGTTTAGGCCTTTCCCTGGGCTAGCAGACATTAGGACACATCTCAGTTTCCATCACACAAGTACCCTCCCAACAACAGGATTAAGGAAATTACCATGGGGAGATAGATTTTTTTCTCCATCCAATCAGACTGAAATGTTCTGGGTGAAATAATTTGTGGCACAGTTTCAATTTTCCCTCCTAGAGGAACAGCAGCTTCTCAGTATCTCTGCTAATGAGATCATGGGAGCTGTAGCTAATATGGAGTAATTTCTGCCTTGATGAGAGGGGTGGGTTAGCTGTGTAGTGATGGCTTTGGTGTGACTCACTTCTTCTGGAAGCCCCGGTGTCCTCTTTCACTTTCTAGAATTGCGTTTTTGGAGGAATGCTCTGGACTGGGCTGTACACTGAGTCTACACTAGGACATGGCACGCATAGGCATCCCTTGCTCTGCCTTTTGCCGTAATGTGTGCCTCGGATGTCACTTTCTTGCTCTTATTTATGCTTATTTTGTTTATCCAAATTCATGGCCTTCCTCCCTAATATTAATTTGTGTCTTTGGCAAACTTGTGTCTTATGATAAAAGAGAACTCAGATTTAGAGGAGTTGTAGCAGAAAGACCTTTTCATTGAGGGTTGGTAGCTCATTGCTCTCCCTCTCTGCTTCTGGGTGCTGGTGCATTTATGACCTACTCAGGGTGTGAATCAGCTAAAGGCTTCCTAGGTCCCAGGGTAAGAGCTTCATTCCAATCTCAAGATGGTCCAAGCTGTTGAACATCTCAGAGGGAGCTACTAAAGCTTGTTTGGTTTCCAAAGTGCTCCAACTTTACACCCAAACATCTCTGTGTCCTTAAAGGATACATAAATCCATAAGTTCATCTCATCTGTTAACAATTCTCAAAGTCTTTTCTCCACAGGGTGAACAATTTTATTGTTTTCTTAGTTCTCGGAGGTGTAGAAAGCCCTCAGAGTCACTCTGGGACAAATAGAAGGGCCGAGGACAGACTTGCAGATGAATGTCCTTAACTGAAAGGAGCTGGCAGGCTGCAGAAAGGTTTGTTTATCTTAGCAGGCTCCCTGACAGGGCCTTCTTCCTGGGGCCCAGATCTGCTTGTATCCATTCAATCATGTCTTCACTATTGGTTCTGTCTTTTGAAGACAATGCTTTCCTTTGAGAAAGACCTCTTTATCTCTGGCATCGGAGTTTCTGTCATATTTGCCAAAGGGCCACGTGGCTCAGTCCTAAGTACAGAGTGTGCTTATATGTGCCTTTGAGTTATTGTTAATTTTTACTTCTAGGTAAAGCATTAGGTAGCAGTTATGCTCTAGATATAAACACCCTGCGTTTGCCTCTTGGTATAACTTCAGTAACCTACCTTCCAGCTGAAAGAATGGGGTCCTGCTGAGAAAGAAAATACTGAGCCATGGGAGGAAGGACAAGACACTTCTGGTTATACTGGCATCCTTGGACTGACTTAGGCTTTCACTTGGCTTGCCATTGACGAGAATCCTGCTTTATCTAGGACTGCCTCTGCGGTCCCCAAATGGAAACTGTTAAGATTTCTTACACGTCCTACTTTATAGAAACAAGTAAAATTTCACAGTTATTACAAAAATGTCCCCTACCAGCACCATCAGACACTCCTTTGGCATTTAGGATTTATAAATCAACGATCTAGAGAGTGCACATCTGACCTCACAGAGCAAAGTAAGCTATCGTGACATGGCCAGTTTTAGGGACTTCTTAGACACCCTGAAGCATAATTGCAAAGTTTATCACCAAGTCCTTCAATGGGCTTCTCTTGATGGGTCATTTCATAGAGACTTTATGTATTTTTTTTCTTCAAATTTTTATTTATTTCATAAAGACTTGAAAACTGAGCATTGAATGTTAGTGAGCACCTTCCCTGTGCAAGACACTGTACTGAGCACTGCAAGACAGTGAAAAGAAAGGTAAGCAAGGATTCCTGCCTTCAACACATCTATAAATATAATATTGACCGGGAAACCAAGGCACAAAGCAGAGAAAATTAAAAATGAATCAATTGTTTTGTAGGAACTCAAGACTGCAGTCCCAGAAATGTTACAAGGCAGCTTGTCATTATTAACTAGGTGTAGTGAATATAATTAACTTTATCTATGAAAAACATATCCATAGTTATTTTATGTAACTTTTGCATTCATCACCACCCAAACACAAATGTAGACTTTTTTCTGATGATGAATACCCCATGATTTATTTTGCAGTTAAAACACAGAAACAAAGATGCTGTTGTTATTTTATTTACCAAAACCAACAGTTGATGGAACTAAGATTGGATATTCTTATGGCTCAGGAAAAGTTCTGAGCTACTGAAAATACACTCTTACATGTCTTAAGAAGTCAAATAAGTAGCATGTGGTGACAAAATTTAATAATAAAAAAAGGATTTCTGAAGTCAGAGGGGCTAGGTTCATATCTAAGACTTGTCTTAACTGTTTGTGAACTAAGTAACCTTGGGCGGTTTACTTAATCTTTCTAATGTTCTGGTTACACACTGATAAAGTGGAGGCAATGATATCTCTTGTGTGAGGATTGTGGAGGGGTAGGCGATTTAATGCACATAACACACCTGCACAATATATGAAACCAGTAGGCAACCCACAATGAAAGCTTTTATACTGATGTAACTGTGCGAGTCTGAATTGCCTTTTGTCAGATCATTTTGAATCTTCACATTGGTATGTCCAGGAATTACAACCTCTGTTGAGGGTCCAGGGTAACTTATGCTAGGCTCTATCTCAAGTGGAGGCTTTATAGTTTTAAGTGCCAGATGTGTTACCTTAATAATTCAAGAAAACTTTATTCGTCTCATACGTTTGTAAAACTCCAGAATTTGTTTTTACTAATTGGCAGGTTGGTAAATCACAATTGGTAAACACATTCTCTCTCCCTCTCTCTCTCACTCTTTATCTATGTGTATATATTTTTACAAATGAGAGCCATGAAGTCTTCTAAGATGAGAACTTTTAATACAGTCAATATTGTTGGTAACACTGTTTGAATAAGAACTATGGTTTGGTCCCAGAAAAACTTGTTTGTATCATCACAGGAAAATAACACAGAAGCATTTAGAGAAAGCAGTGGCTTAAATACCCAGTGGCCAGGGTCAATGGCATTTATATTACAACAGAAATCACTTTGTACCGGGAAGTTGTCAGGGTACTGCTATGGGTTGGATTGTGTCCTCTTGGGTCACATTATACATCAAAGTTCTTATGTCCAGTACCTCAGATTGTGGCTACATTTAGGGACAGGATTTTTTAAGAGGTAATGAAGATAAAATGAGGTCATTTGGGTTGTCCTTAGTCCAACATGACTGGTATCCTCATGAGAAGAGGAAATGTGGACACTCACAGGTACAGAGGTAATGTGAAGACATGGAGAAGATGGCCATCTACAAGCCAAGGAGAAAGGCCTTAGGAGAAACCAACCTTGTGTGCACCTTGCTATTGGACTTAGAGCCTCCAGAGTAGTGAGAAAATAAACTTCTGCTTTTTAAGCCACCCATTCTGTGGCTTTTTGTTGTGGTAGCTCTAAACAAACAAACCCAGATACCAAGGTAGTCCTAAAAAACTGAGGGCTCATAACTTGAGGCTAGGGTCATTTTATCCTACATGTGGCCGCTGCTTTTATGAAAGGAAAACAAAGAGGAGGTTGGGAATATGGGATTCCCTGCACCGGTTACTTATGCTGCTGAGCCACACTCCACTGTTCTATGAAATACGGAAATCTGAGAAAAGAACACAAACTGTTTGAACTGATGTCATTTAAAATGTGTGAAAAATAGCCAGACTAGCTCATCGAATAAGAATTTGTCATTAAGGTAGAGATCGAAACCCTCACTGTTCAAAATTTGGCCTGTAGACAACAGTATAGAAATGTGATTAAATTCTTACAGTGAGAAACTAGGAAGATCTGAATTTGAACTTTATCTCTCTACACTTCTGTTTTCTCCTGCATAAAAAGGGGTACATTATTTGGTTGCTATAAGGATTAAGTGAGTTAATAATGAGTTATTGTGTACATGTATAAGAAATATAAGCCATTAGTATTATTTATGTCAATATGAAAGGACAAAGTTGATTACTGATGAGGAAGAAATACATGTTTTGTGGGCAAACTCTGGAAGAACTCATGCTCACCTGCAATAGTTTGCCCAAAGTGTACCAATACCATGGATATGATGTGACATTCTTTTTTTTTTTAATGTTATTTTTGAGAGAAAAAGAGACAGAGCGTGATCAGGGGAGGGGTGGAGAGAGACAGGAAGACAGAATCCAAAGCAGGCTCCAGGCTCTGAGCTGTCAGTACAGAGCCTGATGTGGGGTTCCAACCCACGGATCATGAGATCGTGACCTGAGCTGAAGTCAGACACCCAACTTACTGAGCTACCCAGGGTCCCCATGATGTTCTTTTCTAATTGCCGCAATGGCTAATGTGGAGACCCCTGGTTGTTCTAGAGAGAGTCTCACTTAGAATAGTGGTGAGTGATCTTACCATGAAATATCCTCAATGCTTGAAAAACTGTTCACTAAGGGGGTAGGGTGGGCTGTTGTTAATCACGGTGTTCTTTATTGATTCTTTTGGATTGTGGGTGGGTTTCTCTTCTGGCTACCTGAATGTGTATGTTAAAGGAAGTAGGATATGGTTAGTGACTTATTTTTAGATCTAGTATAACTCTTAGCTTTGTCTCTGTTATAATTTCCAGACACCATTGCTTCCTTGGTAACCACTGCTTCGCTAGCTCCTTTTAAACACTTTGTGGTAAACCAGTTGATGATTGAGGCTGAAGAAAATAAAACATACAGCACTAGGGCTGAGAAATATATTTCTTCATAGACCTTAGAGAGGAGTAGTGAGTCAGACCTGTTGAGCACATTGGTACTTAGGACCTCTTAAAATAGGAATGTTCTTCCCCCTGCAGCTGTAGGGATTAGTGTTGTGGGCCTAGGGGTTCCTGAAATGAGTGCCTCCTGGACTTCTCCAGGGCACAGCGTGGGCCCTGCACCTTCCTGGAGGAGGGCGGGGCCCCTCAGTCCCTATGGGCACCCTTCCTGCCACCTGCCATAGTTGAGCTCCCAGAAAGGAGAGTAGGAAAGATTGCGGGGGAGGTGGAGAAAAGAGAGCAGGCTTCCTAGGCAACAAAGTGCTTGGGAGAAATCTATGGCATCTCCATGTAACCCCAGGGGAGGTGACTTTAGAAGAGGAAGATTTCCTCTCTGTAGCTCCAGGTATGGTTCATGGTCATCCTTCCCAAGACATCAAAGCCTTTCTGAGGCAGATCCTGCCTGGAATGTTATATTTTTTCTGCCGGATATTGTTTGAAATTAAGAGCCTCACATCATAAGCAATTTTCCTTTTTGCTCTCTCTTTCCAGAGTGGAAGACTTTATAGAGCTCCTTTGGTAGAAATGTTTATGGAAATATTGGGGATATTTCTTTTTTCTTTATTTTTTTTAAGTATTTATTTTTTTGGGAGAGTGCAAGCAGGGGAGGGGCAGAGAGAGAGGGACAGAGGATCTGAAGTGGGCTCTGTGCTGACAGGCTGACAGCAGTGAGCCTGGTGTGAGTCTGGACCATGACCTGAGCCAAAGTTGGATGCTCAACTGACAGAGGGGGCTATTTCTAAACCAAGATGATAATAAAGGGATTTTTTTCTGGGAGTGCTGACCAGTGGCCTGTTTGAGTTTGAAGGAAAATAATCTGAAACATACTCTTCATGGGAGAAGAAACCTGGAAAGCAGTAATGCCAAAGGGGAGTGGGGCTGACAGTGTACAGGCACCAAGCAGCCAGAATGCAATGAGAGACGGCAGCACAAAAGGCCAGGACTATTCTGGGATACATACCCTGAGTCACAGAGTAACAGAGACCAGAGGTGACAGCTGGTCTCTCGGCTCCTCAGTGAGCAAGCATCTGGAATATCACTCTGATTTTGTGAAGCTCACTTTAGGAGCATTGAACCTTAGGGAATTTGGAAAAGGGCAAGGAGAGGGAGTAGTTGGAGTTGAGGGCTTACGTGATCTGATGAGAGAAAAGACTAAAGAAGCTAAACGTGGGCAACTAATGGGGGAGGGGTATAGTCTACTCATTCCTGATACCCTAAAAGACAAGAATTATTTATAAAAGGAGATGGTATCATTAGAAGATAAGAAATGAGCATTGAAAGGCTGAATAGCACACATACAAAAAGCTCTGGCCAACTGTATTAGCTTGCATAACAAGACCACCATTTCCCAAGGAAATCCAGTGTGTGTGTGTGTGCGCGTGCGCACACACACATGTACCTGTTTGTGTACCTGTTTACTTGAGATATTTGACAGTAGATTTTCTGTGCAATGATACTGTAAGCTTTTCTGAACCAGAGACCACTGTAGCACAAAGTGACGATTGGTCACCAGACCTCCAAACTCGGCAACAAGTGTCCTCATGTAGCTTCTAGAACCCAGACACTGAGCAAATTAACCTCAAAATGTTTCTGTGAAATGCAGGCTTGTCACAATAGATTTTTTAAAAGATGTTTGTTTTTGAGAGAGGGAGAGATAGACAGCCTGAGCAGGGGAGGGGTAGAGAGGGACAGAGGACCTGAAGCAGACTCTGTGCTGATAGCAGAGAGCCCCATGCCAGGTTTGAGTCAATAAGCTGTGAGATCATGACCTGAGCTGAAGTTTCATGCCTAACCAACTGAGCCACCCAGGGACCCCCCACGATAGATTTTGATTAGATTCTTACAGTCCATTCTGTGATGGGAAAAGGAATTCTACCAAGACTGAGATGTAGGGTGTTTACATCTTACGTGGAGGAAGTGTGGCCCCCATGGTGGATGCAGCGAGGCTCAGAGTGAAGTGGAGGGCAAGGGTCAAACCTCGATAAAGAACCCATCAGTAATTTTGATACATGAATCCCAGAGGAAGCTGTGACATACGGTTCTTGTTATAGGACTGGGGATCTGATTGTGTTTAGAAATTCATGCAAGAAAGTACATAATATAAGCAGGGGTTTTGATTCAGATGAAAACAAGGCTAACTTTTCTTAAATCCAGTTTCAGAAATAAAAGTTTGCTTGCGAGGTTTGGAGGACAGCTGGGAAAACCCTCTGGACTCGGACCCATGTAAGCCTTCTCAGACATCAGGGGCCTACGAGGGGCCAGATATTTTTGCTGTCTATTTTTATTTATAAATACGTCCTACCTCCCAGGTGCTGGAAAGCTAATCCAGGCTGACAGATTTCCTTACTTGACTGCCTTGGCTTTCAGTGGCCAGTGTCACTGCTATTAATAGTAAACTCTATATTCTTAAAGAGGTAGGCCGGGAGCAGACCCTGGTAGGAAAGATCAGGCTGGGGTTAGGCTGGAGGAAGACAGAAGCAATTAAGCAGAGGGGACAGAGAGGCACCAAAGAGAAAAGCCAGGAATTTCTTGAGTGAAATTAACCTTAAGCTGACTTTGAAACTTTCTTTGATACATTCTTCTAGCAATTGGTTTTAAGGTCTGCATAATACAAGATTAAGGAGTTCAAGAGGACCCAGGGGTAGATGGAAAGTGATTCCAATGACCAGATTAGTTGGCTTCTTTGAGAAAGGGACTCAAGGGATGATCTCATTGAATGAGCTTCTTTTCTGGCTCCCTTTTCCTTAAGCAAATATAAAAATAGTCCTTTTAAAACAGCAATATGTATCTTTTAGCTAGTCTCTTCCTTTGGTTTTCAAAGCATATTGCATATTTTGAGAGAAATTCCAGTCAATTTTGGTGCTTTTGTGTCTTGCTTATTTATTCTATGGTGGTCCAAGGTCCCAAGCAAAGACAGCATTGTGCCCCCAAACACTTTAGAAGTAAACCTTTATTAATGGAATTCTAGGGAAGTAGAATTTATGCTTAACTCTTAGTTAAACATAAAACCCCTTTTGCTTTAATCCTTGATGTTGAAATCCTTTTTAAGATGTTTACATTGCTTTTATGTCTGTACACAGTACATGGAAATGATCTAATCTAACTCTTACTCTGATGATTCAGCATCTTGTAGCCCCTCTATTCTAAAATGTTTTACAAAAAAAAATTTTTTTAATGCTTACTTATTTTTAAAAGAGAGAGACAGAGCATAAGTGAGGGAGGGGCAGAGAGAGACACACAGAATCCAAAGCAGGCTTCAGACTCTGAGCTGTCAGCACAGAGCCCGATGTGGGGCTCAAACTCAAGGACTATGATATCATGACCTCAGCTGAAGACAGATGCTTAACCAATTGAGCCCCTCCCAGGTGCCCCTCCCCTACATCCTAACTATGTTTTATTGTAGGGATAGAGGGTATGGAAGAGAATGAGTCTAAGCCTTGGCTGAAATGCCACCTTTATCTAATTGTGTTTAAATCCAGGGACACACTGGCATTTCTGGTTCAATTCTAAATACGTGCAGACTCCAGCCCCAAACACTGCCACTCCTTTAGCAGGTCCAGAATGAAACTTTTGCTTCCATGTGATCTCCTCCTAGGAGAATCTTGAAGCCCTGATAATGAAAAGCTGTTTTGAGGTACCTGGTTGGCCCATTTGGTTAACCAACTTTGGCTCAGGTCATGATCTCACAGTTCGTGGGTTTGATCCCTGCGTCAGGCTCTGTGCTGACAGCTCAGAGCCTGGAACCCGCTTCAGGTTTTGTGTCTTCCCCTCTTTCTGCTTCTCTCCCACTTGGGGGTCTATCTCTGTCTCTCAAAAATAAATATTAAAAAAATAAAACATAGGACTCAATAGGCCTTGGTATATTCAGAAAGTTGTGCAACCATCGCTACAATCAATTTGAGAACTTTATTCCAAAATAAAATCTGTACCCCCTACTCCTGTTCTGTCTCTCTCTGTCTCTTAAAAAATAAATACATGTTAAAAAAATTAAAAGAAAAGAAAAGAAAAGCTGTTTCTACAAATAAGACAAAACCATCACAGAAGTATTCTCCTGGGCCATGGCTTGGAGATACCTCACTTTCAAGCCTGAGGCTATGTGCTCCTGAGTTTTTTTGGTGACCTGGAGGAGACCTGGATGGGCCCTGGAGGCACATGGAGACTCCTAGCTCCTTCCCAGCACAAGTAGCTGAATAAGTGTAAATGTATTCATGTATGTGGGGTGGAGCAGTCATGCTGCCCGCTATCTTGGTGTTCCCTTTGAGTTCAAGGAAAAGTGCTAGGTTGGAAGACATAATTAAGTCACCCAAAGACGATTTTTAAAAATCTCCTCTCTCCCACCCTTTCTATCTTAGTTGCCAGAAATGGGCAATGGGGATCCCATGGGAAGGACAAGAAACTGGTAGCAGGTCCGGGTTCCTATTTGCCTTGGCCTCTTTTGCCTGTTGTGACAATGAGGAAAGAGTCAACGGATCAAATCTACTGCACAACCTCTTTCAGCTCCAGGATCTACCACATTTATGAAGCAAATGGCCAAAGGAATGTGAGCTGGGTCAAGGACAAGAGGATTTAGCCAAGGGAGCCCCGTGGTTTCTTGCTTGTCATGAATGATGTATAGAATGAGGTAATGCAAACAAAATTAAGTGAGAGCCACAGAGTGACTTTCCACACAGCTGGGAGTGAAGCTTTTTGATGACTGTATGATTTTTTTAAATGTCCTGGAGCATCAGAAGGCCTGAATTCTAAAATCACATTACCTTGCAACTTGATGTCACAGATATCTGGGCTTCAGGGAAGCAGGGCTTTCTCCAAGGGTGGAATGCCACAGACATTTTGACATTGGGAAGTTTGGTAAAGCCCTTCCTCTAATTGTTCCTCCCTCCACATTTGTGGTGTTAGTCTTCTGGCTTAGAGAATTGGCCTGATTGCTATTAGAAATGCAGGGTGAGGGAAGGGAAGGTTATAGAGGGTAAGAAATGAAAACCTGCAATGGGGCAGCATGTCCAGAGGGAGCTAGTTGGCTAAGGCAGAGTTTACAGAAAGAGCAGCCTCCGTGATGTGCTTAGGACCAGGCTTTTTTCCTGCTTTGAGTTTTCCTTTACTTGAAGCTGTATTTATGATGTTTACCAGAGGCTCCACTTTTCTGACTCGTGGACTTTCCTTCTGAGGAAAGGAGTCAGGAGCATATGGGTTAGCCCAGTGTTCTGGCTGTAGGGCCTTGACCCCTGTCTGCAAACTGAGAAGGAATGTCTGCCACAAAAAGTGATTTTGAGGGGTTTTTTGTAATGTCCGTGGACCAAGAAATATAAATTCTCTCCTTCCTTCTATTTTCCCTGTTTTTTCTTTTCCTGTTGACTTTCCTCATTAAACATGCTAGGAGGTGTTTATCTTGAGGCTGATAAAGCCTTTGCTTCTAAAGTGGGCTGTGGAATTAGTCAATTAGTTCTTCTGTGAGGAAAATATTCTGAGGATTGAGAGAGAGAGAGAGAGAAGGAGAGGTAGAAAGAAAGAAACGCCACTGAGGGAATTGTTTTGGGGGCATGTGAGGACTGAGAAGGGGGTAAGAAAGAGGACCTTTTATCCAACCCAGGTAAAAATGGAACAAGATTATTATACTTGTTTTCTATGGTATATTGAGCATGAGGAAGATGCTGCTTGAAAGAGAGGAAAAAAATTATTCCATGGACCTGTGCCTGTTTGACATTTGACTTTATTTTGTCTACATTATTTGGGAAACCCCAAACTCAGAAATTTTTATGAAAAGAGCTCTTTTCTGAGGTTCCTGGCAGAAGCAAACATAAAGCTTAATGTGGATGTCTCAGGATTCCCGCATGTAAATAATACCTGCTGAACATGAGCTCATGACACATAGTTGCAAGATGCACAAGAAAACAATCTACCCCAAATGTGCATTAGTACGCATTAAAAAAGAGCACATTAGAATTATAGTTTCCAACAATTTAAAATAGTAGAGTCATGTGTGGAAACTATGACAATGATATTTGAAATGATTAAAGGGGCGCCTGTGTGGCTCATTCAGATAAGCGTCCGACTTCAGCTCAGGTCACGATCTCATGGTTAGTCAGTTCGAGCCCCATGTTGGGCTCTGTGCCCACAGCTCAGAACCTGGAGCCTGTTTTGGATTCTATGTCTCCCTCTCTCTCTCTGCCCCTTCCCTGCTTGTACTCTGTCTCTCTTTCTCTCTCAAAGATAAATAAACGTTAAAAAAATTAAATGGTTAAAGACATACAATAGGGAACTAAAAATATGAAAGAAGAACAAGTAGTTGTAAAAAGTTATTATAAAAAAAAGGAAAGACAGTTTTGAAAGAGCATACTAAAACTTCTAGAAGGGAATATTATTATTATTTAAAATTTTAAAACATTATTTTAAATTTATTTTTGAGAGAGAGAGAGGGAGTTGGTGAGAGGGAGAGAGAGTGGGAGACACAGAATCTGAAGCAGGCTCCAGATTCTGAGATGTTGGCACAGAGCCCGATGTGGGGCTTGAACTTGCGAACTGTGAGATCTTGACCTGAGTGAAAGTCAGATGATCAACTGACTGAGCCACCCAGTGCCAGGGAATATTATTCTTTTATTAATTTTTTAAATGTTTATTTCTGAGAGAGAGAGAGAGAGAGAGAGAGCCCATGCATGAGCAGGGAAGGGCAGAGGGAGGGAGACAGAGGATCCAAAGCAGTCTCCACTCTGAACAGCAGAGAGACTGATGTGGGGCTCAAACTCACAGAACTGTGAGATCATGACCTGAGCCAAAGTTAGACACTCAACAAGTGAGCCACTCAAGTGCCCCCAAAGGGAACATTATTGAAGGGAGAATTAGTAAATTGCAAAGTAGATCTAATAAAATTATCCAGAAACTGGCATGGAGATATAAATTGGTGGGAAATATTTAAGACAATTAAAAATACAAATAGAAATAGAATGACAACTTTGTATATATTAATCATAGTTAATCATAGAAAGAATAAAGGGAGTAGAAGAAAGGCAGTATTTGAAGAGGTAATGATTAAGAGACTAGGAAGTTTCAACAAAATCCAAAAATTAACTTGTGCTCCTTTATGCATTCTGCCCCTAGGAAGGTAGAATGGCTTACCTAATTGGTGAATTTGAGACGAAAAAACTGAGCCAACTCAAGTTAGCTCTGCTCTTCGTCTCTCAGGGCAAACCTGTCTTTAGTCAGGATGTTTTCCTCTGCTCCTTCTTGTGGCAAATCACACCCCGGCAGCCCTTATGGGGGAATTTGTCTTTCTCAATCAGCAAATCAGTCTAACTTTGGTCTCATATTAAGCTACAGTCTCCAACCCAGGCTTTATAAGTAACCAAGAAACTTAGTTATTTGATTTCTCAACTTGTTCATCACCTGGGCAGGACAGAGGGGAAAAAAAAACATTTTTAGGAATGAATATGGAAACATTGGTAAGATATAGTAGATATTAAAAAATAAAGAGGAGAGAGTGCCTAGATAGCTCAGTTGGTTGAGCATCTGACTCTTGATTTCGGGTCAGGTCATGGTCTGAGGGCCATGGAATTGAGCCCCGGTGTTGGCATGGAGCCTGTTTAAAATTCTCTCTCTCCCCTCTGCCCATCTCCCCCACTTGCTCTCTCTCTCAAATAAAAAATAAATTAAAAAATACAGAGGATAATATGGCTATCAAAATACAAGTAAACTTAAAAACTTTGATGACATAGACTATTTCATAGAAAAATATAAGTTTACAAAAACTGACTCAAGAACAAATAGTTATAAGCATTAAAAAATGCAGTCTTCTATAAAAATCTACACATATGCCTGTATATGTATGTATACACACACACACACACACACACACACACACACACAAATATATACTCATTTTAAACTCCTAATTTACAGGCAAGTTCTATCAAACATTCAATCTTAAACAAATGTTTCAGATAATAAAAAGAGTGCTCCCCAACTCATTTTATGAGACTGGCATAACTTTGATAGAAAGTCAGATAAACTTGGTATTACAAACAGAAAAGGTCACTATGAAAAAAGTTGCAGGCCAATAATCACAAATAAACATGGGACTGAAATCATAAATAAAATATAAGCCAGTCAGAATCCAGTTATATCTTCATGAGTTTTAATGTTTATTTTTGAGACAGAGAGAGAGAGAGAGAGCGAGCGAGCAGGAGAAGGGCAGAGAGAGAGGGAGGCACACAGAATCCAAAGCAGGCTCCAGGCTCCAAGCTGTCAGCACAGAGCTTGACGTGAGTCTTGAACCCACAAACTGCGGGATTTGATCTGAGCAAAAGTCGGAGGCTTAACCGACTGAGCCACACTGGCGCCCCTTCTTCATGAGTTTTATATATGTGTACTTGTGTGCATTGCATGCATGTGTATGTGTATAAACCGAGTAGGGGTTTTAAAGTAAAGATGGTTTAGCAATAGAACGGCTTTTGGAAATGTAATTTACCAATATTGACTAAAGAAGAAATATGCAATCATTTAAATGGAAGCAGGAAAAAAACCTTAAAAAATTCAATGTATTTTTATGATAAATTCTTGGTAAAATGGAAAGGCAGGGCGTATTTGATAAAAGATGATCTACCAACACTTTAGAGCAAACATTATTTGCTATGGTATTTCCTTCAAAGAGAAATAAGAATGCCTGTCAACACAGCATCTGTGAATCAACGTACAGCAGGTTCTAGTCAGTGATGTTAGACAAGAGGAAATGAAAGATACAAGCATTGGAAAAAGAAGAAAACTCTTTTTCTTGTGTGTGTGGGTTTTTAGACAATGTTTACATCCAAGAGAAAGTGTCAAATAATTCAAGTAATAAAGTTGTTGGATAGAAGATTCTTGTAGGTCGGGTTCCAGAGAAGCTGACTCTGACCTGGCAATTAGCATGTAGTTTATTAGGTTGTGTTCTTGATATTAACACCTGTGGATAGGATGGATGAGAAGCAGGATTGTGGGAAGGGAGAAGCTGAGCTCTGACACAGTCCTCACAAAGACCCCGACAACCCCATGGGAAGATCTGAATCTGGCGAGTCCCTTTAGAATTGTCCCAAGTTAGGGTGAAGAGGCCAGGCCTTTCTATTTCCAAGTTGACCAGTTACTGGGTGTACAATGCCCTGGGACGTGATGTGGCTCTGGGCTTGCGGCTCTTTTGGCTAATAACACTTCTTTAAGACGGCTTGTAGATAAGATCTAACTGTTGGCATTTCTTCCTTGCACCTAAAGGAATAAGTTCTTTAGTCCTAAAGGGGGATCCGGTAGGCACAGGGATCTACTTACTCATTTAACTTTTGGGAGCCATTCTTTCAGGATCTCAGTGGGAGTCTTTTCCTTGGGGGGAACTCATAGGAGGGAGATGAGTGGGATGGACTATGACCCCTGGTGGAGCAGCTCGGGACTGTGACTGATACTGATTGCCACCTTACCATGCATGCTAGACCTCCTCTACTCTCTTACAGCACCTCTGCTAGTCTCGGTGGTGCACCTGGTGGGCCCTCACTCTGACAGGTCTAATACCTAGGTCATGGTGTCCTTCTTAGGTCAGGATTGCTGCAACTGTCCAATTACTGTCAAAGTTGGGCAAGGTACTACCAAGAGGCACCAGACACATCACTTAAATGCCAGATATATTCTCCCCTGCCTACTTTATGTAACAGCAACCCTTCCTTGTCCTGATAATTAGTGTTAACACCCCCACTATTTCAGAACCTGCTACTCATTATGGTAATTACATCTCCTTGCTTTCTAACAGTTAAGTGTTGCTATCTGCCCTCTATTATTCTGGGGTCCTACTATCCCCACTGCTCTCAGTGAGTCCAGTTCTGTAATGGCCTCTGCTACTGTCATTCCTGGCCTACAGAGGGGAGCCACCGCTGAACTTGAAGAGGCTGATGGTCCTCTCACCAGCATATTTTTTATTGCTCTGGGCCCGACTATGGGGAATTTTTATCCTGTGGATTTTTCAGTCTTACATGGTGAGTCCACTCTTATATGCCGAGTTATCTAGGTTTGTTTGTTTTTTTTACTATTTTTTCTTCTTCTGCATTGGTAATTCAGGCATTTCTGCATTCACTTAATGTGGGCCAGAGTCAAACAAACTTTTTCTATGAAGGGCCAGAGAGTAAATATTTTAGACTTTGTGAGCCACAAACAGCCTTCCTTGCATATCTTTGTTTATTTTTTATAGCTCTTTAAAAACGGAAGAAACATTCTTAGCTTTCAGGCTTTACAAAAATAAGGCACTGGAATTGTAGTCTGTGAACCCTTGGGCCGTAGCTTTTTCATGTGTCTGGGAGCCTTCTTTGCACGGTGTTTGCATAATCTCCCAACATCCATAACAGGACCCATGTTAAATCCCATGTCCTGCCACAGTGCCCCTAAATTAATAAACTCTCCCTTCTTCTACTTTATATTCTGCCTCCAGTGAACCAGTATCCTCAGAAACCAGTCCAGTGCACAGTCTCCTGGCTCTTTATGGGACATATTTTCTGGGTGCTACAGCTCCCTTTTGGCAAATTCTCTTTCCTTTTTTATCAGGCTCAGGACATTCATTATTCTCCTAGTTACCAGGGGAGGAGGTGGAGGCTGATCCCAAGAGGGAGTCATGTTGTCCTGCAGGAGAGAGGCTTCTTCAGGAGATGCAAGTAAGAGGGAAAGAATAGATGTTAGGAGTGAGGGCTGGACCACTTCTGCAAGCTCAGATGGTTCTGAGATATGTAAAGATTAAAGAGTTTCAGGTGCATCACCCCAGGGTGTCCCCATTCATTTTCTCCCAGCCAGGACTCTGAACTTACATAGCTGACTGACCAGTATCAACTGATAGTCTAATCTTTGGAGTTCTGCTACTCTTAAGGTTAAGTCTGCCTTTACTATTTCCTTAGGCTGCAAGATTTGAGAGCCACTACCCTGAACTTTTACTGTTAGTTTTTGATAATTAATTTTTATTAGTTTTCCTAGAAATTTTTCAGAGGATTAACAAATCTTAGCTATAGCCATCAGTTCCACTGTCCCTATAGTTATAATTTACCCCATGTTTTTCTAATGCCTAATCACGTTCTCTTGTGCACCCTCTCTTACCAGAATACCCTCTCAGTTTAACACAGATGAATGCTTTAATAATTTCACCTCTACTTTGTGCCAGTGATGGGTTCTCATTGCCAGTCAGGCAGAGGATGATCCAACTGCAAAATTTCATCTTAGCAGCTGCTTTCATAGACTGTTTCAGGTTGCGTTCTCCAGGAAGCAGATTCTGGGGTAAAGATTAGCTTACAGAAAGCATGCTTCTGAGGTTGGTGTCTGTGGACAGGATAGGATAGAAGCAGGATTGAAAAGAGAAGAAGATGGGGCTGGATGTGGGGTCAGTGGCGACCTTGGTAGGGTAGCTCTAGAACTGGGATGGCCCTTCAGAGTTGTCAGAAGCTGGTGTGAGGAGGATGAGTCTATATTCCCTGTTAATCAGCCTTTGTTACTAAAAACTTACTAACAAAATTTAAAAAAGTAACAAAAACTCTAAGATGTCTGGAAATAAATCAAGTAATAATCAAGCCATTTTAAGAAAAAAATTACAAAATTTTATTAAAGTAGACTTAAGTAAATGGATATATTATGTCTATGGATAGAAGATTCAATAGTTCAAAGATGTTAGTGCTTCATATGTTAATATGAAATTCAAAATCCCAATAGCTTTTTAAAAATATTTGACAACCATACCCTAAAATTTGTATGAGAAAGCAAATGGTCAAGAATAGTCAAAATAAGTTTAAAAGTAGAACTTAACAGAAAGTTCTGTCTTAACAGAAAGACTTGCCCTACTGGATATCAGGACTTATTAAATGCTGAAATAATTAAAATAGATGGCAGTGCCATAGGAATATATAGACAGACCAGTGTGATCTAATAGAGATTTGACCCTTGTTTGAATAATTACTTAGTATGCCATAGTGGTCGCATTATAAATTAGTGGGAAGATTTTTTTAGACTATTTTTAAAAAATAAATGGTGCTGAGACAATTGATTATATATATGGAAAAAGAAAACTATATCTTTGCCTCATTCTATACATAAAAGTTTGATTCCATGTAGATTGGATAGGTATAAATTATAAAACTTTAAAACTTTTACAAGAAAATACACAAAAATACTTTGATGACTTTGAGGTAGGGAAAGTTTTCTTAATACATGAAAACCACATGTCACAAAAGAAAATACTGATAACTTTGACTCTTTTAAAGGTTTTGTACTACAGAGATATCTTAACTAAATGTCAGGTCATAATAAGAGAAGATATTTGCAATATAAGTAACTGATAGAGGAATAACATCTGGAACATTTAAAGAACCTCAGAAAACAGTAAGAAAATGACAGGTCAGCATATAAGTAGGCAAAGGATAAGAACAAGCAGTTAAGAGTAGCTGAAACATGAATGGCTAATAGGCATTTGAGAAAATTTTCACCTTTCCCAGTGATCCTGGAAAAGTTAATGAAAACTACAGTGAAATAGTTTTTCATGCCCATCAGGTTTGTAAAAACTGGTAAGTCTGCAAATTCTGGTATTGGGGAGGATTTGGGACAAGGAAATATTCCCATTCTGCTAGTGGATATGTGAAGTGGGATGTGCATTGGAATAACCACTTGTGAAAGCAATTTGGTAACATCAAATAAAATTTAAAATAAACTTAATTTTCACCCAGGATTTCTCTACTGCCCTAGAGAAATGTTTTTATATGTGGATATGAATGTTCAATTTAGTATCATTTGCAATGGATGGAAATTGGAAACAGCTTTAATTTCCATTCACTGGAGAATAGGTAAGTTGAAGTATATTCATACAAAAACATATTATACTGAAGTTAGACCCACATGTCTCAGTGTGTATGGACCTAAAAAGTAAAATCTTAAACTAAAAATTAAAAAAAAAAATAACTGCAGTATATGGCATAATGCTATACTTATAAATATACGCATTTTATAGTTATGTATTTCATTATTTTTAATATACAGATAATATATTACATAATGTTTTATAAAATATTATGAAAACATGAGTGAAGATGAGAAACATCAAATTAAATATAATATTCCTTCTGCAGAGGGAAGTGTGAGAAGAATAATGGGATTGAACAGGGGGCTATCATCATATCTGTAGTTTTTTCCTTTCAAAGACCCCAGGGTTATAAAGATAGAAGGAAATTTAAAAAAAAAATTTTTAAGGTTTATTTATCCTTGAGAGAGAGAGACAGAGTATGAGCAGGAGAGGGGCTGAGAGACAGAGAGAGAGAGAGAGAGAGAGAGAGAGAGAGAATTCGAAGCAGGATCCAGGCTCTGAGCTGTCAGCACAGAGTCCGACACAGGGCTTGAACCCACAAACCGTGAGATCATGAACTGAGCCAAAGTTGGACGCCTATCCAGCTGAGCCACCCAGATGCCCCTAGAAGGAAAAATTTAAAGCTTTGACAAAGCTGAGTGGTGGGGACATGAATTTTTGTTTTGTTTTAAAATTTTTTATACTTTTTGGTATGTTTGGATTATATCAAAACTTGATTAGAAAATTAAGGAGTTTAAATAAATAGACTAAGGAAATAATCTATTACTGTAATTTGATTAAAATTAATGTTGCAAATCCTTGTTTTTGACCAGTGAATCCCAATGTCCGTAGACCATGGCATTTAGTTTGATGAAGTCCATCTTGGACTCTACAGGGACTCTGAAAGAGAATAACTAGGTGAGCATGAATAAATTAAGTATGCTGGGAGTAATCACATGAGATATCTCTAGTCTTTCTTGGTTGGGGACATTGAAGGTTGGGTAGGGGAAAGAATGGAGGTTCAGGAAGAAGCTCAGCTCGGGAACTTCTCAAGAGATCCAGCAACTTGCAGAGCATCTGAGGCCTTTTCCTTTCTGCCTTCAGGATTAGGCTTCCTGGTGTTCATGTGATGCCCCCTGCTTCCCCAGTGTCTCTGTGGGCTCATTAACTCACTGCTCTAGGTGTTCTCATCAAGAAGCAGTGAAGCTGTGGAATGCAAGCAAAGCCTGTGGAAGCAGCAAAGCAGATAATATCCCATTGTGGATTCAGTAGAAACAGAACTATGGGACTGTGTGGGAACATTGGTGATCAGAGCCATGTGGGGGGAAAACCTAGAAAGTCAGAGTTGCAAGGGACCTTTTGGACCATCTAGCCCAGAGTTTGTGTGTTCATACTTTTTGTTTGTTGTAACATGGTAGGTGAACCAGGTGTCAAGACACTGCTCTGGGTAAAGGAAGTGGGAGGACCACAGGGGAGACTAGTCCTTGGTGCTCCTGCTTCTTGCTCTTCCCCCTGACAGCCCCTGACCAGCCTCTAGGAAGCACATGATATAAAGTACTGCTCATATCCACACCCTTTATTAGATGGATAAGGACGTCACCTCCAGTGATTGTTCCAGCTTATACTCAGCTGGTGAAGGTAGAGTGCCTCTACTACTGACAGGGCAGTTTCTATTGCACCCATCAAGCACTTTCTCAATTTTCTTAGAATGAAGTCAGTGTAACTGGGCTATATTGATTATTTCCCTTATTTTTGTTTATTTATTTTCTATAGTCTAGATTAAAAAAACAATTTTGAGTGTTTCTATACCAAGCCATGATACTATCATCCTGCTGTGTTACAGCTTACTTCATTATTTCACTGAGCTCCAAGGGAAGGAATCAGAATTAGTTCTTAAGTGTTATGGTGATGGGGGAGGGAAGATGGATCTAGACTAATTCTCTGTGAGAGAGCTAGGAAATAAATTAAGAGGGAGAATATCCCAGTGTACCTATTGTCCCCAAACAGCTTCTCCTAAACTCTATTTAAATAATAATTTGGTTAATCAAGTTGCAGTTTTAAAATGCTAACATCTTTTTTTAAAGCCTATTTTTTCAACATTGTATTTATTTCTGAGAGAGAGAGAGAGAGAGAATGTGAACAAGGGAGGGTCAGAGAGAAAGGGAGACACAGAATCCGAAACAGGCTCCAGACTCTGAGCTGGCTGTCAGCACAGAGCCCATTGTGGGGCTCAAACCCACGAACCGTGAGATCATGACCTGAGCTGAACTTGGATGCTTAACCGACTAAGACACCCAGGCGCCCCTAAAATGCCAGTATCTTCCTTCCAGGTAAAACCCGTTGATCCCTTCCACCATAAAGTGAAAATTGATAATATTTCTTGACTGTTACTACACTTGTGCTGCTCATGTACTCTTGGCCCATGTCAATAAAAATTTTTAGAAAAAAATATTTCTTGAGCACTTTCTACATGCCAGGCACTATGCCAAGTGTTTCACATGCACTACGTTATATAATCCACATAGTAATAGTGTGAGGTAAATACAACTGTTATCTTCAATTGCATAAGGATGAATGGAGGTGTATGGAGGTTAAGAATTTCACCCAAAAGCACACGACTAATAAATAGCAGTCAAGATTTGAACCCATGCCTTTAGTGGCTTTGCTACCCTGAAATGGACAATTAGGTTTCATACCCAACAACCCAGAGAATGACTGTTTCATTGGGTGTATGGAAGAAGGGTTAGTTAATTATAGAGTAGGTGGACATGGCCCGTGGGGCTTTCCTCTCCATTCTACAACATAGCTTAATTTACTTCTGTACAAATTTGGATTAGAGATTCCCAAGAATAAATAAAATATAAAAGAAAAATACTAACCAAAATATAACCAAACTACAAGAACCTAAAACTTCACTGAAAGATTTGCTGTAAAACATTGATATAAATGAAAGCATAATTTCCGCAGGAGCTATATGGTAGTATTAGCCCTGATTTCCTATTGCCTTTGTAGATTTTAAATTCTTAAAATCAGATTTTGGTGAGAAGGGACTGTTAAGGATACTTAAATAATATAAAGTTAACTAATGATGTCCATTTCAAAGAAATGTAAACTGGATATTTGAAATAATTAAATTATTTAAAAATCTCATTTTGCAAATGGTGTCAGTCTTCACATCATCCAAATTCATTTCCAATTGAATTCAAACTGGCTTAAACAACAGGGATATTAGGTCCTATAGTCCTCAGTTCTGAAGTAGAGTGGGCTTTATGTTTGGTTCATTGAGTCACAAATATCGTCAAAGGGCTAGGTTCTGTCTGTCTCTTCATTCTGCTGTTTTAAGCTTTGGCTTCATGTTCAGGTAGATTTTTCTTGTGCCACAAAATGGCTGCCGTTTGGGGCTACACACAGAGAGGAAGAGAAAAAGAGAAGAAGAGAAAACTGGCTTCCTGTTGCTCTCTCTTCAGAACCAAGAAAAACATTTCTTCAAACCTCTTTTTTACTGGTCACATGACCATTTCTTAGACAATCTCAGCAAGATGGGTTGAGATTACGTACAATCAGCCAGGTCCACCTCTTTAAATGAGGTTGTTCCCTCAGACATTATTGCTTTTTCTCAATAAGAGAAAAGTGCAATGTATGTTACAGAGGCAACCACAATCCCCAGTGTAGAATTTGCCTGCACCAGATGGGTACCATGATTCATTTACATATTCAAGAGACATGTATTAAATATCTGCCATCTGCTCAGAACCCAGAGATTCTAAAGAAAAGTTATACATGAATCCATTTTTCTATTAGGTGACAAAAATGACAAACTGTGGCTCATGCCCCTCCTGCTTTTTCCTTCCTACCCTTTGGTATAAGCACTCAATAAAAATCTCAATGTAGCCAAAGACTGAACTAAAGATGAAAACTGAGTCCAAATTGATGGCTACAAAACAAGGAAACTGACCAAATTCAGCCAACCATTTAGTTACTAACCAATTATTTTATTAAATACATTCCTTTCAAAGAATTAATCTTTCTTTTTACACAGACCAATTTTCCTCTTTCAGGGGGATAGATTACACTGACTTACCTTTAACTCGTGAAAGCACTGTGTATGCATGCATCTCCATCTCCCACAATCCATAAAATTTGACAGCTAGAATTTGGGGCTTACTATATTACATATTAAGTCTTTAATTTTGAAGGGGGTAGGTAGGTGAAGGGCTGAAAAATTACCAAATGCAAAGTTCAGAGTGCCCTATCTTGGCAAAATACTTGCATTTGTAAATTTGAAAGACTTTCAGAAGCACTTCTCTTTAAAGTGAGTGAGATATAGGTGCTTGGAACAAGTTATGAGTTGTCTCATCTGGTGGTTTAGCAAGTTTTGAAGTTGGTCAAATAAACATTCTTTATCCTCCCCCCCCTTTTTTTTCTAACAGCCCAGCTGACTGCACCTGCCTCTTTATTAACCACAGAAAAGAGAAAACCTAGCAACATGAAATTAAATCTTTCTCTGCTTTGGCACCAGTATGCCCACGGAGAGTGCTAAAGACATGTGGAAGATTTAATGCTTAGGGAGAGCAAAAGATTATTTGCTTCTGCCCCAGCAACAGAGCTATTCTAAGAGCTTTGATTGCTTAGGAGAAGCAGGGCATAGGCATGGCCTCTTTTTCTGTCTCTTACTTAGACTTTTAAATTCTTATTTGTTTATTTATTTGCTAAAGAGATTATAGCATAGTCTAGAACAGTGGTTTTTCTGAGTTTGTTCTTCTGGGTGATTCCCAGACTGATCACTAATAATATCTGTATTTATAAAGACACACTAATAATTTAAAAAGATAGAATAATTTACAGTTTTGATAAGGATGTTATTTTATCACTTAACTGATAGTTCATAAAACCCAAGAAGCACCTTATTCTAATTCTAAGAAGTGTTTTAATGGTGGGAGTAAACAGAGAGGGGTGAGTGGAGGGGCAGGGGAGTAAGAGATCTGAGGATCATTTTGCTGTGCCTAAATGGCAACATGGGCCTTTGACTTGCTACATTCCTAAATTCATATGTTTCTTAGAGCTCAGTTTTTTACCTTCAAATGACTCTATATCCCTTGATGTTTTCTCTTTGGAGATGAGACACCAACTCCCCCAAACTATTCTACACTGCTCCATGTGATTTTCTAGTGTATAAATCTTTATCCAAGTCTAAGTATGCATCCCACCTATGTCAGAATCTTTCATTTGCACAGTTGGAGACCTACTACTCCAGATTCTTAAAAATACTCTGAGAGTGCCTAGGTGACTCAGTTGGTTAAGTGTTCGATCTTGATTTTGGCTCAGGTCATGATCTAATGATTTGTGAGATTGAGCCCCATGTTGGGTTCTGCACTGACAGTGTGGAGACTATTTGGGATTCTCTCTCTCACTCTCTGCCCCTCTTCCCCGCTTACACTCTGTCTCTCTCTCAAAATAAGTAAATCAACATAAAAAACCCTGAAAACAACCACTAGTTAAAAAAAAATACTCCAAATACACCGAAGAATGAAATTAATGGCTAGTTGGAAAAGCAAAATATGATGCTTTCTAGTTGTGTCTACTTCCAACTTGTCTACATGACTGACTTTTTTTTTTAAACATCAAGGACTGGTGAGTTGTTTTGGTGAGTTGTAGACATTTTCTCCCCATTGTTCTTCATTCCAGGAATGGAATATCTACCCTTTATTTGGATTAGATACATAGGAACAATCCATAATAGTTCCCTTTTGTTATTCTTCACATCTAATTCATTCTGAGATCTGGTGGGTTTCACTACAAAACTTCACTTCTGCAGTCAACATTCTAGCCCAAGTCACTGCCACCTCTAATCCTCAAGAATTTTCAGTCTTGTCTTCTTGACACAACCCTGGCTCAATCCTTGCTTGTCTGTAGTATATTCTTCACCTTGAGGCCAGAATTTTATTAAAAAATGCAAATCACAGTATGCCATTCCCCTTCATAAAACCATCTATGGTTTTCCAATACTCTGAATAAAATCCAACTCCTAAGTACCTTCTTCTAAACCCTCCTTGATCTAGCTTCTGCCAGCTAATTCAAGTTCTCTCTTGCCCTCCATCACTATCCCTGTAGTTGTTATGTTTGTTTCTTTCCTATGCTTGCAAAGTTTCTTCTTCACTTCTTCACATGATCTCAGTTTAAATGTTACCTCCCTCATTCCCTGATGACCCTCCAAAACTGGTGCGATAGTTACTATGGAATAGGTAGGTTAACCTCCTTTCAAACTCCCTTTCCCTGTGCCGAGAATACAAAACTCAAAGTCCCCCTTCCTAGGCCCTCTTGGAGCTTGGATCCTAGAAATGATTTAGTTTCCATGAACGGGATGCAGGGCATCCATTTTGTGGTCCACAGGGTCTCCATTTTGATGGGCCTGAGCATCATTTTGCTGGCACAGATTGTGGCTGG
This sequence comes from Proteles cristata cristata, assembly GCA_017311185.1. Lineage (NCBI taxonomy): Eukaryota > Metazoa > Chordata > Mammalia > Carnivora > Hyaenidae > Proteles > Proteles cristata. The sequence goes on along the minus strand of JAESUZ010001773.1, from coordinate 2,116,642 downwards.
AGAGCTGTGGTTCTGGAGAAAGTAGCTCCAGCTATGGCTGTGACATGAAGCAGCCAGAGGCTCCTGATTCAGTGGCTCTGCCACACAGCTACTTTAATTGCATTGGGGACTGGAATGGTTCTGCAATCAGTAGGGGTGTAACACCTTCCTAATGCAACAGCTTCTTCCAGCAGATTGTGCAGATGCCAGGGATTGTTCTTGAGAGGTCAGTCTAGAGCCTGCTCCTCCAGCCCTTTTAACAATTAGTCCCTGAATTACCTCCATAGAAACATTTTTTGCTTAAACTAGCTACATTGGCTTCTGTTGTTTGCAATAAAGTGTGGACCAATACAGGTGCCAACAGTAAATTACTCTGTGGCTCATCTTTTAACTTTTTTTATTCACCACAGTCATAATTTAAATTTCACTATGTATTGTCTCTCTCTATTACAATATATGCTTTATGAGGATAGGGCTTTGTCTATCTGGTTCACTGCTCTGTCCCCAGCACCTAGGACAGTTCTCAAAGCTTGGGAGGTGTTCTATAAAGGTTTGTTGCATGAATGAATGTGCCCTAACTTTTGTAAAGGTTACTTTGCACCACGCCCAGGCTATCTTAGCAAGCAGGGGGTTTGCTCTGCAGCTACAGTCTTTCATTTGACTCACCGTTTGTTTCTGGTCCAGCTCCAATTTAGTTCTTTTGACTCAGCAGTGGAAACATGCACTCCCAATGATGATGACAGAGTGAGTCCTTGAATTCTCTAAAAGCTCTGCATCAGGAAGTTTCCGCTAAATGGTGCCTCGCACTGCTATCAGCAGAGCGTGGCTCAGCCAGAGTTCACGATCAATGGTGTCAGGCGATGGGGCAGAGAATGGACAAAGAGGGCTGGCCCATCTTGGCCATTGCAGGCCCTTTTTGCCTGAAAGACTATTTCACAAACAAATGCAAGTCTGGGCACTCTCCTTCTGAAAGACTGCCTAAGACCATCCTACCCCTTCTGGCTGCTGCTCATCTCTTTCCCATAACCCAGTGTGCTTTTCCTCTTTTGAAAAATGTTCACAAGTCTGCGACATGTCCATGCTAATTTAATACTCTGTTTGTTCTTTCTAAGAGCCCTTCCTTTCTCTTTGTCTATTTCCAAATGAGGCAATGTCCGGAAATGCTTGTCACCTCTTCACTTTGTTTTTAACAAACTGAGGAGTTAGATTCTCCACATAAAATGTTGACTTATAGTGTATTTGCTTATAATCATCTATGCCTCATTCAATTTTTTATCCTAGCACTAGGTACAGGGTCTGGTGCATAATGGGTACTCAATAAATGTTTAAAGAATGATTGAATGCAACATGTCAAATTTATCAAACAAACAAACAAACAAAACAAAGAATGATCGAATGAGTGAATCATCTTAGTTTGGTGCTTTTTAAAAGCTGGCAAAAGGTTAATATATGCAGAGAAGACTTAGTATATGAGAAAAGAATCCCACATATGACTCTGATTCTATTCAAATGTGTTCCTGCAGTTAGGCAGGATTTCATTAACATTTTCTCCATATCATGTCTGCCGAATATCATTGCAAGGTTCAGTTGACAAGTGCCATTCACAGGACACATCCCTGAACCTGAGAGGGATCCTGCCACGTGGGGCTTCCTTTTCTCAGTCCTGACACAAGTAAGATGGCAAATGGCAAATGTTCTTTTTTAGGAATCATATACAGAATGGTGTGCTTCTTCAAGGTCAGGGCAAGCACCCACTTTACTTTGCATTCATGAGCAAGAATGCCGGTGACAGGTAACCTTCAGAGAGGGAGGCTGTCATTGGCAGGAGGGTGAAGGCTGGGAATTGAATCCTCCTAAAAAAGTCACATCTGCTGGCTGGTGCGAGAAGGAAGTCATGTCAGGGCAGGAGACTAACTGGCAGCGGAGGGCTGGTGGTTACTGATTAAGCTGGGCAAGGCATTTTAAAAGCAAAGAGCACTCCCTTAGTTGAGATTAGGCAGGCTCTCGCAGGCTCTCACAGCCTGGAGGGGAGCGGTGGGTGGGTGGGGAAAAGTGTGAGGTCAGGAAAAGGACAGAGAATGGTTATGCCCTTGCCTTGGCGGGAGGGAGAAGTCTCATGGGGGTGGGCAGGCCCTATGTTCTGTTTCCCGAGTTGCCAGAGACAGGTAGTATCTATCTCTAGGGCAGAAATTCCTGTCCTTGAGTTTGAGACACTTCACGGGGTTGCCAGCTCTCTCAAAAGGCAATGTGAAATTCTCAGACCCAAATGGTTTCTACATCTCTTGACTAATAGGTGTGTTACACAGCTACCTTTGAGTACCTTTTGAAAGCTGGATATTTCCACTCTCAAAATGCCTGGAAACAGCTGCTGTAGTTGCTACTATTTTTACTTGTTTACTCTATAATAAGCCTTAAGTTATATGGCTGGCAGATATGATAAACAATTAAATTGTTAAATCGAATTCTCACAACCTGAGGAGATAGGTGCATTTATCTTCATTTTATACATCGACTGCCTGAGGCTCAGAGAGGCTGAACAACTTGTCCCATGTCACAGAGCTGCAAGGTGACAGAATGAAAACAATCCTGCCCCTGTGTAGGGGAACGAGTCCCTAAATAACGGTTCTTTGCCAGCTGCAGAAGATTTTAATAGATATTTGGCCCTAAGGCATGCTATTTTCTATAGTCGGGAACTAACTGTACATTATTGTTCTGATGTCCCTCAAACAGTTTATTAACTACAGAGCAAATGAAGTTTTCTCCAGTCTTGAGCAAATGAAGCAAAACCTGGACTAAGTTTAGGATGGGCACCTAGCACAGGAGTGGGCAGCTGGCTTGTGAAATATGAGTGGAGGAGAGCCAAAGGTCGCTGTCTCCCTCTCTTCCCCTCTCCCCTGCCAATCTACCCTGTGGCCTGGTGTTCTCCCTAAACAGAACCACTCACTTAGATGAAAGTTCTCACAGCCTCTGCAAAAATGTTGGTTTGTTCCCTGTGAGGATGAATGCATTGATAATAATTTTTTTTGATAATAACATGGATGCATCACCTGTACATATTGGTTTTTCTCACTGAATTATCTCAACACACTGCAAGGTAGCCATTTCCTTTTGGCAAGGATTAGTTTATCAGGGTAGACAGCACTGAGCAAAGCCCTCAGGGAATGGAGCAGAGGACAGGTGAGTTTTGATGCTAAGACAGATTATCAGGAGAAGTTGTCCCAAAAGGTCAAGAGCTTGAGACCCTGTCCCTTGAGGGTGCACCCTGATAGAAGCTAAAGCAGCTGGATGCAGCCTGAAGGTTTGGTGTCCCAGGAAGTAAAGGGGAAATCACGGGAAGTTATGAAGCTAAAATGTGAAGAGTATTTGTTCATAGAGAACTTTGAATACTTAGACTTAAAAAAATTTTTTTTTGGTAAGATTTATCAAGCTACCACTTGATAGTTCTATTTTATTAGAGAAGTAAGCCATATTTTTAACTCTTTTGCCTTGGGAGTCCTAGAAGAACTTTAGAGGAGATGTGGGGAGAGAGAATGAGAAAGGGGAAGAGGTGTGAAATCAATGAACACATTTCTTACACCGGAAACAGGATAGGGCCATCTCCTATTGCCAGCTTTTTTTCCCATGCTCTTTCCTAGAAGATCAGAGATCCCAGATGGGCTGGGGGAGGCACTTACAGAGGCTTGGCCACAGCATGAACTGTGCCGCCACACTTGCCACCCCAGCAGATGGGCCCTGGCATGGTTACCCAGTGGGAAACCTGACCCTCTCTACTCCTTCCAACCTGGGGAACTCTGACCCTTTCCCCCATCCTTCTCCCGATCTTGTTCTGCTGCTAACATTCAACCCAATCTTTACAACTCATTGGGAGCTTACTGTTCCCTTAGGAGTGGCACTAATGAGGGCAGGGTGTCAAAGACATTACCTTCCAGCCAGTCACAGGACCGTCACTGACGTCTACTCCCCGTGTTCCAGTAAAGGCAATGCTGGCCCCTGGCAGATTTGTCAACTTGGCTAAGTTTTCATTTTCTCTGCTCCTCCTGCTCCATTTTAAGCCAGGCAAGTGTCTAGTGCACTCATCCCCTTCCTCCCACCCTGTCACTACCCTTTATACTGTTTCATGTATGCCGATCCCAGACCATCTCTCCCCTTTCCTTCTTTAGCCTACTTCTTCAAAGTTAGCTGACCTGGGTCTTGTTCTCTTTGTGAATGATATACCAGGTTGTCCAGTTACATGCACATTTATCAACATAGTAGCCAAGATATGTTACTTCCCCCTGAATAGCAGCACCTTAAAACACTGCAGTATTGGCCTTTATCTGTAAAAGAAAGCCTTCCAAGGAGTAACTCTAAGGAGAAACTCGAGAACTAACACCAGGCAAAAGGGAAGTGACCAATCAGTCACTGGTCCTCAGGGTCATCAGCTGCCCCTTCTGTGTCTGTGTGGGGTGCACCCTGGGATGGAGCACTGAAAATCTAGACTTCTACTTCATTTAAAACTTCAAAACAGTCTTGGCAACTAGCTCTAAACCTCCCGAGAGCCTGGAGGGTCTCCCTCTTCAAAGTAAGGGTTGATAGTGAGATGGCAATCTCCTCTCTCTAGGTGGTGACCTGAGAGAGGGCTACTAAGTTACTGCAAAGTGTTCTGCAAACACAGAGCACATGGGAAAGGCTTAATGAAAGATTTGGATGAAATTCCTCCAGAGGTCGGATGGAAGTTTGAGATGGGATCCTTGGCAGAGTCCAGTGTTGAAGAGTGAACTTCTTGCAATGCATTAGGAGAAAAAAAAAAAAAAAGCACTCAATGAAGTATTCATGGCCATTAGATGCTTTTTGCCCTAAAAAAATACCCAAGCCTGGCAAGTGTGGGAGGTAATTGGTGCCAGCCATTGTCCAGTCCTGTGATGCTGTCTTCAAGCATCTTATTGTTCTGTGCAGGTGTTTAGGCTGAAAAATGAGGGACAAGACAGAGTTCAAACTGTGTGGAGCATACCTGCTTCCCAATGTTGGCCTGAATAAATCCTGACCAAGTACTTGTTTTGTCCCAGAAGCTACCTAGGATTGGATGTGGTAATATTTGCAGGCAGGATAGAGTGTTCCAGGAGAAATTCAGTGATACCAAATTGCTCATGAAAGCATCTTGACTTTTCTCTTTTCTCAGAGCTCAGGGTATGAGTAACCTCACATCTGGCCACTTTTTTGGTTCAAATGAAAATGGACCTTTTTGAAGATCTGAGACTTCACCTCTACAGAGTCTTCACCCAAACCCCATAGCCAGTCCTATAAAGCCCAGTGTAAAATCATGCCTCATCCTAGGCAGCTAGTCCCCAAATCTTGACCAGGGCAGGTTTTGGATTGAGACATAAACCATGATACACACACACACACACACACACACACACACACACACACACACACACGTGTATATATTAATTTGTTGTTTAAATACACACATATATATTATATATGTATATATAAACAACCCCCTCCACCCCCCAAAAAAAAACCCTGAAGTGTTTTGCTTGGTATAAGATAAGCACAATTCACTTCTTTTTTAGGTTTCTGTTGAGATCTCATGTCCGTATGTCATGACAAGACAGAGCAAGAAAACATTGAGAAATTGACTAAATAGTTGTCTGTCCTCTCATTTTCTTGATTGTGTTACTCTGTGGGACCCTGCTGTGGATTCTGTGTCTGTACGTCATGCACAGCAAGAAGCAGAGGCAAGGCCAGCTGGTAGGCTTCTTTTCTCTAACTGCCTGTGGTCATGTTTCCTCAAGCAGCTGTTTTGGGGGAAACTATTAATGCTAAGTTCCTTGCATGGAGATGGAAATTGAGAGGAGTCAGTACCATCCATCTATGGGATAGACTTCTAGTGCCAGGGAGGCAATTCCATGCTGGGAAAATCCACTTCATCTCGTCTCAGCAGTGATGATTCTGACAGTTACCTATTTTTATTTCCTTTATCATTTTTAGTGTGTTCTTTTGGACATACCAGTTTCTTTTGGGAGGAAATCTCTTTAGGGTATTTACACACCTTTATTATCTATTTTTTTTCAGTCAGGAGGAGGTAACCCTCTTAGGGCAGTCTTGCTGGGAGAGCTGGAGGAGCAACTGTAGATAGAAGAGGGGAAATGGTGAAATTGAAGTTTTAGTGATAATATTGGATTGGGAGAGAGGCCACTGATAGATAAGGTATGAGTGAATATTCAAAACCAGAATGTCTGGATCTGTGAATCAGGATTGTACTCTCAAGTTTTTTTTGTTTTTTGTTTTTTTTAGAGACTTTACCACCCCAGTGCTGGTTACAACATGGGCCCTTGATAGCCACCGATTCACTGGTAACATATCTATTCTTCATGGAGCCAAGCCTCAAACTTTTGCTCCTGGTTTTTGTTTATTTTCATTTTATTCATGTTCATGCTCAAAAAAGCTTAGAAGACTGTAGATGAGACATCATCACTTGCACATCTTTTGGAAATAATGATTGTTCTAATGAAGTCAAGGGTGTTAACTCCCCCATCTCCCTAATCCCAGAGCTTAATAGTTTAGTAATTAATGAAGAACTCTTTTTGTGGGTGCGGAAGAAGCTGTGCAGGTAAGAGGGGTAGAAGTTCCGGTCTCTTTCATGGAGGGTGAATGGCACATACATGGAGGGGAAGGTCTTCTCAAACTCTTTCCCATGGAGACCAGTGTTTAGAAGCCTGATGAGAATCAGGCACACTGGTCTGGGATGGATGGAAGGATAGAGGAGAGGCTTTAGCCAAAAAGTTACAGACTTACATGCTTCCTTGGCAATAGTTGGTCCCTCAGCTGCATCTCTGTCCACAGAGAGAAGCAAGCTTATGATAAAAGCTTTGGCAGAAATAACTATTCAACTGTGGGCTTTATCTTAATGTACAGGGTCTTGGTTTTTTACATTCATTTTCTTTTATTGCAAAGGTAGTTTAGCACTGACATTAATGAGCATTTTGAAAAACTAGAAATATTGTTGATAGTGCCTTCTATGTTCTTCTTAGTACTTTTACGTTTTCCAAAGTCTTTATAACTGATACATATACTTTAAAAATACTGCACAAATGGATCACTTAGAACCCTCAGGCTACTGCATCTATTTCCATTTTGAGGTATTCTCTCAGTGTTTGTTAATGTTTTGTGATTTTGTCATACTTTAAAAAGTAATTTATTGGGATGTAACATGTGTTACACTGTTAAACTGCTAAAAGTAAAACAGTGTTTTAAAGTGAACAGTTGAGGGATACCTGGTAGCTCAGTTGGTTAAGGGACTGACTCTTGATTTTGGCTCAGGTCATGATCTTAGAGATGTCAGATCAAGCCCTGTGTTGGACTCTGCGCTGGGTGTGAAGTCTGCTTAAGATGATCTCCCTTTGTCCCTCCCTGACTTGTGCATAGGTGTACATGCTATCTCTCCTCAAAAAAATAAAAGCATAAAAAAATAAGTTAATAAATAAATTAAAAAAATAAATAGTTCAGTAGCATTTGGTACATGTACAGTGTTGTACATCTATCTGACTCCAAAACATTCGCATCTTAATTTAAATGAGATGATAATCTGTATTAATGGGTAAAACTTCTTACCTGTTAAGCAGTTTTTCTCCATTTCTCTGCATTTTGCCTTTCCCATAGCCCCTGGCAACAACTTGCTCATATTTTGTCTCTATGGATTTATCTCTTCTGAATATTTTATATAAATGATGTTATGTTCTGTGACCTTCTTTCACTTAACATACTGTTTTTATAGAGGTTCATTCATGCTGTAGCCATGTCTATGCTTTTTTCCTTTTCGTGGTTGAGTACTATTCCATTATATTGGATATACCACAATTGGTTAATCCTTTCATCTCTTGATGTGTATTTGGGCTACTTCCACATCAATACTCTTGTGAATATGTATGTACATGCTCTTATTTATCTATTTTTAATTTGGAGGGGTATATATTTAGGTTATACCAGCATTAACATAATTGCTGGGTTATATGGTGAGTTTATGTGTTACTTTTTGAGGAACTGCCAAACCATTTTGCACAGTGGCTGAAACATTGTGACTTCCGGACAACAGCGTGCAAAGGGTTCAATTTCTCTGTATCCTTGCCACACTTTTAATTTCCCTTTGACCTACTCTTAACCATTGTAAGCATGTAATTTTATGCAATTGGTTATTAAGTTTTAAAATTTATATTAGCCTCTGGCATTTGTGTGTGTTGGTGCATTTGACATTATCTGGATTGTCAGTTCAGAAAAAAATTGTTTCATTATCTCCCTTTTTTTCTCAGATCCTATAATTCATCCCTGTGACTTTACATCTGATAATTTTTGAGCACAGTGTTATTGTTGGAGCAGATTCTCTTGCACTGTAGAGCAATTTCTGTATTAAACATGTTGGCCCCTGCCCTGTTTTTTTGGTTACATGAGCTTTTCAAAGCATGATATTCAAAGCAGAGCTCTGTCCTGAAAGCCAAGTAGTGGTGCTCACATTTGGGTTCTGTCAAAGCTCTGCTGAACATAGGAATAATGTATGACCCAGAAAACAGAACAAGATGGGAGATGGCTTGCAGTGTGTACTTTTCTTCAGCCTCACCCACATTCCCACATTTCAGCTTCCCCCCCACAGGGGTGAGGAGAAATGAGACTATCCAGTTAGGCTACCAGAGTTTGGGGACCAAAGGGCAGGGCAAAGATGGCCTTGTATCTACAGGAGTGGACAGGATGCAAGGTAAGAATGATTTTCTTAACCTGCATTTGCCTGCTCTGACTCAACTGGTGAATTAAACAATCAGGGAAAAGCAGAAGGTGAAGTTCAGGGTTTCTCAATCTTGGTTATCATTGACATTTTGTACTGGATAATTGCACGCTGTGGGAAGGCAGTCTTGTGCATTGTAGGATGTTTAGGAAACCTCCCTGGCCTCTACCCACTGGATGCCGGCTGTGCTCTCCACACCCCCTCCCTGGCCAGACATTGCCAAACATCCCTGGGGGGTACAAAGACTCCCAGGCGAGAACCACTGGGCAGGGTCAATATTAATTTTTTCACTTATCAATTGGCATTATCAGTGGGTTATTATTTAAAAGCTTATGTTTATTGAGGCCCAACTTTAGGCCACATTCTATGCTCAGCATTTTCATTCATTTATTCCTCGGCAAGTATGTGAGCATCTATTCTAGAACTGAATCTATTATGTAGACTAAACACTGGCCAAAGTCCTGCCTCCAAGGAGCTTCCATTCTAGTGCAGAGAAAGGCATATTGGACTAACCACACAAACATACACTGGAAATGTGCCAAGTGACACAGAAGGTGAGGCTTTGGAGGACTGTGACAAGAGCACTTTTCCATGAGTTCATGTACACCAGGCTTTGTGCTTAGACCGTCACATGTACGAACCCCCATCGCCCTTACAACAATGTAGGTGATAGTCACTGGTACTCACGCCCATTTGGAAGGAAGAAAGTGATTCTTAGGTGGGCAAAGTCGCATAGGTGGTGAGGGGCAGAGGGTGGGTTTTGAGCTGGATGTGTTGTCTTCAGAGCCCAAGCTCCACCCAAGTAAAGGCGAGGTGAGAGCTGCTGCAGAAGGGATAGACTGGATGACGAGGAGAGGCACAGAGCTTCACCACGGAACACAGCAAAGGAGAGAGAACAGAGGACTGAAAATAGACCCATGGGGCCAGAATGGGGAGAAGGTTCTGGTGGTGTCAGTGGTGGGGGACAGACATGGCATTACCACTTGGAAGGTCACTTAAAGAGATTCCTCATCACCCAAAAAGCCATGGGGGACAGTGCTGAGAGGTTTTAAGTAGGGAGGGGGCACTTTTGGGTTTGCAGTCACTAACCATGTTTAATATTGACAGCCACCCAAGGAGGAAAGAATGACAGCCTTTCACCGATGAAATGGAACTCAGGGAGCCAAATGCTGGTGAAGGTCATAAAATGAAAAATGGGCAGAGCTGCCTTACACTCCACTTGTCCCATTCTAAACCCATGCTCCTAACCACCACGCCCTACAGCACTGTCCTGCCCGGGGGCCATGGAGCACAGTCGGGTCACTGCGCACACCTCCCTCGTGATTGCTTGGGGGTTGGGTCCGAGCTCTGTAAATTCCGTCTCCGTGCCTTTTGATCACGGTGTGTGAATGCTGAGACGAGTCCATGCATCTCAACAGGCCTTTTATCACTTTTGAATTTTCTAGTTTCTGTTTATTGTCTTGCTACGATTCACCCTTTCACCCCGCCACCCCTCAGCCCTGCAGTTTTGCCCGGGGACACTATCCATGTGGCCTCTGATAAGAATCACTCCATTCAGAGGAGCTGGCAGGTAGATGTCCTATTTGCTCAAACATGCGTGAAGGTCTCCACTCCCCACTTTGCACGTCCGTGACGCCTGGAACTCTTTGGCTGGCCTTCTTCTGTTCTTTTGGAGATAGTGTGTTTCCCCCTCCAGGTAAACTTCCAACTAATGGTCATTTAAATATTAATTTGCAGTTGCCCAATCTCGCCTGTGACATTACCACACTGTGTGGGGGTGAGGCCCAGCGAGCCTCCTTGCTCTCTTGCGTCGCACATTTTGGCAGTCCCAAAGACTTGCAGCAGAGCCGGATCCTCGCCTTTTCCCCACCCCAACCGCTCTGCAGTGCTAACCAAAACGAAATGAGCCCCTTCATCTTCCACACGGATAATTAAACTTCAAACACTGTTTATCTCAGTCCCCAAATCCTCAGAATGCAGAAGCAAATTAATTTTAAATCTATATCTGCTTTAAATAGTAATTGTTTAATCAACAGGCTTGATGTTTAATTATATTCTTTGTTCGTATTCCCCGCAGGCTTGAATAGACCACATAATTCCTGGGTTGCTTTCATTTCTGTAATTAGATCATGTGACAGACCCATACTATATTACGGTAACTGTAGTTCCTTCTCTCCCACCACCCTTTAAATGCTAAAATGGTTTCTCATGAATACTTAGATTATAACAGCTCAGCTTAACATGGAGCTGTGAGTGTTTTGCTTAAATCCTTTACTCTTCTTTTGCCTAATAGTTTGTTTGGGAGTACGTGATTTTTACTGGTGGCTGCTGCATTGTGCTGACTATATCCTTTCCAAGTTGAGCTCCCATTTTCCTGGAGGAAAACTCTTCCTGACCACATAGAAGCACACAGTATGGACACCTTGAAGTCAATTTTATCCTTAGAGAAATGATATTTAAGGTTCAAATTGAATAGAAAATAGTACACTAGGCTTTTTTTCCCCCCTGACCATCTGGGGCTTCATGGAGAAAGAGGAAGTAATTTTCCGTATTAGAAAGAGTAGTTTTGTCTCCAAGAATTTATTTTACTTGTCTGGATTCATCCCATAAAAATGAGAGCTGGACATTCGATAATCAGGTCAACAGTGAAATCTATTCTCTAATTGGAATTTGTTGTCTCACACAATATGCCTGATTTTCTATGGGTCTGTGCTAGAAATATGATTGTTCAGCTAATCTGGTTCTTTTAACTCCTTTATCATTCATATCCTCCATCTCATTATCATTTATTTGGTTATTTCCCAGAGTTCTTGCAGTTCTTAATTTTTACCCTCATTTTTACTATGGAGGTATGCAAAATTTGGTAAGGCTAACAAGTATGGCATAATCAATATTGTATAAATTGGGGGAAGTGCTTGGATGTTGGAGATAACATCTTTTTTTTTTTCATTTTTCGTTTAAAAGACTATAGGGTGTTGATAGTTAAAGCTCAAAATAACAAGGCTCTTTTTCTCCATCGTATTTCAAAATTGCATCCAAGTTTGTACTGTCATTCCTGTCTTGTTCAGCTTTATTCATTTCTTATTTTCTTTCCTACCCATGGAATAGCTGTGTTTCTGATTACTTTCTCCTACCTATATGTATACATTTATCAAGCAGTATCTTATTTTGTTATTTTGATCCAGTTATGCATTTTTATGAGTTTCACCATCATATTCTGCCCATATTTCTGTAACTGCCAGTTTTTTTTTTTTGGATCATTTCACCATCCTTTTGGGTATTTGCAACATTTCCCAATTATATCTGTGGAATTAATTTCTGCATTTGTTATTCACCTTTCTAGATCATCCATGTCAATGCTAAATTAAATGTGACATGCCCATAGATACCACTACATTCACAGATTAATAATTATCCTGTATTAATGGATCTATGATATTTTTCGGTTGGAGAATTCTGGCCCTGATTTCTCTCCTCTTTTCACTGGGAGATCAATCATTACGTAGCTTTAATTTGTATATTTTCCAAGATGTAGAAATCCACGTAATCGTATGAGATAATCTGAGATCTATTTTGATTCTGATGCTATGTCAGTTAGGGTCTGGTTAGGAAATAGAAACACTTTGGTCTTTGTGACAGGATATAGGACAGGGGACTGGTATTATTACCCAGGTGATGGTAAAACCGAGAAGCCAAAGAGGAGAGGGTACAGTAACTCAGAGGTTGACAATGGCTGGGAGATTCTCTCACCTGAAGCCAGGTGGAGCACAGAGGGAAGAGATGTTAGCAGAGCCCAGACCTCAAGCTGCCAGAGATAGCTGGGAGCACAGAGGCCAGGGTTGCCTGTTGGAGCTGGTGGCTCCCAGAAGAAATAGCGTTCCCTAAGATGCCATCCTGGGCAGGGAGAGCAAAGGACAAACCTCTTAGTTTCCTTCTTCCTTCTACTTCCAGGCCTTTTAGCTCCCATTGCTGACCCTACCTGTAAGCCAGTTCCCAAATAAATAGTCACCAAATATAGAGATTAGAGCAGGGGAAGTGCAGATGTGGATCTGAGAGCAGAGTCACACGATCAAAGCAGATGTGGTCAGATGAGCTGTGAAAGCTGGTACATGCATTACAGTGAGCATGCCAATTCACTACTCACCATCACCTGCCTCTCTGGTCCATTCTGGACACATTGTTAGCCTGGTCTTCCTAAAATACTGTTTCTACCTTTGCACAGTGACCCTTACTTCCTGCCACACCAAGTCTGAACTCTTCAGGACTTTCTGAATCGACCATCACTGCCAACTCAGACCCTGATTTAGTTCACATTCATCCTGGCCCAATTCTTTGCCGGAGGGCAGAGAGGGGAAGTGGTAGAGTAATAATGATTGACCACCTATTAGGCAACAGACACTAATCTGGGAAACTGGTTCATCTTCTCTTAGTATTAGTCTCATTTTAGTAAGGCTCCATAAGGTAAAGTAACTGCTCCAAGGTGACAGTCTGGCTAGAGTTGGAGCTGGGTCCACCTGACACCCAATTTTGTTTCCACTAGGCCACATCACCTTCCTGGTTTTATTAATGCTGGGAGAAAAATGATTTACTGAATTTCACATGGTTAGTTAATGCTACCTGGAAGCTCAATACATCTGTTCTGGATTTAGAAGATCTCCCTGGTAGTCATCTTGTAGCAAGCTCTAACCACCCCTCCTTAGTTCAAGTCCTATTTTCTTCATGGTATTTCCCTATCTGGAAACCAAGCTCCCCTTTCTTTGAATTTTTGTGGCATTTATTCCGCTTAAATATATAATATCATTGAGTCTCTAAGTGCTTCAGATAGGGACATAAATTCTGGAGTCAAGATATAAATAGTAACCACAAAAATTTCTTATGAATTTCTTCTTTCTCTCTCTCTCTCTAGAGCCCCATTTTAGCAATGTAGTTAACAAGGATGGGGTGCCTGGGTGGCTCAGTCGATTGGGCATCTGACTTTGGCTCAGGTCATGATCTCAAGGTTCGTTGGTTCGAGCCCCACGTCGGGCTCTGTACTGACAGCTAGCTCAGAGCCTGGAGCCTGTTTCAGGTTCTGTGTCTCCCTCTCTCTCTGACCCTCCCCTGCTCACGCTCTCTCTCTCTCAGAAATAAATAAAACATTAAAAAAAAAACCCAAGGATCACTACCAACATGTATTCAGAAATTTGGACAATTTAGACAGAGAATTCTGTGCTTCCTAGGGAGGATTTTTAACCTTTGATGTGCATGAGAATCACATGAGGACAGTGTTAAAATGTAGATTTTGAGTCAGCAGGCCTGGTGTGAGGCCTGGGATTCTGTTGATATTGCTAATCCGAGAACCACACTTTGGGTACTGAGCCTAGCACACAGGTTTACACGGCAGAGGAAGGGACAACCTATCGAGGACCTTCATCACAATGGACACAATGAACATATAGTTACATGTGATCACATCTAGGGTAGTACAAATCACTGATCAAATTAAGAGTCATAATGTTGGGAAGATGAGAAGCCGGTAATAAACATGTATCAGTGTGTATCCTTTTGGTGGAATAGAGCTGGCACAATGTCTTGTATGGTAAAGATTTGCTTTCTGTGAAAGCACTATGATGTATTGCTGTTTTAGCATTTTATTTGAGGGAAGGTGGTTGCAAGAAATGTGACGAGTGATGGGCTCTGAAGTGTTACTGAGAGGGAGAAAGAGAAGGCTTCCTTAGGCTCAACTCTGACTCTGTGATCTCCAAAGAAGACCAGGAATGTGTTCTCCTGCCTCTTGGTTTGGGGGTGTAGTGGGAGAGGCCTTTGATTTGCTACAATGGCCTGAATTTTCTGTCTCTTTTCCCAAGTTCTAGTTACATGGTGGGCCAGAAGAAATCTCCGTCTAGGAAGATAACTGGAGATATATATGTATGTGTGGTACACACACACCCCTGCCGTGTGTTTGAGGTGCAGGAAATGGATGTATGGGATTCAGCAAGGGCTCCCCCTCAGCCATCTCTCCTGACTATGTGTTTGAACCTGGAATCAGTTGGAAATTTCACTGGGGAGAGATATGCTGGTCCTCCAGGGTCATGAGGTGATGCTGCCCTGAACACATTGTTGACTTGGTGGCTCTTGGGAGTTCCTGGAGGAGAATGGGAAGATGAACCCTTCTTTTTTTCCCCACCACCTGCCCTTGGGTCTCAGCAAAGAGGGCTGAGGTGCCTCCTTGATTGTTAGAATCAAACTGAATATTTTACTAGGGATAGAAGAGGTTTACCTGCAGTACTGGCCAGAATCAATCTTACTTCCATTTTCAAAAATCAATACCGTATTTCCTATAATTCAATCTTCTCGCCTGTCTCCCAAATCCCTGTTACTGATAAAAAAAAAAATTACTGTCTTTGTCAAACATTTAACTATCTGTGATCCATACCATCTGCTATAGATTTTTCAGTTTTATTTTGGGATTTTAATGAAGTTTTTATTTGTTCATTTCATATTTCTTATACTAACCATTACGTCTAGGACTCAGCTCAGATTTCCTCAAACCATCTGGAAGGAGATTGGATCAATCTCATGTACACTGCTGATTTTGGAACTGAATCAGAAAATTTTTTTTGAAGATTTAGACAATCTTCCCTCATTGATCATGCTCCAGAATGTCTTTGCCCATTGCTGAAATCTTATTCACAGTGTCGTCTTCCTTAGCTACCAAATGCTAGCAATTTCTACTAGCCTTAATATTTTTGACTGGTCATGTTTGAAAAACATCAGGGGTAAAGGAGTGGGGCAGAAAGAGATAGTCCTATAGAAATAAATATTAATCACAAAATATTACCACTCTCTTCTCCCATTTCCTGTGAACTCATAGGAATTTCTGATTTGAATTTGGCAAAATACATTGCTTCTTTACTCTCTTCTAGAAAGACTGTAAGCACACTAGTGTCAAAATAATGTATTTTCTGCATATCTAGCATGTGGCACATAAGTGCTCACTAAGTACTGATCAATGAATCAATGAATGAGTTTCTTTGATATAACCTATATTGTCCAATGATAGGAGTCTTTTGAATTCTGCATAGGACTGGCAAGGAGGTGTGGGCTAATCTTTTACATCACAGAATGATGGTCAGTTTCTCTAAAGTTAATATTTTTGAAACATATATAGAAACATGGACTTGATATAATTTCTGTTTCTAGTGAAACATCTCCCCTCAGAAGGTGGGTGGAACTGCAGAAGGATACACATGGGATGCTAGAAATGACACTGGCTTTGTGGTTAGAAGCATGATTGAGTACTGGCCTCAACACTTTCCAGTGATGGGACCCTGAGCATGTTACTAGAGCTCTGGGTCTATAACATGCAGATAGTAATGAAGTATAAATGAGGTAACAGAGAGCGTCTTTTTTGTTTAGAATTTTAAAATATTTTTATATATTTATTACATCATGATTTATAGATCATATAACTTAACCATTATGAATACAGAATTAAATGTTTTTGGCAAATGTATAGATTTGCACAAATATAGTCACCATTCAGCTTTAGAACATTTTTATTATTTCTAAAATCTCTCTCAAATCCATTTTTAATCAATCTTCAATTATATGCTCCCAGTCCCAGGCAACCACTGATCCAAATATTATCTCTATAAATGTGTCTTTTCTAGACACACCATATAAAATGGACTCAGATATTTCATATTTCTCATCTAGTTTTTCCAACTAGAGTGGTGTTTTTGGAGGTTCCTCTGTGCCATAACATGTATCAGTATTTTTTTCCTTTGTAGTGCCAAAAATGGTGTTCCACTGCATGGATTTGTCACATTCTGTTTACTCATCAGCTGAATATTTGACATATCCTAAAGTAAGTTTCAGCATCTGTTGAAACATAATTTTTAAACCAGTAATGTTTAAGAACAAAATAATTGCCATTACCACCTCTCTGTCTCTAACCAGAGTGTTTTGAGATTTTCTCTATTTTTATTTATTTATTTATTAATACAATTTATTGTCAAATTGGCTTCCATCCAACACCCAGTGCTCATCCCAACAAGTGCCCTCCTCGATGCCCATCGCCCACTTTCCCTTTTCTCCCACTTCCCATAATAGATAGCATCTTAATAGGGCCTTCAAAGGCCTTGCCTGATCTGGTCCTCGTGTGCCCTATTATTCTTCCCTTGCTCTCTGAAATTCAACCAGAGTACCTTCTTTCAGTTTCTTACACTCTCAGTTCCTACCCACTTACCTCAGGGCCTTTGCAGATGTGGTTCCCTCTGCTATCCCTACTTTCTAGTTAGTTTGTATTCATGCTCCAAAGCTCAGCTAGAGCATCAATTTCTCAAGGAAGCCCTCCCTGATATACCTCAAGGAAGTCAGATCCCCCTGGAAGGTATACCGTGAACTTTGTTAGTCTTATCATTATTGTCATTAAATAATAATTGTGTAATTAGTTGTTCAATTCCTCCTATCCTTTCTACCTGTGAGAATATAAGTTCCGTGAGGGCAGACACCATGACTGTCTTATTCATCTTTGTATCCATACTGCTTAGCAGAGTTCCTGGCACTGAGTAGCTTAATAAATGTTGGATGAATGAATAAATGAATGAAAAGTAGTTAAGAAAAACAGAACACAGGGCCACCTGGGTAGCGCTCTCTCTCTCTCTCTCAGAAATAAATAGAACATAAAAACAAATAACCAAAAAACAGGAAGTTGAACCGTCTTAAAAAAAAGAAAAAGAAAAACAGAACACAAACTAGGTGCACAATAATTTTAATTTCCATCTCAGCCTCCCAAATGCCTTCTTTTCAGAGGCTTTGCCTGAAAGAGTAAAAAAAATAAAGTGGATTCATGATGTGAAATGGACACGTCTTGACCTCTTTCAGCTTTCTGAAAATTTCTCACTTGATCATTTCTTTTTTTTTAATTTTTTTTTAATGTTTTTTTTTTATTTATCTCTAGGAGAGAGAGACAGCGTGAGCAGGGGAGGGTCAGAGAGAGAGGGAGTCACAGACTGAAACAGGCTCCAGGCTCTGAGCTGGCAGTCAGCACAGAGCCCGACGCGGGGCTCGAACCCACGAACCGCGAGATCATGACCTAAGCGAAAGTCAGACGCTTAACTGACTAAGCCACCCAGGCGCCCCTCACTTGATAATTTCTTTAAGTCTGTAAGTCTCAAGCCTCATCTTGCACCAGACTTATCTGGTAAACTCTTTAAAACTGCAGGTAAAATTTCAGTCACTGTAGGGTAGGTCTTACACATCAGTAATTTAGAATGCTTTCCAGGTGGTCATCATATGTAGTCAGGGTTGAAAAACACTGCCTTAGGTCAGGAATTATTATTATTGTTATTATTATGATTATTTTAAAGTTTATTTATTTAGTTTGAAAGAGAGAGCATGTGCGTACATGGGTCGGGGAGAGGCAGAGAGAGTGAGAGGAGGAGAGAGAGAATCTCAAGCAGGCTTTACAGTGTTAGTATGGAGCCCAACTTGGGGCTCAATCCTATGAACTGTGAGATCATGCCTTGAGCTGAAATCAAGAATTGGATGCTTAACCTTAGTGCTTGTGTACTGACTGATTAGATTGGCCTTCAGTGTAGGGGAGGGAGGAGAGATATCTTCAGGATATCTTCAGACTGATAAATCATCAGGTATCAGTAAAATGGCTTGAATGTGTACCAGTCCATGATGGGCACAAGCAGGTGGAAATCTGCAAAGGGAAACCTCATCTTCTCAATGCTGCCACTCTACAGGCTTTGCCCAAATACAGTAAACATCGTATTATTTCCATGGAGTGAATCACAATGGGCTAGTTCTGGATGTGCCTTTTGCTAGAAGAGACAGTACTGGGATGGGTTTCTAATGTGGGAACAGCTTCAAGTGCATTGCTCCTGGAAGGCGCTGTAGAGGGGAGTGGCTGTAGAGGGGAGTGGTCTTAGTGTGCCACCTGACAGGATTTTGAAAGCCATTTGGCAAAGATGAGGGGAAAGAGCAAGTAAACTTTGGCTTCAAAGAATGAACTTGTAGTCTTATTAAATGATGAGAAAAGGTATAAAAAATAGAATAATAATTTGGAACGAAAAAGCTGTGTACTATAGCACAAATGCTAAGTCTTAGGATGCTGTTAAAATAGTGGTTGGCAAACTATGGCCTGTAGTCCAAATCCTTCCTGTTGCCTGTTTTTGTATGGCTTGTGAGCTAAAAATGGTTTTATGTTTTCAAATGGTTGAAAAATAATCAAAAAAAGAATAACATTTCACCACCCATGAAAATTAAATCAATTTCAAATATCAGTGTTCATAAGAAAAATGGTATTGGAACATAGCCATGCTCATTCTTTTATGTATCACCTCTGGCTGCTTTATTCTATAACGGCAGGGCTGAGCCGTGGCGACAGAGACTGTGTAGCCCACGAAACCTAAACTATAGACTCTCTGGTCCTGAGCAGGGAAAGTTTGCTGACTTCTCAACTGGAGAATCACAAGAGGGCCTGGCTAGAAGGCTTCCCAATGGCCGAACAAAGGAGCGAGAGACAAAAGAGAGGAGGGTAAAAATATCTTTGTAATGATTGTTTACTAAGTGCTAGATGCATTCAATCCCCTCAGCACATTTAATCTTTTTTTTTTTTTTTTACAAATAGTTTATTGTCAGTTAGTTTCCACATAACACCCAGTGCTCATCCCCACAAGTGCCCTCCTCCATGCCCATCCCCCCCACCCCCCACATCCATCAGTCCTCAGTTTTTGTCAGCATTCAAGAGTCTCTCATGGTTTGCCTCTCTCCCTTCCCCCACCATTTCCGCCCTTCTTCTCCCCCTTGGTCCTCTGTTAAGTTCCTCCTAATCCTCCTATACGTGCACACATATGATATTTGTCCTTCTCTGCCTGACTTGTTTCGCTCAGCATAACACCCTCAAGGTCCATCCATGTTGCTACACATGGCCAGATTTCATTGTTTCTCATTGCCATGTAGTATTCCATGGTATAGATAAACCACATCTTCTTGATCCATTCATCCGTGGATGGACAGTTAGGTTCTTTCCATGTTTTAGCTATTGTGGAGAGTGCTGCTATGAACATTGGGGTGCATGTGCTCCTATGCCTCAGCATTTCTGTATCCCTTGGGTAAATTCCTAGCAGTCAGCACATTTAATCTTAAGCAGCCCTTAAGGTAGAGTCAGGGTCCCAGCAAAACACAGATACCGACTAAAATTAAGATAATTGGAAGAGGGATGGGGGATGGGCTAAATGGATGATGGGCAGTAAGGAGGGCACTTGTTCGGATGAGCACTGGCTGTTACATGGAAGTGATGAATCGCCGGGTTCTACTCCTGAAACGAGTACTATACTGTATGTTAACTAACTTGAATTTAAGTAAGTAAATTAATTTAAAAAGGATAACTGGAAGAGGGTTTAATAAATATACCATTTCCAAAGTGAGAGTAAGGGTGGGGATCCCTAAGAGATAGTGCATTATCTTTGGGCTAGTAACAAAGGAGCTGTTACCTCCTCTGGGCCTGGAAGGTTAAGGGAAGGAGGGGAGTTTCCAGAATCCAGAAGGACAGATTTACATATCTAAGGCTTCCTGGACAGCAGCAGTGGCCTTCAGTTGAAGGACACAGCCAGTCAGATAGGATCCCACAGGGAGTGGGCCAGTGGCATCAAAATCTTACCCTCACGCTTGTCCCTTCCTGCAATGTCCTGTAGGATACTTTTGAGGTGGTCCTTTGAATGCTCCTTGAACATGGGGACCAACCACAGTGGTGTGGTCATTTTCATTTTCACTGAGGGATCACTCTTATGCCTAGAAAGTTCTCTCTTAGACTGGACCAAACCAGAAGGTCACATTTACTAATTAAAAAAAATCAGGGGCGGTCTGGATGACTCATTTGGTTAAGCAACTGACTCTTGATTTCAGCTCAGGTCATAATCTCACAGTTCTTGAAATTGATCCCCTTTTTGGCTCTGTGCTGATAGCATGGAGCCTGCCTGAGATTCTGTCTCTTCCTCTCTTCCTCTCCCCTTCTTACACTCCCTCTGTCTCTCTCTCTCAAAATAAATAAACTTAAAAAAAAAATCATATGTAGACAGATAGAGACAGGTATCTGAAACTCTGAGCTTTCTCGACCCACGTTATGTCTTTCTTTTCAGAGCTACTAGGAAGATTTCTCCATGTTTATTTTCCTTTCTGTGCCCCCTTGGAGTCTTTTTCTTTACTGGAGTCAGGTGTGTGATGGTTACTTCCCATAACCTCCTTCATCATTCATAGTCAGAACCTTGCGTCAGAAGGAACTCAAGGTACAAGTTTGTGTTCTTTCAAAAGATCAGGTTCTTAAAAGTCCTGGAAAGTATATTATTGGGTCTTTGGCAGCTGCTCAGTGCTGTGTGAATCAGTGGAAGTGGGTTGCGGTCAGTGACATGCTGTCTGTGTCTTGGCAGGCTTTGTGCTGTGTCTCACACGTGCTCTAGGAAGATGGCTTACCTTGTGAATGGCAACATCATCCCCCAGATCTGTCTTTGTATGCCACAGTGGGAGGGCACACTGGGCACCTTTCTATGCTGGATGTGGTGACAAGACACCAGATATGCTAGTGCTCGTGAGTTCTTATGTTCCGTGGAACATAGGATTGGTTCCTTTTTCGAAACTTGATGAGACTCTGTGGACCCTGATGATGATAGTGATGATAACAACAAAATTTTATTAAGTGCTTAATCCTGGGGAGATGAGCAATAATTCTCAGGATTTGCCATTTTAGTACAATTAACCCTTTTTATGTTTTTATATTTTTAAGTCATTTTATGAGTAATTTGCAGAAGTAAAATCAGAAATATAAAAAAACTTTATCATCAATTTTAACAAAAATATAAACAGAAAATCCCATGTTTTTTTAAAAGCATTCTTTTTTTTTTCTTTAATGTTTTATTTATTTCTGAGACAGAGAGACAGCATGAACAGGGGAAGGTCAGAGAGAGAGGGAGACACAGAATCCAAAAAAAGGCTCTAAGCTCTGAGCTAGCTGTCAGCACAGAGCCTGACACAGAGCTTGAACCCACAAACCATGAGATCATGACCAGAGCCTAAGTCGGACGCCTAACTGAGTGAACAACACAGGCGCCCTGAAAATCCCATGTTTTAATTCCATGATTTTCTGGTTTTGAAGATATGTATAACTAAAATGGGCAGCTTCCTCCTGAGCATCATTACCCAGTCATTAGCTGTCACGTTTCATTCTGGAACATATCCATCTTATAAATCAGATTCCAGATTTCAAATACTTTTCAAAAAGATTTAGCTTATCATGACTTCTGATTTTATCTTCTTGAAGTCATATCATCAAAAATATAGTACTTTTGAAAACTTTGGTGGCTTATAATTTTGAGAGGACAGACTTCTTTGCTCCATAACTGCAAAACATTTCAGATTTATAAACATCAGTTAGTATGATCAACTCAATAGAATTTTATTTTTACCTTATCTATTTTCTTTCATCCAACTTTTTTTTTTTTTTGAGAGGGAGAGACCACGGGTATGAGTGTATGCATGCACCCAAGCAAGTAGGGGAGGGTCCAAGGGAGGAGAGAGAGAATCCCAAGTAGTCTCTACACTGGTAGTACAGAGCCCAAGGCAGGGCTCCATCTCACAAACCATGAGATCATGACCTGAGCCAAAATCAAGAGTTAGATGCTTAACCGACTGAGCCACTCAGGTGACCCTCTTCCACCTTTTTATATATACCTGCTTTTTTCACCTCTGACTGATGTTAAGCAAATTTTGGTGTAGAGTCATCATAAAAGATGAAAGAATATTGTCACGCATCTTTTTTACCAAAACAGGATCATCCAGGTTCTGATCACAAAACGCTGCAGGATAAAGTTCTTATTGATTGGCTAACTCATTGAGAACACCCTATTTCCTTTTATCCCTTAGAAATAAGTATCCACTCA
Organism: Proteles cristata cristata; assembly: GCA_017311185.1. Classification (NCBI taxonomy): domain Eukaryota; kingdom Metazoa; phylum Chordata; class Mammalia; order Carnivora; family Hyaenidae; genus Proteles; species Proteles cristata. Next base: position 2,093,977 of record JAESUZ010001773.1, on the reverse strand, counting down.
TTGATTTGAGAGTTTGAGGAAATTCATTAGAAAAATCATCATCTGAAGACTCAGAATCTGAGATTTTACTTATGTACAATCTCTTTACGTTGATCTTCTGATTTGTTTAATAATTGAGAATTATCTCCCTCAGTGCATATCCCTATTTTTGCTATTATGGGTAGAAAATAAAAATTATGAACTCTCATCTGTGTTAATTGAAAGATTAAAAAGAACTACAAAGGGGGTATGTCTTGTTGTTCTTAATCCTTGGGAAATGCTACAATACTTGAGTACAACATCAGGAAACCTGAAGGGTGTTGTAATCGTGATGGTTTCATTATTGTATCAGCTTTTAGGCAATTCTGTTATTTTTTTATTTCACATTATCTTAGCACTTTTAAAGCATACTTTAGCATAATTGGTGAGTAATGTTAAATAATATCTAAGGTGATGAACTACAGACTATTTTAAGATCTAGGAAAAATGAAATTGTTAAGATCCCATAATATATTTTAAATTTATAAAAATTCAAGACAGAATGATTTTATATATATATATTTTTAAAGTAAAGTTTCTCCTTGTTCTTTGGAAGAGTTCTAAGAATAAACAATGAAATATTAATCTCTCCAAATAGAACTCAAAAATGAAATTCAAAATTCAAAATGGAGCCCCACGATCCCTGATGTTATGTCCACAGTTAACATCTGTTAGATACCATGCTGGAAAATTTGTGAACATGACTAAAAACAGCTAATGTATCAAAAAAAAATAATAGAGTTTCACTTTGGGATGATGACAGAGTTCTGAAGATGGTTGCTGGTGATGATTGTACAAAATCGTGAATGTACTTAATGCCAATGAACTGTACCCTTAAAAATGGCTAAAATGGTGGATTTTATTTTATTTATTATTATTATTTTATTTTACCACAGTAAAAAATAATAGCAGTGTTTACTTAAAGGTCTTTTGATAGTGTACCTTAGAATTCTCTTTCCATCACCCATCTTGCAGAAAACAAATCCTTAGTCAGTCATCATACAATAACAATTGTATGAGTTAAAATCCTCCCTCTTCAAGTGAATGGGAGAGACTAAGTAACTCACCCAAGATCACAATTGGCAAGTGGTAAAGTGAGAGTAAAACCCAGCAGAAAGACCCCAGAGCCTCACACTTAACTACTGCAGTTGGTACTGCTCATGTGAGAGGTGGCATGTCAGGATCCTGCTGTGCTCCAGAGGCGCAGAGGCTTCATTAGCCTGGTTTTGCCATGTACTCCACTTCATCCTCCCAGATTCCTTATCTACCTCTTGAGGATCTCTTCGGATTTTTTCAAGACTCCTAAAATAAATCGGTACATGTAAAACCACATGCATTTTTGGCCAAAATAATTTCTGACACCCTCAGAAGATAAGAATGCTTATGTCCAGAAGTCCATAGAAAAACAGCCCCTCATCTCCAGCCATCCTGTGCTTTCACTGGACTTGGCTCTGTGCCTCCTTCAGACTCTGCTTATGAATGGCTTTGACAGTTTCCGCCCTTCCTATTTGCCACTCATTTTCCAGGTGGTAGCAATTCTAATTTGCAACAGCTCTGTAGATATCAAGCCCAATTTGGTTTTATTATGTTTTGGAGGAAGGTAATATGTGAATAGCTGGATGTTAGTGGAATTGTTTCCTGCAAGGTGGGTGCTGAATTCTAAACATACGTACTATCTAAATACCTTTATAAGTTAAATACACTGTTAAGCATGATTATTCTATTCCAATAAATCACATTGAATAAGCAGAGAGTATGAGTATGCAGCAGAATAATATCCATTACTTGAGTGGAAAATATTATTATTCATAGATAAGTCAAAGATAAACTTATTTTAGAGTAAGAATATAATTGGGGTAAAGAACTTCAACTGTGTCCTAGATCTGTATTTCCTACCTGGACCAGCTGAGGGCAGTAGTTCTGGTGACAGTGATTGCCTGGATTCCACTCATAATGTCTGGTGAATGGTCATTTTGAATAATTAGGAGAAAGAATGTCTCTAGTATTCAGAGGGCCCAATTTGGGTGAAGAGTGACAGAAAGCACCCAGATAGTCTACTTACTGTGTTTCTTAAGGTGATATATATGCTGGAGATGCAGATTCCAGGGCCCCACCCATGGCTAATAGATTCAGAAATTCCGCAGGCAATTCTTTTTCACAGTAAAGCCTTCAAATCATTGTTCTATTAGTATCTTTTCAAATGGAAGGGAGGAGTTGAAGACAACAGAAAGAATCAGACCGAGGTTAAGTATCAGGATTTATAGGTTTAGATCCAGGAAATAGGAGTGCCTGAAAAGCATTCAAATGAAGAGATCTCTCAAGACACTCTTAATTTGGTAGCCTGTTTGGGAATAAAAAAATTAGGGAAGTAGGATTGAGGGAGGTAGAGCCATAAGTTTGCAGGGTTGGGAATTTGAGAGGCCTGAGGCAGGGAAGGCACTTGGTGGAGGACAGTGGACCTCACTATCAGAAGAGTTCACAAATACATCATAGTGCAGGATGCTATAGACTGGGGCTAAGTGCTCTATTGTCATAGTGATTAGTCTTTATCCTTGGCTCCAAGGTTAATTTTACAAACCCCATTCCTATCACACCTCTCGTAATAGGCAAGTAGTTGTAATCTCAGAAGGTTCTGTTATAAACCCAACTCCCAACTTTCAGACAATGAGGAGCTTTACGGTAGAAGAGGCTTCCTCAGGGCCCACAGAACAGACTTGCTTCACTTTGATCAGTCCATCCAGATGACATCCTGGCTCATGTGGGAAGAGCATTTCAAGTTGCAAGATCAGTGTGAACAAAGCAAATAGCAGGGTGAGAAAAGAACCAAGCTGTTGATAATCACTAGTATGTGTGCGTGTGCATGTGTACTTGTGTGAGCCTGTGATGCACAGAGAGGGCAGCCGACTTAATACTGTATAAGTTTGGGGTTTATCCTGGAGGCAGTGGGGAGCCATGGGAGGGTTTTAAGCTAGAGAGTAATCTGATCAGATTTGTTTTTAGTTAAGAAGTACTGTAGATTGGCTGGTTATTTTGATCATACCAGTGACAAGAGAATCCGAAGTGGGGCAAGTTACTTGCTTTCTCATTTGCTGCTCAGACAAAAAAAAAAAATATACCCATTTTGAGGAATTTGATGGTGCTTAGCCCCCTGAGTCACATGGTGGGCCTCCCTCATTCTCCCTACTCTGGACTGTTCACCTTCTCTGATGTCTTTTGTGAAGGAAACAAAGATACATCCTCTAGCTCTAAGCAGAAAACGGGCAGGAATGTTCTTGGGATGAATTTATCTTTTGGAATTTTCTCATATAGTCTCCCCAGATTGAAAACAAATATTATGAAAGGGATGCAAATATTAAGGGCTTGCTTATCTATTTATTTATTTATATAACTTATTGTCAAGTTAGCTAATGTACAGTGTATATGGTGCACTCTTGGCTTTGGGAGTAGATTCCCATGATTCATTACTTACATACAGCACTCAGTGCTCATCCCAAGTAATGCCCTCCTTAATGTCCATCACTTATTCCCCCCTACTCCCCCATCAACCCTCAGTTTGTTCTCTGTATTCAAGAGTCTCTTATGATTTGCCTTCCTCTCTACTTGTAACTTTTTTTTTCTTTCCCTTCCCTCGTGGTCCTCTGTTAAGTTTTTCAGCTTCCACATATGAGTGAAAACATGTTATCTGTGGATGGAACTGGAGGACATTATGCTAAGTGAAATAAGTCAGTCAGAGAAAGACAGATATCACATGTTAATGTCTTTAACCACCTTTGTTGAACCTGCATTTTTTTTTTATAAAATGAAACACAAGAAAAATAAGTCAGAAACTAATGAAATTAGTTATCTACAGAAGTGAATAGAACCAAATGCAAGGGATAGGGACCTCTGTTGAGTACACCTTTTCACTTGGTTTTGACTGGTAAGCTGTTGATGGTTTACATGTCCAAAAAATAAAATTCAATCAACAAAGATGGAAAAAAGATAGATATTGAATTCAAACAGAAAAAGAAGACTGTATATTTATATTAAATAGATAGACATCTCATGTTAGTAAAAATATTTGAGTCACTTCTAAGCATAGTATTCTGACTGTGTATTGCTGGTATGATATTTCCAAAGAACATATTGCAAAGAAATATTGAACTTGACTTAAGCTATTCATAATGGTAATGATTAGCAATATTGAAAATGTATGTATTTTAGGACTGAACAAACGGGTGGAAATATTGGGTTTGTTGGGAGCTTGAGTTCTCACTGTTGGAGAGAAGGGATAGAAAAATGGACTGTATATGATGGTTCTTGACAAAAATGTCACTATGATGGTCATAAAATGCTAATTTCCTTCCTCAGTTATTAGTTATTCTTCTCTAAAGAAGAGCTTCCTCGTCTCCTCCTTCTCACTTTTGTTTTTTTCATATCAAAATATATTGTTCCCCCACCCCAGTGTCTCATAGCCATTTCTCTCATTAGTCATTTTGAAGTGCAAATAATGTCCGTTTTCACAGTGGGAATTCCTTCAAGCTAGGTCCTATGTCCTTTTGACATATATCCATTTTATTAACAAATACATTAAAAAATTTTTTTAATGTTTTATTTCTGAGAGAGAGAAAGAGACAGAGTGAGCAGTGGAGGGTCAGAGAGAGAGGGAGACAGAATCTGAAACAGGCTCCAGGCTCTGAGCTGGCTGTCAGCACAGAGCCTAATGCAATGCTTGAACCCACGAACCATGAGATCATGACCTGAGCCGAAGTCTGACGATTAACCAACTGAGCCACCCAGGTGCCCCAACGAATACATTTTTTAAAATTTTATAGTTTTTTGTCAAGTTGGTTTATATGTAACACCTGGTGGTCATCCCCCCAAGTGCCCTCCTCCATGCCCATCACCACCCTTCCCCTCCCCCTCACCCCATCTGCCCTGTTTGTTTTCAGCATTCAAAAGTCTCTCATGGTTTGCCTCCCTCCCTCTCCCCAACTAGTATTCCACTTCATCCTCCATTAACTTCCTCCTAATCCACCTATATATGCAAACATATGACAAATACATTTTTGGAAAATAATAAAAATAAATTGATGCTCTTAAGATGAAACCAGTACCACGAAACCAAACCAAAACAAGGCAAAACCAAAACAAAGGAAAAAGGAGAACCAGTTAAAGAGACATGTCAACTAAACGCAATGTGAGAGCCTTGTTTAAATCCTAGAGATATATCTATTTCTATAGACCTCTGTATTACATATATTACATATATACATGTATTACATATATACATACAATTATTACATATCTATATCTATAGACCTCTGTATTACATATGTACATAAAATATTAAATATTTTAAATATATGTATGTATATATAGACACACACGCATGCCTACACATTTAAATCAGCTACATAAAACTTTATAGGGACAAATAGGGAGCTAAGATAAGGACTATGTATTAGGTAATAGCATTGTATCAATGTTAAATTTCTTGAATAAGGTAACTGTACTGCGGAATGAAGAGAAATCGTTTTGTTCTTTTGAGATATACCCTGAAGTATGCAGAGGTAGAAGTGTTGTGAAGTCTTTTAGGTAAAGCAACTAACTCTCAAATGGTTAAATGAAAATATATGTATATATGTATACACATAGCAAATTTGGGACACTAGAAATAACTGGTAAATCTAGGTGAAGCAGTGTTCATGTTACTTTTCTTACAATTTTTAAGTTAGAAATTTTTCACAATAAAAAGTTGCAGGGGAGGGCACACATGTTGGGCTGAATGAGAAAGGCCACAGAAAGTGGGACCGGGGTTGAGCTGACAGCTTTTAACATCTGCAGGACATCCTGGAGAGTTCCAGATGGCAGAGCTGTGCAGGAAGGTGGCTAGAGGCAAACGGCAGAAAGCAGAGCTTCTGGGACCACAGTGATTTAGGACCTGCAAACGGTGGGATTTTAATGGTGCAGCTTTTGGTTTTAAACACACATAGAGCATCATCTCATTTCACAGCCATATTTCACACACAAACATGTAGGTCATATTCCAGCTCCATCCTGGTCCTCCTCTCTTACTGGAGAGGGAGGTGCACTTAAGAGCTGGTCTGATACGTGGGTTTTATTCCAAAGCTCCCCTTCATGACTGATTTCAATTCTTGTTAATCTTGCCGTGGAACCACTTAAATGATTGTGGGAGAGTGCATTTAAGGTATCCAGTGATCAGCAGTGTGGCTTATTTTCTGTCAAGTATGACTTTGTTGTTTTTATCTGACGCTTACCACACAGCTTCACTGCCTCCCATCCCCCACTCCCCAGCAGCTCCTGGTACAGATTTGTATTCCTGGCATCCTGCTCTTGTTTGATGAGTTTTAGGAGGCCCCGATTCTTGTTTTGTCCCCAGGAGTAAAGCAGAGACTGCTTTAAACTGATAATGACACGATTTTGCTGCCCCATAGACAGTTATTTAAACTCTGATATGTGGCCAGTGCCTTGAAATTCAAGCAATGGAAATGACATCATTATCAGCCGACTCTTTATGATGAAAAATGACCCACATTAGGAAACAATCTGAACCCAAGGAAACTTCGGTGATCAATCATCACAATTATAATGTGCCGGTCTTTTATGTAAATCCAGCCCACAGTGAAGCCAGCTTTGGGTGGAGGAGTTGGGGGAGGAGAAATCCTGTGGAAAAGAACATTAGTACAATATAATTAAGCAAAAGGGAAAGCTTCAGATAATATATATTTCTCAGGGGACCATTTCATGCCCTGGGGACCCTGACAGATCTAGGCTGAGAGGGTTGCATCATCATCATTAAAAGCATTTGTTAAATGCCCAGAGCTACACAGAAATATGGGCTGGGCTTTGTGCTGCGTGAACTTAGTTGAAACAGGCTAAGGTCCTCCCTCCAGGAACTGGAGCCCTGGATGGGCTACTTAGTCGATGGGCAGGGGGCAGGGGCTTCCCTTGCCTCAGGGAGGCCATTATAATTCCAAGAGGATAATATTCCATCTGGTGGGGGTCTGTGGGGCCTGGATTCCCTCATTACTTCAGTCCCTTCTCACTGGTCCTTTTCAGCACTGTATGGCCCGTCGCAGGCTTACAGTGACCTGAGTATGAGGTAGGAAGGAAGGGGATGGTCACTGTCCACCTGCAAGATGGCAGACTGCAGAGGGCACAGGAGGTGGGCCTTCCGTGACATATCTTGCCTTTATCAGTGGGCACATGTGATCATTCCTTGCCAGCCTCACTCAGCCACTCACAGTCTCTAGAGTGTGTGTTTTGTCTAGTTCCTTTTTCTCAAATTCAGGAAAGGGAGGAGTATGTATAAAAGTGTGAGGAGATGCAAGCGTGGTGAAGAGGAGCAGAGAGATAATTGATGTGGCTCTGTTGGTCCCAGGAAACTGCAGAGAACAGACTTACTGAGGGGTTTCCAAGTTGCCTGTGTCCGCAGATACATGAAAAGCACAGTGAAGTGAACGTTTAGCTTTCTCATCCTTCACCAAAGACTCCAGAGCGAATAGGCCTGTGGGCCAGCCTGGTGGCCAGGTAGCCCTAGGCTAGTGAGGGCTGCAAGCAGGGTCTCCACATCTTGGCCCCCATCTGTGAATACCCGGTTCCTTTCAACTCTATTTTTTTTTTTTTTTTGGTATCATCTCTTCCATACTTCTTGACTTTACTTGCCAAACCTGTCACACATGATCTTCTTATCCTAAAATCAATGTTATGAGGCTCTGGTCTCCTTCCGCCTCTTTTTTTACTACTTTCTTGCAGGACTCCCCCCCCTCCCCCCCCCAAAAAAAAAAACCTTTCTACCTATAGACCTACAATATCTGAGATTCTCTCCTTGGAATTTGTTCCTTGTGGCTAAAGTTTTGCCCTTCTGTGTAATAAAAATGCTCTTGGTAGGACAACACATTCAGTCCTTTGTGGATTTGTGGTTGGTGGACCCTTTTCCGCAAGGCAGATTTCACAAGGGTGGAGGGAGGAGGAACCCAGAACAAGAACTCTGACCCGCATGGCAGGCAGGTTAGAGCCTGGGGGAGAGGGAAAGAGGGTGGGCTAGTGCTTGGGAAGGCAGGAGTCAAATCTGACAGGACACATTTGTTCAGACTAAGGTGCTATTCTAAGCTGTTACAACAATTGTGCTGTTTAACCCCACAGCAACCTCACAGGGACAGAGCTGGGATTCAAGCCTTGGCAGTCCCACTTTTAACCCCTGCCCTTCACCATCATTCTGCACCAGAAAAAGGAGAAGTACCTGTGAGGAAGAGGCCCACTAAGGTTCCTGGGAAGGAAGTTCTGACTGCATTCATCCAGTGCAGTCTCCAAGTCCAAGTCACCTTAGTTGGCTGTGGCTGTAGTGGAGATGTGTGTCATGGTGACAGCAGGAGGCCACACCCTGTCTGGAAAAACTGGATGGTTTGCCAGTAGAAGCCTCCCTCTGTGCTGGTAGGGTCAACTCCAGAGCAGCCATGGAAATCTTTCTGTTGACAGAAGCCAAGAACCTTCCCTGGTGGCCTTTGGACTTGTAGCAGCTTCCTAATCTGACCCACCATGGCAAGTTAAACACTGCCAGAAATTGCCCGGCTGATGTGTCTACAGACATGAAGGAAATCAAATCTTGGGATCTGTGGACATCATTGGGCATGCTCCAGTCAGCCTCACTTGTAGTATAGTAACTGCTTACAGAGAGCTCCATCAGTTAAGTTAGTTCAGGGAGGGAGTGGTGTTGAGTATTTTCTCACCATGTGGAGAGAATGGTGAGTTTTTCTGCATAGGAAAGAGCCTCTTTTATTCTGGGCTAAAAGTGAGGAAAGAAGACCACTTTGGAATATACCCTTAAAAAAGATAGTCTCCCTGTCTCCCTATAGTGACAAGGTCAAGGAGATGGGCTCCTTGGGAAACTGTGTGGAGGCTCTGGCTCACCCTGAATGTCCGCTTTCACCTCCCAAACCAGATTCAGGTCTGGTTGGGAAAGGCCTCTGTGGGACATTTTGAAATAATCATATCATAGCTCTGGTTAAAATCATACTTTCTCTGATGAATAATCCATACATGGTTACCAGGAGTCATTAATTGCTGTCAGTCTTCATTTTCCAGGTGGTGGGAAGGGGGAAGGGGAACAGACATCACTGGTTCCATTTTGTCTGTCATCATGAGCACTGCTCTTTTGACCAGCTCAGGTCTTTCCTCCCCACTTAGCATGGGGGCGGCAAGACTTGGGGACTCTCTGTAAGTGTTGTGTTTGAAAAGGCAGAAATAATTTACTGTGGCTGGCAGAACAGGACCTAGTCTACCTTTGTAAAATCGTCATTCATTTGTACCTTTGGTGAGACTATTATTTTATGTCGGAGGCCTATGGGACATACTATCATTAATATTATCATGATATGCATATTCAGCTAGCTCACAAAGTAAACCACCCCTCATCCGCAGTCCATTTCCTAAAACTCAGCAGTGAAGGGCCCCCCAGAAATCCTTGGACTCTGTTTCTTCCCACAAAGTCCTTTTGTATCTGGCACATATTCATGACTAAAATTTAAAACCAGGGATTTTTCATACCTCATTTAACTTGTGCCCCTCTTCAGAGCCTATGCATTGGGCATGTCCCTAATGAGTGTCAGGTGGTCCCTGTGCTAGGGGTTGTGGTGGGTAGAAAAAGCCCTTGGGTGGCACAAGGGACATTGGAATCAGGAGACTTGGGATCAAGAAATAGCTTAAGCAGGTATTAGCTGGGTGACATGACTATCAGCTTCTTATCTCTAAAGTGGAGATAACAGTACTGTGTTGAAAGAGATAATACCCTCCCTTGGGAAGGCTCAGAGAAGATAAGGTATGGGAAAGTACACTGGGAACTAGGAAATCTTACCTACGTGCAAAGGGTGGCCCCTGGACTTAGGTTGGATCAAATAGCTATTTATTTATTTATTTATTTATTTATTTATTTATTTATGATCAAATAGTTCTTGAAAGAAGATAGTCTAAGTCTGGAGCTTTGTTGAACAGATATTCCTTATTGATTTTTCTCCTAGCAGGATTTAATCTATACTCGTTGCCCTGCATCTAATTTTTCAAAAGATAAGCAAGTTAAAAAGATCTGTGCTTTAAATTGTATTGGGTAGGGTCCCATACCTTGCTGTGCCCATGTAGACACTCGTCAGAGCCAGAGAGTCGCCTGTGTAGTCCAAGGAGCAGGTGTGTGTCCTTGGAAGGGGGTTTCTGCCTGACTGCCATGGTGGACGCCCTGCTCTGCCCCCATCTCCCACCTCTGCCAGCCCCTTAAGCTGCTTCATCGATGGACCAAGGTCTGTGGAAGCTGGGGCTGTGGTTACATCCATACTCAGAGTCTACAGGCCTTTCAGAAAGAGAGGTGGTATGACATTTGGAGAACTATTGTAATTTCTACCACACTTTCTGCACACTAGGTGCTGAATTAAGCACTTTACAAGCTTCAACCCCATCAATCTTCCCAATAGCCCTGTGAAGCAGGAACTCTTACCACCCTCATTTTACAGATAAGGAAACTGAGCTTGGAAGGTTTAGGTCAGTTGTCCAAAGTCAACAGTTGATGTAGTGCAGATCAGGAATCCCACGCGGGTCTGTCTGACCACACAGGCTACTCTTAGTGCCATGCTGCTCCAGAGTTTGGCCAGGCTGGGACTGGACACAGCAGCCAGAGCCTCAGATCACAAAACAAGATCATGCCCAGCCCTGGGGAGCATCCTCTTGCTGAAGGGAGGGAAGGCAGAGGGCTGGAACTGCAAGGGACTTCCATTTGTGGGCCTCATGTGCCAAACCTGACATCAGTCCCATTTGAAAATGCCACAGGTCAACTCAGCAGGTGTGGGGCTGTACACGGTGCGGTGTGCTATGGGGCACCTTTGCTTCAAAGTCTGTTTTCTTCAACATGTAACTGGTCATTTAAAACATTTCTTTTCCAGGTCGCTACCTCTACATTTTTGGCAGTTTAAAGTGTGGGGTGAGTTATACGGATCATTAGAACTCTTCCTTTTGACTTCCCTGATTCTGACTTCTTACTGTTCCTAACTTTTAAGTTAATGCTTAAAAACTGAAAGGAAGAAAAAAGAAGAGAAAAGAAAGAAGGAGAGAAAGAAAAGAGAGGTAGGCACAAAGAATGAATGAGTGAATGAATGAACGAAAGAAAAGAGAGGAAAGGAACAAAGCTAGTTTATGAAGGAAGGTAAGGAACAGGAGAAAAGAACAGGGAAAAAGCTGGGTGTAAAGTAGCATGAAACCAAAGACTTTTATGTCTTCTCCACCCATCCTGTACCGTCTCATAAATCTTTACATTATATTCCTCTAAATGTGTCAGAAATGCAACTGTGCTTGCAAATAATTGCTGCTATATAATAAATGCATCTCCCCTGGCATATCCACTGGAGCTCAAAATAACCCATGTAACCAAAGAGTAAATCAGTGACTGGATGCCCAGTGCCAAGCATAATCTCAAGCAACATTTAACTAGGTTCAATATTTATTTCCCAGCCTTGAGTCACTTTGAAATGATCTGGACTCAGTTCAGACAGGACCAGCCCTAATTTTATGGTGCTCTTGGAACCCTTCCAGCAACACGAGGGTTCAGATGTCAGGGAGTTCCAGAAAAATGAGATCCTGCACTGATTTCACAATTTAAGGCACCCCCCTCCCAATATTTTGTCACATGTGAGCCTTTTTGACTGAAGATGTAACCTTTTGAGAGGACTTTGAGCACCTGTAAGAAGAATGCCTCACACATTGCCCAACTCCCACCTCATCCCTGTGGATGGAGCAGGCACAGTTAACCTGGTTAATAGCTTGCATAAATAAAATCTCTGAATATCCATTTGTAGGGAAAGAGTAGCCCACAATTTATTTCCATTTTCCAAACAAGTGACATTTTCCACACAATTATGAAAGACAGATTTGGGAAGCTTCAAGACATGTTAAAACAGCAGCTAACGCTGCTCCAAGTTTAATGGATACAGGGACACATCAAATAAATAGCAGCCAATTCTCAAGCTTTTGTATCTCAAATGCTCAATCAATAGAAAACCAAGCAATTTTAGTGTACATCAGAGATAAATCTCAAGATGGCAGGATTGACTTTTAGCTCCCTGTTAAAGGGTATTGAACTGACATTGAGTGACCTTACACTTAGCCAAAACATTTATTATACAAGTCTGACATGGTTAAGTGAAATGATTGATACTGGTCCATTTTGCTCTAAAATGTGGACTTTCACCTTTCTTGGTGGGGAAGAGAGTAAAGGAGCTCACCCATAAGATTAAACCTTTTCCTTTTCTTTATTTCTCCTTAAACTATAAATGATTAATGTCTCTTTCAGAATAACTGTGTAAATTATGTAGTCTGAGATACCTATTTCATATTCCAGGAAAGTCATTACCAGCTTTCGAGCCATTTTTTCCAGCTTCCCTAAGGAACAGTTTCCTTATCTATAGAATTGGGTCGATTGTAATGAGCTACTGTATTTAAAGCAATTAGTAAGGTGCCCAGGCTCATACTCAAATTCTAGTTTTATTATTGTTAGTAATATTCTACTTGTTATTATTTTGATTCCTGACTTCACGATCCCATAGACTCTTATGCTATTAGCAGAGGTAATAGTAACAACAACAGTAATATTTACAGATACATTTCTTGATATCTCCTAGGTGCCAGGCACTGTACTCAATACTTTAAATACACTGTCTCATTTAATTCTTCTAACAACTCTCTGAGATAGGTGCTATTATTATCTCTGTTGTTAGAAATGGGGAAACTGAGGTTCAGGGAAATGAGTGAAACTGCTGAAGATCATACAGTTGATCGGTATCCAAACTGAGGTGCATTACCCCAGCCTCCCTGCCTGAAGTCACATGGAGACTGCTTTTTGTGCTGTTGCACCCTGGAACAGAATGCAACATAATTGCATTCTGGAACAGAAAACTTTCATAATCTAGGGGAAGTCACTTTCTTTCTCTGGACCTTAGGTTTTCCAACTGTCAAATGAAAAACATTAGAATGGATTATATCAGACATTTTAGGATTCCAGGGTTCTAATGGAATCAGTTGTTGTCAAGGGAGACAGCTTAGAAAATGTGTAAATAGATTTATAAATGTTGGAAAATGAAACTAAGTACATGTACAGCAAGTTCTGCATTGCCACTTCTTCCAGTTAGGCTGGAAGGAGCAGTGCTTCTGTATGTTTTATCCTGGCTTAATACCCTATCCTTTGGCTATTCTTTTGAACCTTGCTGTGGAGTAAGCTGTCTGCTCACCCAGATATGCCTATCCTGCAGTGCACATGGTTTGTCTAGCAGAAGCTAGCACGATCCTTCGTTCAGATCAACCTTTACTTCCTGCTCTGAGATGCTTAACAACGACTCCTTCTTCCCAAATCCTAAAATACATTCTCTAGCCATTCTGGGAATAATTTTGTGATTAAACATTTATTTACGTTTGGTCCTCGCACGCCAGTGTGGACGCAAAACCCCTGATCTCTGTTGTTGCAAGGTTAGAATGTTTAAAATATTTCACATCCTGACCACAAGCTAAGCAGTTTCCATATATAGCTTATTTTGAGGCCAGGCTTCTAGGGTGGAGAAGGTGGGCCAAGGGAGGAAGAAGGGGAGGGAAAATGGCAGGATCTGAAGGTGATGGAAGGGAGTCTGAGCCTTAACTTCTAACTGGACTCAACTCCTGGACTTTCATTTCTGTGGTCTAGTGCTGGGACATCGACGCAGTGTCCTAGATCTGAGTCCTCATTCTCACCTCTTCAATGTAGCAGTCTGCTGGTCCTGGCCTCCTGAAACACTGTTTTTTCTGGTGGTGTGATGGGCATGAAGAAGTGTTGTAAATGCTGAAGTAGCTACTTCAGAAGTATCCAGGGCTCCAGCGCTTCGTCTTTTTTTTCTTTTAATTTTTTTTTTTTTTTTGAGGGAGAGAGAGACACAGTGTGAGCAGGGGGAGGGGCAGAGAGAGAGGGTGACACAGAATCAAAAGCAGGCTTTAGGCTCCAGCTGTCAGCACAGAGCCCAATATGGAGCTTAAACTCATGAACCATGAGATCATGACCTGAGCCAGAGTCGGACGTTTAATTGACTAAGACTTCAGGTGCCCTTGGTCTTCCATTCTTTTGAGTTTGGACTAAAAGCAAGGTGAGAGAGAGAGAGAGAGAGAGAGAGAGAGACTGAGAGAGGAAGAGAGAGAATGTCTGCCTTTGGTTCCTATGCTAGTTCTTTTCTGATGTCTTTTTTTTTTTAATTTTTTTAAATGTTTTATTTAGTCCTAGGAGAGAGAGAGAGAGAGAGAGAGAGAGAGAGAGAGAGAGACAGCGTGAGCAGGGGAGGGTCAGAGAGAGGAGTCACAGACTCCGACACAGGCTCCAGGCTCTGAGCTGGCAGTCAGCACAGAGCCCGACGCGGGGCTCGAACCCACGAACCGTGAGATCATGACCTAAGCGAAAGTTGGACGCTTAACCGACTAAGCCACCCAGGCGCCCCTTTTCTGATATCTTCATACACATTAACCTATCAGGAGGATCATTTGATTTCTCAGTAACTTTGACCAAACCAGAGATCATTGGGAGAGATTAGCATTTGTGAAATAACTAATTGACTTTAAGGCTACAAATCAGTTAAGTGCTAAATTAGAAAAAAAAATTTTAATGTGTTTGCTTTAATTGATATACATGTATAGACACAGATCAAGTCAAGACTCAGACATCTGCATGATGAGGAACTTTAGTTGGCCCCTCATGCCTTTTGCCAATGTAAGGAATATAAATGGAAAATCTCAGTTGAGTAAAGCCTTTTAGGGATGAGGGAGGAAGACACAAATTTATGGTGTGTTTTATGAAGTATTCTTTCAACATCCCTTGTCAGAAACCAAGAAAACTCTTAATCTGAAAGTAACTAACTTCATGGTTTGCCCCTACCTACTAAAGGTCAATAGAAAGTCACTCACTGTTGGCATTTTGCAATGAGTAGATTGGAGTTCAGTTGTTAAGCATGATTTCTGTCCTTTAAATATTATCTTCCAAAAAAGTGACCCATCATTTCAGGGAAAATGTACCAAGAAAATACACATCTTGATTTTCTTCTGAGGTCTCCCTAACCCTTGCAGTTCAAGTCAGAGGTTTTACCAAACCTGTTTTTCAGGGACTTGAAATCTCTCATAAAAATTAACTGCAGGCTTTTATGCAAGTTAAAAACAGAATTCATGTGGTTCCTTAAAAATCTTGTAAGTCTTTAAAAGAACAGCTAATCAAAATATACCTTCAAATGGCTTTTCCTGTGGCTGTGCGGCCTGTTTAAGGACTCACTACAGTTCAGCAGCTCATCTTACACCTGCCCCCAGCACCACAAAGTATTTTCAGTTTTATTCAGAGCCCTCAGTGGAAAATGCCAGCCATTCTTTTTTTTTTTTTCTTTCTTCCCCTCACTGAAGATTGAATTAAGAGTTCAGGAAAGGTATATGATAACTTCATGGTACAGAGCTGGAATCCCTCTGTGGGTTGCTAGAGGGCTGAGGTCTCATTCACCCTGTGGTTAAGAACTGGTCATGTTGTCCTTGAGCCTAGAGCATAGAACATTCAATCTCATCCTTCCAGGCTTTGTAAAGCAGACCACCACACAGCCCAACCTTGTTTCTTTTGCACCCCAGTAGCGAAAGGAAGGTGTGGTTCCAAGGTCATGTATCATATTACCTTTTCAGGGTCAGTCTGGCCCAATGAGAAGCTGAGAAAATACCCATATGGCTTTGGGCTACTTCAGTCACTCTCTAGGGAAGGAGAAGCCTTCATGACTCTCTGCTGACAATAACCTCTTTGTACGCTGCTTCGTACAACCTCTGTGCTTTTGTCTTGTCTTAGAGTGATTTCACAATGCCCTACCCTCTGTAGCATTATGGGAATGCATCAAGATCCGCTCTTTGGTGGAAGGAGAGACTATATTGCAGAAAATGCAAAGATTATTTCACTCACTTAGTCATTCATTTAGACATATAGAAAGCATGTACCATGCCCAAGGTATAATTCTAGGTGCTAAAGTTATGAGCCAAAAGATAAAAGCCTTGTTCTCAAGGACCTGAGCCTCCAGATGAGATGAAGTGCATGACTGCAGCACAAGGTGTGAAGCAAGTCAATATTAAGATAGGGTGTTGGAGACCAGAGGAGCAGCACTCAATGTGAGGAGGAATTTATGGAAGGCTTCCTGGAGGGTGTAATGTATGGATGAGGTTTGAGGGGTAGAAAAGACAGTCAGTCCTGGCATAGTCATAATAATGACCAGTTCATTTCTGACGCAGAGATTTTGATTACCCTAATTTAGTCCCAAAGGACCAAAAGTCTTTCAGGAAGTAGCTTGATAGCTTTCCTTTCCAGCTGTTTCCTTGAGGAAGGAACCATTTTATTCCCTAATACCCTGTGTGGTCTCTATAGGGCTTTATCCTGCTTATGCTCAACACCCCAAAAAGTAGATTACAACTTTGCCAAGCTTGGGTTTCTGTCCCCACCCCGTATTTATTCTGTATGTAGCACTAACCTGGTCCCTGCTGCTTGGCAAGGCCATAGTCTGACACAGTGAAGGATCTCACTGGAGATGGCTCTCCAGAAGGCAACTGTCTTCATTACCTGTTTCCAGCATAGTGCTTTACTGTTCCATCACCACAGTTTCCATGGAATAAGAATGAAGTAGTGTATGGTATCAGCAGGTCCCCTCTTTGAAATCCAAGACAGAAACCTAAATGCTGTTGCCTTCTAGATAGAGCAGAGCTGCCTTAGTCTGAAAGACAGGAATGCAACAGCTTCACCGGTCTGTGACTCAGGAGCCTAACAACTAGCAAGTGACACAAGCCCAAGTCCTTTTCTCAGAAGGACAGCCCAGGTCCCATCTAGTCCTGAAACTTTCTGCCTAATTTTAAAGCCTTGGGTGTCTTGTTTCCTGACTCCTGGAATGTTAGAGAATTAAGCAGAGGAAGAAGAGGACGTGAAAGTGTTGGCTTCTAAAGGTGGCCTGAAGAGAGTGCAGATGGCGTGGCAGTAGCCTAAGGGGGGAAAAGGAGACTCATGAAAAGTAGAGATAGGAGAATTTAAAAAGTAAGGAAGTTTTGGCCAACTGGGCTGGGCTGGAGATTCAGTGAGAACTGTAGCTTTCCCCCTCTTTGATAAGTTTTCTATTCTTTGCTGGCATTTTGTTCACTTAAAAAAATGTATTAAGTACATTCTTAATTTTTAACTGACATGAAAATTGTGGTAATTTGTGATGGTAAGAGACTTTCTCAAGTCACTTTATCAGTCATTACAAAGGTATTGTTCTCTTTGATGAGTAACAAGGTAGAACGTTTTTCTTCGAAGTACTTGTAAAGGAAAGCAGCATGGCTCAGTGGATGAGCAGCAGATAGTAAATCTGGAACCTGTACTGCTTCTGGATTTGCTTACTTCAACTCAGAAAATAATTCTCTCCTTCCAGTCTTTTTTCTTTAAGGTACTCCTAGTTGCCATCACAGAAACATCTGAGTGAAACACATTTGTTATAGAGGTGTGTGTGCAGGGAGGTTTTTAGGAACACAGTATATATTTATGTGAGACTTGGGAAAGGAAGCTCGGGCTATCAGTGATTCTCAGGTGACATTTAGAAGGTAACTAGAGAATGAAAGAGGTGGGGAGACTGAGGCATAGCAAGGTGAAGTAACCTGGCTGATTAATGTGTGTGTCATTCAAATTCACTGACCCATCCTTTAATTTTTATGCATCTTCTAAATTTTATTTATTACATGTTAAAACTCTTCTCTTGACATTGCATTTGAAATTATTTTATTGCTAAAGCTTTGAAGGCTTATAATGCAGTGGCCTCCTAATAGCAGGTTAATCAGAAAGACTTCCATTTGGCACTGGTTCCCAATGATCTAACTAAGCCGTTTAATCCTTTGCAAGGGAGCCCAGGAAAATGTTTAAGTTCTGTCCTGAAGCTGACTGGTGAAGTGACCTTGAACCCTCTGACAAACCTTAGGAACAATGAGTGCTCCAGTCAGACTGCTTTTGTGGCCGAGATTGTCCATGCTGGGGGTTTCTCTGGCCCTGCATTTGTGCCAGATTTCCTATGGCCTCACCTATTACTGAGGGGATGAGAGAACCATAGTGAACCCAAGAATGAATTATTGACTGTGTGTCTTTCCACACATCACCACCACCCAGCCTTCCCCACACCATGCCCTGCAGTCTAGCAAGATCATTCTTTTTTTTTTTTTTTAAATGTTTATTTATTTCTAGGAGAGAGAGACAGTGTGAGCAGGGGAGGGTCAGAGAGAGAGGGAGTCACAGACTGAAAACAGGCTCCAGGCTCTGAGCTGGCAGTCAGCACAGAGCCCGACGCGGGGCCCGAACCCACGAACCGCGAGATCATGACCTAAGCGAAAGTCGGACGCTTAACCGACTAAGCCACCCAGGTGCCCCAAGCAAGATCATTCTTATAAAGAACTTCAAAGAAATATGCATTCCATTTGTCCTATATGGATTCTATATCTTCACAAATATTGGGCATCTACCAAGTGCCTAGCCCCATGCTAGACAAAATGGTGAGTGTACCTACTTCTAACACATGATCTCCACCCATCAAAGGAGTAAATGCCATTGTGTAGATGAGGCATAAGTATATAGAATAAGATACAAAATTATATAGAGAGGGTTAAATGCTAGTATATTATGAGGAAGCCCAGAGAATGGAGCATGGAATATGGGGAAGAAGATGGACTCTTTTGATAACAAATGTGGGTTGAAATCCCATCTCTACCACTTACTAGCTGGTTTCCTCAAATGTAAAATAGATTTGGATAACTGTGAAAATTAAATAATATGTATGAACTGCTTAGCACAGGCCCTAGTATGTAGTGAATACTCAATACTTATCTACATACCTATATAAATATTGTTGTTACAGAAGTCTCCCCTTACCTGGCATGGGGGGGGGGAATATGTTCCCAGACCGTCAGTGGATGCCTGAAACTTGATAGTACCAAAGCATATATATATGACTTTTTCCTACACCTACATATCTATGATTAATTTATGAATTAGGTACAGTAAGAGATTGGCAACAATAATTGGTAACAAAATAGAATAATTATAAAATATATTGTAATAAAAGTTTTGTGAGTGTTACCTCTCTTTCAGTGTCTTACTGTGCAGTGAGGTGAATGACCTAGGTCTTCTGACATAGCATTAGGCTACTGTTGACCTTCTGATGATACATTAGGAGGAGGATAATCTCCTTCTGGACCATGGTTGATTGTGGGTAACTGAAAGTGTGGAAAGCAAAATCATGAATAAGAAAAGGATTATTATTATTATTATTAATATTATTTAGATAATAAGAGGTACAAGTTTCAAAGAAGCAGGAGCTCAGAGCAGGCTGAAATGAAAGGAAAAGGTCTATAAACCAGGAAGAAGTGGGTCATTGAAGAATGAGTTCAAATTAGATTAGGACAGGGTAAGGAGACAGCACCCAGGCAATCCCAGACAGTCAGAGCAAGAGTCTGGAGGCAGCAACGAATGGGCTTTCTGAGAGAGTTCAGGGGAGGGGTCTTAGAGGGCACCATGGGAGATGAGGTATAGGTAGATTTTGGCAAGTGGAAAGCCTCCCTCTCCTCTACCAGATGGCCCTTGCTGGCCTTGGTCTGCTTTCCCCTATTTGAAACCCAACAAGGGGAGAGCTGGACTGTGGACTTTTGGCATGTTCTTCACAGAGTCATTGCTGGCCACATCTTAGCGGGTGAGGACGCCCTCTTCCACTATAGGTAACCCAGTCACTAATAATTGAGAATCTTGTTACTGCGTTTGTTGTTGTCGGCGGAAGTGGAGACACCAGATGTGTTAGCCAAGAAGAAAGAGCTGGCAGGTAAAAAAAAGTCATGGAAATAAAACAGAATCCGTCTTTTTCTTATGGATCTTTCCCTTTCCTTTCACAGGCCCCTGCAAAATCCTGCTAATTTATGACTTTGCAAGTCTTAACATTAGAATATTATCCCCTTCCATTAAAGGGACCCAGTGAATGGTGTTTAGACTTATTTGTTAGGGTATTTTCAGTTTGGCTTCCACAACAGTTGTCTTTTTTGGGCTATTCTTTACTAATTACATGTAGTGGTAAGTTTCCCCTATCCCCAGAAAACCCAAAAGGCCATTAGCTGTCTCCATTACGATTCACAGACCTGCTTCGCTGAATGTGAAGAAGGCTGCTACAGCCAAATTGCTATTTTGAAAGGATGATTCTATGTCCCTTGGGAGTTTTTTGAAGTGTGTTTCTTGATCGCCTCATGGAGAAGAGAAGCAATAGTACATTTTCCATCCAAATAGGTATGGAAAGCTTATTGCAAATGAGTTTCTGAAGTTAAGGGTCAATAATAGCTGATACCTGGGCCATCTGTCTAGTGCTTTTCTTAAAATAGGGTAATGGCAATAGCTCAGTTCCTAATGTCCACTCTTAAGCAGCCCCTCCCTCATTTATTTTAAAATGGAATTAGTGTAGCCTTTGGAACTGTCATTGTGGCTCCTTAGGTCACAGAGAAAGAGCCTACAAAATCCATGGGTTGCAAACTCATTAGCTACAAACTGGAGAGACCAAGCAAGAATGTTATTGTATCCCCTTCTACCCTTATGATTCATGTTGTACAAACAGAGAAAATAGGCTGTCATTTACCTACTGATCTCTTGGGAGGAGGAAGAGCTGTCCAAGAAGAACATGTAGGGGATTGTTTCAATTTGAAATTTGTAAGTTGCTATTATTTAATTTAGTTCTTCTATTTTTAAAATAATTGTTTCCTGTGTACCACTGGATTCAGGTACAGTGACAAAGAATGGACATTTTCTAATAAGATGTTAAATTGCAGCAGTAATTCAGCTAATTATTTTAAATACAAAAACTTAGTATTCTTGGTTTTTCCCATGGAGAGAGGGTAATGGAAATGAATGGCCCACAAACTTGATGTCTATTTAAGAGATGTGGAGATTATGTATTATTATTAAAAAGATGAGTGCCCTAACTTAATAGATTTCTTACTGACTCCATGTAAATCAACCCGAAACCAATCAGCAGATCTGTGGTTAGGAAACGCAGTCTTCTCTGTTAGGAATGTGTTAATATTTATTGTGCTATGTGGGTTAGGTGTTTTTTTTTTTCTTTCTTTCTTTTTTTTTTGAGGGGAGGAGGAATTCTACTTATGGCAAAAATGACAGGAAAACCTTTAGGCAGAGTCTTGGGAGAAAGAGTACAGTCCTAATGTACCATCATTCCCCAAGAAGTAAAAAGAAGACACCACTCTCTCATGTGTGACATAGAGGTCACTTCAAGCCTTTCTCAGAGGCAGCATCTGCCACAGCAGACTGGCATCCTGTCTGCCAAAGGATTTGTGGTAAAAGAAGTCCCAGGGATAGGCCCATTAGAGGGGAACAAAATAAAACAAAACATCTCTTTTTAGAATTCAGCTATCTCTTGCATACAACAAGCCAGGCTTTGGATTTTAATTTTCTCCTTTATATCATCACCTTTTTCAGTTGCTAGTCCCTGACGAAACAGACAGTTGCTGCTATGTCAGATCTCTTTGGGTAAATATTAAGAATGACTCCAAGGGTTAGCCTTATATCCAGATATGGTTATTCCATTTTCTTAGAATCTTACGTCAAGAAGCTCTTGAAATAGTCTCTTTCTTAAGAACATACCTTGGTCTATTGTTCTAATTTGGCAGGTTGTGGTGTTGAGTCTCCTTGGGGTCTCTAGTCCCCCCCCCACCAAGCTTTTCCCCCTTTCTGATCATATTTCTTTTGGTCTTTATTTTCTGATTCCATGTTATTGCAAACCTTGAGTTATTTCTCCTATTATTTATGTGGTTTCTGTCTGTCAATTTCTGATCAAAACACGTCCACCTAAAACTATAACTTAAGTCCTGCATCTGCAGGTTAGTGTTTCTGTAGCACAAAATGTGAAGAGAATAGACTGCTATAAGTAGAAAATGGGGCTCTGTACCATAATTAAAATGACAAAATGGGGCTCCTGCTACAAATGCAGTGACCTATTAAAAGGCCACCACCATTATAATTGGTACAACTTTTTTGGAAAAAAATTAGATAATAGCTACTACTTTGGAAATTGTACATGACTTAAAAACATTTTTTTTCTTGATGTTTATTTATTTTTGAGAGACAGGGAGAGACAGAGCATGAGCAGGGGGGGACAGAGAGAGAGAGGGAGACACAGATTCCAAAGCAGGCTCCAGGCTCTGAGCTGTCAGCTGATGCCAGGCTTGAACCCACAGACTGTGAAATCATGACCTGAGGTGAAGTCGGATGCTTAACCAACTGAGCCACCGAGGTGCCCCTGCACATGACTTTTGACTTGGCAATTCCATTATTAGGAATTTAGCTTATTGATATAGACTTGCAGTACATAAAGATATAAGCAGGAATTTCATCAAACATTGCTTGAATAAGAATAAAAATTAAAACAACTTAAATATCTTATAAAATAGGACTGAATAAGTAAAATATGATACACTTTTACAATGTTATATAGAACTTAAAAAGAAGTAGATATATTGAGGCTGATGTGGAAAAATAATGTGAACTATGTGAATCAAAAAGTTTCAGAGCTTTTCACATAAAATGATTTCATAAATGTTAAAAAGAACAGTGTAGTATTGTACATTTAAAGTATGAAATAAATATATATGAGTTCATCTGATATAAATAATTAAATGAATGAATAAATAAGGATGGAAATCTTTTTCCCTTGAGAAGAATTCCAAATAATATATGTAGATGACACCCCCTTCAGGAGATGGAACTTAATTTCCTTTGCATTGAGTGTGGGTTGGAATAATGACCTGCTGCCAAAAAACGGAGTATAGAAAAGAAAAAGTAATTGTACAGGGGAAAAACTGGTGGACATTATCTTGGCCAAGTGGTCAACCTTAATATCACCAGTGATAAGCCATGTTGATTCTGTGTACCCCCTGTTGTAATATGGTGAAAAGGACACTTTACCTTTGTGGTATTCTTCTCTGATACCTATAGCCCCAACGTAATCATGAGAAAAACACCAGACAAATCAAAATTGAGAGATAGTCTACAAAATTTCTCACCAATACTCCTGAAAATTGCCTAGGTAATAAAAAAAAAAGAATTGGTCAAAAAATAGAGCAGAAGAGACTAAGGAAAGAAGACAACTAAATTCAGTGTGGATCCTGGATGGACTCTTAAAGCAGTGAAAAGAGACATTAATGAAAATGCAAGTGAAATCTGAATATAGTCTATAGTTCAGTTAATACTAATATATCAATGTTGATTTGTTAGTTTTGAGCAATGTACCATGACTATGTTATGTGTTAATAATAGAGGGGCCTGGATGTGAATTCTCTGTAACTTTTCTTTAAATCTAAAATTATTTTTTTAAAAAAGTTTGTCTTAAAAAGGCACAGGAGGGGTTTGAGGATACACATATAAATAGAAATTTCTGGAATGCTAACCAAGTAAGTCTTAAAACTATTTACCATTAAGAAGTAGGATTGAGACATGGTGGGGGGGGGTGGAACATGGGAAATGAGAGAGAGAGAAAGAGAGAGAGAGGGAAGAAAGGTGGAGGGGAGAGAGAATGGTAAAATTGGGAATTTTACCTTTTCACTTTTACCTTTTTTCACTATCTGATTTTTTCCCCTCGTGTTTGATTTTTATAAGCCCACCATGGTAGTTATCAAATCACTTTTATCCCTCAACACACTCCCAACTCATCTTTGTGAAACAAAAGAGGAGGCACTTAATTTAGTTACTATGCTGGGGAACATCTCAGGGCCTATAGCTCTGTGCAATTGTATTAGCTTAATTCAGTATTTATGTCTGCCATATAGTGAATCTTAATACCATACATCCTATATTCTCAGGTTTGAGTGTCTCCTCAGATTATGACTTGTCATGACATTAGTCAGAGGGGAATCAACAATCCTTCTTGCTAGAGATATAGTCAAAAACACTTATGTTCTATCCCTAGCCATCTTTTTTTCTTTAACTGAATTTTGCATTAGCTTGCCAGAGCCAACTCACTGTCGCAATAACAGAAAAGTTTTCATTCCACACTGACATCATCCTGAGATCATGAATTGGTTCAGCAGAGAACTTCCCAGAGAGAATCATTTCCAATTAATTGTGTGGGAAAATGAGAAATGATTATGTCAATTAGAGAACATTAAGCCTTCAGCTGTATAGAAAACAGTAAAACAGATTGTGAAAGCAAAAGCCAGTTTATATAATTTAGTTCATGAATAGAAGTCAATCTGAGACAACCTTTCCTACTTGCTCTCAAGAGGCAATTAAGATTATAACTTTGGAAAAATAAGTTTGTGTTGGGGTCAAGAATTTTTGAGAATGTGTATGAGGAAACAGGTGTGCATAGACTTTTCCTGGTGATTGGGTTTGGGGAGAGGGTGAAGAAGAATATTGTTTGCTTAGCAAGGACTTAGAATGAAGGAAATAAGCTATGATGTCCCACTTCCATCAGGGGTAATTATATGTTAATAGAGTTAGGTTGCACCTAGAAAATTATCTTGGTATCTGACTAAAATCAGTGAATTATGTACTATGTTCTGAAGGAAAAAAAAGTTTAGAAAGTTCATAGAGGCTGTTTTCTTAAGCATATACTTTTGTGGAGATTTGTCAAGTTTTCTTCCTAAATCAACTTCCTGGGTTTTTTTTTGTTTTTTTGGCTAACACTGCATCTTTTTTTTCATGGTTTCTTTATTTTAAAGTACATCTCTAGTAATGGTGTCTTTAAAAAATTTTTTTTAAAGTTTATTTGAGAGAGAGAGAGAGAGAGAGAGAGCATGAGTGGAGGAGGGTTAGAGAGAGAGTGATACACAGAATCCAAGCAGGCTCCAGGCCCTGAGCTGTCAGCACAGAGCTCGATGTGGGGCTTGAACCCACGAACTGTGAGATCATGACCTGAGCTGAAGTCGGACGCTTAACTGACTGAGCCACCCAGGCACCAAAATGGTGTCTTTTATAAGATACCTATTCTGGCAATCTCTGGTTCAGCAGAAAATTGTGTTTAGTTCATAAGCAATTAACAAAGTTATTGCTATGGTTGGATTTAGACCTACAGTTTTATTATTTTTTTATTTTGTTTTTCTCTGTTCTTTTTCTCTTCTTCTGAAGTATTTGAATTATTTTTAAAAATGTATTTATAATTATTTATTGTATTTTCATATATACATCTGCATTGTTTTTAGTGGTTATTCTAAGGTTACGATACAATACTTAAATTCACATTCTACTACACAGAGTTAATATTATACAATTTCATGTAAAATGTAGAAACTATACAACTATGTGAGTCCATTCTTCCTCCATATCTTTGTGCTATAATTATCACATGTAGTATATCAACATACCTTATGACCCCTATAAGACAATGTTATATATTTTTGGTAAACACTTATGAATTTCAATAAAGGAGACATTTTTTTTGTATTTATTCATATATTTACCATTTTTGATGTTTTACATTCCTTTCTGTACACTTGAGTTTTCATTTGGTATCATTTCCTTTCAGCCTGTAATTTCCTTTAGCTTTTCAGCATATCAGCTGACAATAAATTCTCCTAGTTTTATTTTATGAGATTTTTAAAATGTTTATTTATTTTTGAGAGAGGGAGAGAGAGAAAGAGTGTGAGCAGTGGAGGAGCAGAGAGAGGGAGACACAGAATTTAAAGCAGGCTCCAGGCTCTGAGCTGTCAGCCCAGAGCCCCACGTGGGGCCTGAACCCACAAACCACCAGATCATGACCTGCACTGAAGATAGATGCATAAATGACTGAGCCACCCAGGCTCTTATTTTAAATGAAAGTGTCTTTGTCTTCATCCTTGAAAAATATTTTTACTGGATACCAAATTCAGGATTAATAGTACCCCTCCCTGCCCCGAGTCTTTGAAAAAAGTCTCACTCTTCCAACTTCCATAATTTCCAATGAGAAGTAATTCATTTTGAATCATGCTCCCATGTATAATGTATTTTTATCTTACTTTTTCAGGATTTTAAATTTATCTTTGGTTTTCAGCAATATGAATAAAATAAAAATGGGCATAGTTTTCCTGTTTGTAGTTCATTGAGCTTTTTGGATCTGTAAATGTCTTAAAGAAAATTTGTAAGATTTTCAGTCATTCTAGGTTTAAATATTTCTAATGTCCTCTTAGTCTTTCTTTAATTCGTGGAACTCCAATTATACATATATTAGACTATTTTTTTCAAAAAAATTATTCTGTAGGTCCATACATTTATGAAAATCTGTTTAATTTTCCCCCCTTTCTTTCAGGATAGACTTTTTTTTCTATTTATACGTCTTCAAGCTTATAGACATTTCTGTGTTTTCCATTGTATTCTGAGGCATGTTTATCAAATTTTTAATTTTAGATAATAGTGTTTTTCAGTTTTTGTATTTCTATATAGTTTTAAAAATAGTTTCTATTTATCAGTAGATATTGCCTTTTCATTTATTGTGAGAATGTTTTCCTTTATTTTGTTGAGGATAGTTTCTTTATTTGGTAGTAAGTATTGGATCATACCCTGACCATTGTGAACGACTAGTTATAGATGTTCTGAATTAAGTTATATTTTTTTGTTTTGTTTCAGCAGCCAATTAACTTGTGACTCAAACTTCAAATGCTGTCTCTTTCATGGTGGCTCAAACTTCAGTGTAGTATGTGTGTGAGTGTTTTATTTTGAGAGGCTTGGAATCTTCCATATGCATGTGTGATTTAAGAGTCATTCAGTTAGACACTTGTGAAGAGTGTATATAAAATCTGGGGGCTCTACCTCTTTGGATCACTCCTTTCTGAAATTTCCTTCTTATTTTCTTATAGCTATGGTTGCCCCAACTTCTGTCTTTTGGTCCTTCTCCCCACCCCAAATATAACTTATTTTTTTTATTAGAGATACAGTCATCCTGTGTGATGCTGACTTCAGCCTGATTTTAAGCAAAGGACATGAAAATTGTTAGCCAGCATCAATCCCTTTTCTCAAATCTGAGGTTTTATCCAGAATTTACCTGCTTGAGTTCACTCTAATAACCTTTGGATATTTGATTTGTGTTTGTATAATTTATCCATGCTTTATAGTTATCTGTGGCTAAAGTCTGATAGGAGATTTCTTGGTCATACTGAAAGTGGAAAAATAGCTTTAAATAAAGCATTTTTTTCTCTAATAAAATGGAAAAGTATTATCTGTTCATTACCCAGGGGAGTTCAAAATTTGGGGCTAAGAGTATATTGGGAACAAAATATAAACTCAGTTAAGCTCCACTGTGGCTTTACTTCTAAAAAATCACCACAAAACCATGTAAACTGGATAAGCATAAAACAAATATTTTAAAAATGCTCCAGACACAATTTTTCAATCTCATTAGCAATATTTGAGGGGTTTCATCTGAAGTCTATGATCTAACATTTAAGAATAGGTGAGAGGAAGGGGGTCAACATGGTGGAGAAGTAGGGGGATCTGTACTTCCCACATCTCTCAAAGAAAAGCTGAAGCCAAAGAACTTTGAACCCCAAGAGTCTGGGAGGAAAAGAGGCAGAGTCTACCAGGAAGAAAACGGGAAAATCAGACAGCCTCATAGGTGTGTGGTTGTGAACTGGGGGAGATAAAACGGGCTGTGGAGGCACAGAGGGAAGGAATCTCCTTCTATGGAGAGACAAAGGGAAAAGGAAGAATGGCTATGGAAGCGTAGGATTGTATCTGGACAAGAGAAAAACCTTGGACTTGGATGGAGAGGGATCCCAACATCCCATCTCTAACTGCAGGGCTTTCTTTGGAATGGGGCCGGCTGCCCTGTTTGCACACCTGGGGAGGAGGTGAGTCACCTCTGTGTTAGGCAGTAGGCCAGGGGTGCAGGAGAAAAAGCATAGAAGACAGCAGAGACTCCATTGCTGCAGAGATCAAGGATCTTAAAAATAGTCATAATGAATTAAAAAGTGCTATAAATGAGGTGCAAAATAAAATGGAGGCAGCCATAGCACAGATTGAAGTGGCAGAGGGGAGACTAGATGAATTAGAAGATAAAATTATGGAAAATGAGGAAGATGAGAAAAAGAAAGATAAAATGATCCAGGAGCATGAAAGGAGAATTCGAGAACTGAGTGATGCATTCAAACCGAACAATAACTGTATTATAGGAATTCTAGAAGAAGAAGAAGAGAGAGAAAGGGACGGAAGGGGTACTGGAACAAATTATAGCTGAGAAATTCCTCAATCTGCAGATGGAAACAGACATTGAAATCCAAGAGGCACAGAGAACTGCCTTCACACGTAACTTGAATCAGTCTTCTGCACGACATATCATAGTGAAACTTGCAAAATATATGGATAAAGAAAGAAATCTGAAAGCAACTATAGATAAACGGACCTTAACCATACAAAGGTAGACATATAAGAGTAGTAGCAGACCTATCTACTGAAATTTGGCAGGCTAGAAAGGAATGGCAGGAAATCTACCATGTGATGAGCAGGAAAAATATGCAGCCAAGAATCCTTTATCCAGCATGCTTGTCATTCAGAATAGAAAGAGAGATAAAGGTTTTCCCAAACAACAAAAACTGAAGGAATTCATCACCACGAAACCAGCCCTACAAGAAATCCTAAATCCTCACAAGGGGACTCTGTGAGAGAAATGTTGCCAAGAACAAAAAATACCAGAGACATCACTATAAATATGAAACCTACAGATAACACAATGACTCTGAATCCATATTTTACAATAATAACACTGAATGTAAATGTACTAAATGCTCTAATCAAAAGACATAGGGTATCAGAATGGATAAAAAAAATAAGACCCATCTATTTGCTGTCTACAAGAGACTCATTTTAGGCCTGAGGACACCTTCAAATTGAAAGTGAGGGGATGGAGAACCATCTATCATGCTACTGGAAGTCAAAAGAAAGCTAGAGTAGCCATACTTATATCAGAAAAACTAGATTTTAAATTAAAGGCTGTAACAAGAGATGAAGAAGGACATTATATAATAATGCAGGGTCTATCCATCAGGAAGAGCTAATAATTACAAATGTCTATGCACCGAATTTGAAAGCACCCAAATATATAAAACAATTAATCACAAACATAAGCAATCTTATTGATAAGAATGTGATAATTGTAGGGGACTTTTATACTCCACTTACAGCAATAGATATTTCAACTAGACAGAGAATCAGTAAAGAAACAATGGCCCTGAATGACACATTGGACCAGACGGAGTTGACAGATATAATTAGAACTCTACATCCCAAAGAAGTGGAATACACTTTCTTCCTAAGTGCACATGGTACATTCTTCAAGATAGATCACATACTGGGTCACAAAGCAGCCCTCAATAAATATAAAAGAATCGAGACCATACCATGCACACTTTCAGATCACAATGCTATGAAACTTGAAGTCAACCACAGGAAAAAGTCTGTAAAACCTCCAAAAACATGGAGGTTAAGGAACATCCTACTAAAGAATGAATGGGCCAACTAGGCAATTAGAGAAGAAATTAAAAAATATATGGAAAAAAATGAAAATGAAAACACAACAATCCAAATCCTTTGGGATACAGCAAAGGCAGTCCTAAGAGGAAAATACATTGCAATCCAGGCCTATCTCAAGAAACAAGAAAAATCCTAAATACAAAATCTAACGCACGAGAACTAGAGGCAGAAGAGCAAAGACACCCCACACCCAGCAGAAGGGAAATAATGAAGATCAGGGCAAAAGTAAGCAATATAGAATAAAAAAAAAAAAAAACAAGTACAACAGATCAATGAAACCAAGAGTTGGTTTTTTGAAAAAATAAACAAAATAATAAACTTCTAGCCAGGCTTCTCAAACAGAAAGGAGAGCACCCAAATAGACAAAAATCATGAATGAAAATGGATTTATTAAAGCCAATCTCTCAGAAATACAAGCAGTTATCAGGGAATACTATGAAAAATTTTATGCTAACCAAAGGACAAACTGGAGAAAATGGACAAATTCCTAAACCCCCAGACACTACCAAGACTCAAACGGGAAGGAATAGAAAATTTGAACAAACTCATCAC
Organism: Proteles cristata cristata; assembly: GCA_017311185.1. Classification (NCBI taxonomy): domain Eukaryota; kingdom Metazoa; phylum Chordata; class Mammalia; order Carnivora; family Hyaenidae; genus Proteles; species Proteles cristata. Next base: position 2,063,859 of record JAESUZ010001773.1, on the reverse strand, counting down.
TAGTGAAGAAATTGAATCAATTATCAAAAATCTCCCAACAAATAAGAGCTTTGGGCCAGATGGCTTCCCTGGGGAATTCTACCAGACATTTAAAACAGAGTTAGTACGTATCCTTCTCAAGCTGTTCCAAAATATAGAAACTGAAAGAAAACTTCTGAACCATTCTATGAAGCCAGCATTACTTTGATCCCCAAACCAGACAGAGACCCAGCAAAAAGAAAAGAACTACAGGCCAGCATACCTGATGAATATGGATGCAAAAATCCTCAACAAGATACTAGCAAATTGAATTCAACAGCATATTAAAAGAATTATCCACCATTATCAAGTGGGATTCATTCCTGAGTTGCAGGCTGGTTCAATATTTGCAAATCAATCAATGTAATACATCACATTAACAAAAGAAAAGAACCATATGATCCTGTCAATAGATGCAGGAAAAGCATTTGACTAAATACAGCATGGTTTCTTAGTAAAAACCCTCGAGAAAGTCAGGATAGAAGGACAATGCTTACACATCATAAAAGTCATTTATGAAAAGTCCACAGCTAATATCATCTTCAATAGGGAAAAACTGAGAGCTTTCCCCCTGAGACCAGGAACACGACAGGGATGTCCACTCTCAACACTGTTATTTAACACAGTGTTGGAGGTCTTAGTATCAACAATCAGGCAACAAAATGAAATAAAAGGCATCATAATTGGCAAAGATGAAGTCACACTTTCACTTTTCACAGACAACATGGTATTTTACATGGAAAGCCCACTGGACTCCACGAAAAGTCTGCTAGAACTGATACATGAATTGAACAAAGTCACAGAGTACAAAATCAATGTACACAGAAATCGGCTGCATTTTTATACACCAATAATGAAGCAACAGAAAGAGAAGTCAAGAAACTGATCCCATTCACAATTGCACTAAGAACCATAAAATACCGAGAAAAAAAAAACCTAACCAAAGATATAAAAATTCTGTATGCTGAAAATTATAGAAAACTTATGAAGGAAATTGGAGAAGACACAAAGAAATGGAAAAATATTTCATGCTCATGGATTGGAAGAATAAATATTGTTAAAATGTCCATACTACCCAAAGCAATCTACACATTCAGTGAAATCCCAATCAAAATTACACCGGCATTCTTCTCAAAGCTAAAACAAACAATCCTAAAATTTGTATGGAACCACAAAAGACCTCGAATAGCCAAAGTAATATTGAAGAAGAAGAAAACCAAAATGGGAGGCATCACCATCCCAGACTTTAGCCTCTACTACAAGCAGTAAACATCAAGACAGTATGGTATTGGCACAGAAACAGACACATAGACCAATCGAATAGAATAGAGAACCCAGAATTTGACCCACAAATATATGGCCAACTAATCTTTGACAAAGCAGGAAACAGTATCCAATGGAAAAAAGACAGTCTCTTTAACAAATGGTGCTGGGAGAACTGGACAGCAACATGCAGAAGAATGCAACTAGACCACTTTCTTATACCATACACAAAATAAACTCAAAATGGATGAAAGACCTGAATGCGAGACAGGAAACTATCAAAACCCTAGAGGAGAAAGCAGGAAACAACCTCCTTGACCTCAGCCACAGCAGTTTCTTACTTGACACATATCCAAAGGCAAGGGAATCAAAAGCAAAAATGAAGTATTGTGACCTCATCAAGATAAAAAGCTTCTGCACGACAAAGAAACAGTCAATAAAAAAAAGGCAACCGACTGAATGGGAAATGATAGTTGCATATGACATAGTGGATAAAGGGCTAGTATCCAAAATCTATAAGGAACTCACCAAACTCCACACTTGAAAAACAAATAATCCAGTGAAGAAATGGGCAGAAGACATGAACAGAGACTTTTCCAAAGAAGACATCCAGATGGCCAAAAGACACATGAGACGATGCTCAATGTCACTCATCATCAGGGAAATACAAATTAAAACCATACTGAGATAACATCAGTCAGAGTGGCTAAAATGAACAATTCAGGAGACTATAGATGCTGGTAAGGATGTGGAGAAATGAGCACCCTCTTAACACTGTAGGTGGGAATGCAAACTAGTACAGCTGCTCTGGAAAACAGTGTGGAGGTTCCTCAAAAAATTGAAAATAGAACTACCCTATGACCTAGCTATAGCTTTGCTAGGAATTTACCCAAGGGATACAGGAGTGATGATGCATAGGGGCATGTGTACCCCAATGTTTATAGCAGCACTTTCGACAATAGCCAAATCATGGAAAGAGCCTAAATGTCCATCAACAGGCAAATGGATAAAGAAGATGTGGTTTATATATACAATGGAATATTAATTGGCAACGAGAAAAGAATGAAATCTGGTCATTTGCAGCATTGTGGATGGAACTGAAAGGTATTATGCTAAGTGAAATAAATTAGTCAGAGAAAGATAGGTACTATATATTTTCACCCATATGTGTATCTGGAGAAACTTAACAGAAGACCATGGGGGAGGAGAAGGGGTAGAAAAAAAAGTTACAGAGATGGAGGGAGGCAAACCATAAAAGACTCTCAAACAATGAGAACAATCTGCGGGTTGATAGGGGGTGAGGGAGAGAGGAAAGTTGGTGATGGACATTGAAGAGGGCACTTTTTGGGATGAGGACTGGGTCTTGTATGGAAACCAATTTGACAATAAATTATATTAAAAAAAAAAAAGAATAGGTGAGAGATGGGGCACCGGGGTGGCTCATGGTTAAGCATCCTACTTTGTCTCAGGTCACAATCTCAGGGTCTGTGGGTTTGGCCCTTATTGGGCTCTGTGCTGACAGCTCAGAACCCGGAGACTGCTTCAGATTCTGTTTCTCCATCTCTCTCTGCCCCTCTACTGCTCGGGCTCTGTCTCTTTCAAAAATAAATAAACATTAAACAATTAAAAAAAAAATAGATGAGAGAAGATTTGTCTGAAGGTTCTGAAAATAGGTACTAGTCCACTGATGTTCTCTAGGACTTTAAGTGGATCTTCCAGGAAATTGAAACCCTCACAGCTTTTCTCAGGTGAAGTTAGCTAATACTGGCTCTAGAGTAGAAAGAAAAAGTCATGCTAATGTACATAAATTCTATAATAGCAGTGAGAAATGGTTATCTGTGGAGATATATCAGATGCCTAAGGAAGTATTTATGGAAAGAATACAAGAACTACTGGTTTAAATTTTTTATAAGAAGAGAAAGTATGAACAGAAAAGTTATTATGTATAATTGAGAAGTTCTATGTAGAGTTAATTCTGCATGCATAGTTCCTGAATCAGAAGTAGGAGGGGGAACATTTTTAAAAGAAATGAAAGCTGCATTTCTTCATCTTTTCTGAAATGTAGAAGCTTCAGGATCCATTTTTTGACTACCTCTTTTTATTGGTGGTTGTACAATGAAAGGACAGGAATCTGAGAGGTTGAAAGAGGGAAACTGCACAGGGACTAGGGTCAGTTCTAGATTCTGGCCCACGGGCTCAAAAGCAATTCATTAAGTTTTGTCAAGTATGAAATTTAGTTGCTGGTGATGTGTGAAACTAAATTTTTGAAGCTTGAATGTCTTTATAGCCAATGATCTTGGAGGAGGAAAATTAGGTCTGGGTGTGTTCATGAGCTGAACCAAGCTGGTTTACTGGTTTATGCATTTCCACTGATGGTGTACTTGCTATTGGTGAGGACGTGACAATCTGTGAAAAGGTCTTTGAAAAGCTCCAGGGAAGCAAGCTCTGTATTTTTCTCCTAGAGGAAATCCCCAGGCAAGCAAACTTGGAGGGTCTGGAATTTTATTGAGAACCAGGTATTTGCCATGGCTGAAAGAAGCTTTTGGAATTGCTCATTATGGAGCCTCCCCTTCAAAGGTCTCCACATTTTTATTCAGCTTGATGTTATAGTTGGCCTGAGGTGACTTTGGCTAGAGGATTTCTGCCTTTTCTTTAGGTTGTTTCTGAAAGACAAAGTCACTCTTTGAGTTCCCTTTGCAGAGGTCCTGGGTAACGCCCAGGCTATATTGGGCCCTTCAGACCTCCCAGTATTCTTCCTTTTATGGGCGGAGGTAGTCAGAATGGCCAAGGAATTGTTTCCTACCCTTGTGAAGGTATTTATCTGAACGAGTAGGAGTTTTGCTGCTCACATTGAAAGGTGTTAGTAGAAATCCCCATAGAAGGGCACCTTGTCAAGCAAGCATCTACTCTCATCTTTTTATAATTTCTTGTCCCCTAGACTATACCCATCACTCATTATCATGTTGCCATATGATTTTGTGACAGCCAGGTTTCAGGTCTCTGTAGCAATGTGGATGCTGATTGAGACATTGGGGTACTCTGGCAGAGATGGAGACATCACTGGCCATAGTTAGACGTCAAAGACATCCAAGCAGTCTCTGTTAATGGCTATCATACTTTTCACTTCACTCTATTCCAGTCTGAACTGGTGGACTCCCACCACTTCTCTAGATTCTAACCTTGAGAATTCTGTGTTTTACTCTGGAATTTCCAACTCCCTGTTTCTGCCTGTTGCTGTGTTTACCTTGCACCAGAACCTATCCCTATGTTCCCCATTCCAGACTTCAGAATTGATTTCTAATTTGGAACTTCCCAGAGAGAGGGTTTCAACAGGAAACCTTTTGTCTCCACACCAACAAGCTTTGATGAAATAAATTGTTCACAGCTATTCTGGGGAGATAATTATCTTAAATGGAAAGAAAGGAAACATGACAATTTGTTCTATAGTATTATGTGTTAAAAAGAAACTATAAGGAGCTTCTTGCATTTGGAGTGCAATAAAAACAGATTGACAAGGACTGCTATGGGAATGTGGATTGGTACAAGTTCTCGAAGGGCAATATGGAAAAATATTTGGGGAACCTAAAAAATGTTTTTATCTACAAATTCTTCTAATAAAAATTTTATCCAAATAGCAATAGGTGCATTAAATATTTGTTTAAACTGATTCCACTATGAGTAATTAACTTAACTCAAGTGCCCTCAATGGTAATTAGGTAAATTCAGTTGATCTTTGAAAAACATGGGCTAGCATTATGTGGGTTCACTCATATGCAGATATTTTCAATCAATACAGTACTATAAATGTACTTTCCTTATGATTTTCTTAACATCCTCTCTTCTCTTGCTTACTTTATTGTAAGAATATAGTGTATAATACATATAACATAGAAAACATGTCAATCAACCGTGTTATCATTAAGGCTTCTAGTCAATAGAAGGCTATTAGTAGTTAAGGTTTTCGGTAGTCAGAGTTGTACATGGATTTCTGACTGTGCAGGGGGTCAAAGTCCCTAACCCTCATGTTGTTTAAGGGTCAAATGTACTGAGTTGAAGCATATGAAATTATTTATTTAAAAATTCTTTAATGTTTAGTTTTGAGAAAGAGAGAGAGAAAGAGAAAGAGTGTGAGAGGGGGAAGGGTAGAGAGAGAGGGAGACATAAAATATGAAGCAGGCTCCAGGCTCCAGCTGTCAGATCAGCTCCCGATGAGGGGCTCAAACTCATGAACAGATCAAGACCTGAGCCAAAGTTGGATGCTTAACCAACTGAGCCACTCAGGGACCCCAGCATATGAAATTATTGATAGCTGGTAATGTTGACCTACAAAACACTTTTTTGTGTGTGTGGCTCATGCTTATAAATTGTGGGATGTTCACATGATAGACTTCTATGCAGATACTGAAAGTCATGCTTTTAAAGAATACTTAATGCTCATAAATAAAATATTATATACCAAAGGTAGGATATAAAAATAAGCATAAGCTCCATTTAATTTCATTTTGTACATATAAACATGTATATGTAAACATGTGTTGTAATAATATAAAATATATATCATATGTAATATATATTATATATAATATGTAGTATTAATAGTATAGTTTCCTGTCTTCCCCAAATATGTGTGGTTATAATAATGCTAGTGTTCTGCATTTCCTTCAGAAGTCATAGAGCAAGCATTTATAGCAAGCATGTTGTTGCTACTCTGCAAATGATTTTAATGAATGCACAATAATATCTTCAATAGAATTCCATCAACTATTTAAATATCCCACAGTGGAAGGTTTCTAGGTTGATTCTTCCTTCTGTCTTCCCTCCTTTTCTTCCACCTTTCCTTCTTCCCATCCCCCCTTCTTTCTTATACAAATAATGCAACACTCCCTGTCCCATATTTTGGATTATTTCTATAAACCGTATTCCCAGTTGTAAAAGCCCTGTTAGGCATGGAAGAGAATGAACAGGAAGCTGAATGTTCACCCATATACTTCTTGAGAACCTCACCTCTGAACTGTCAGGCTTTTTTGAAGTGCGGAAAAGACACTGTTCTAACACTGTTTCTTATTAATGGAAACATTATCATTTCCCATAGTTCTCATTCCAAGCCAGCAACAGTTTAAAAGCTCAGCTCAGGTGGAACACCTTAGTGTTTGCATTCCTGCTTAACCTAGGGGAGAAACCTCACAAAATCAGATAAAAGTGTTGCCAATCTGCTGGCAACATAACTCCTCAGTTTGCATCATTTCTCTTTGTTCAGGTGACATTTGTATATCTTTTTTTTTTTTAATGTTTTATTTATTTCTAGGAGAGAGAGAGAGAGACAGCGTGAGCAGGGGAGGGTCAGAGAGAGAGGGAGTTACAGACTCTGAAACAGGCTCCAGGATCTGAGCTGGCAGTCAGCACAGAGCCCGACGCGGGGCTCGAACCCACGAACCGTGAGATCATGACCTAAGTGAAAGTCGGACGCTTAACCGACTAAGCCACCCAGGCGCCCCGACATTTGTATATCTTTAGCTGCCCCCTGCTTGCTTTGCATAAACGCATATGGGGGTCCAAGGCTAAGGAGTTTAGAGAAAGACTATGTAACTACTGGGCTGCCCAGAGCACTTTGATGTGTGAGGTTGTGCCTATGCGGTGGTGAGGATCAGTGTGATGAAAGAGCCTTTATGTTCTCCACCCATGGGTAAATCATACATTGGAGGAGTACTATCTCTTCAGAAAGCTTTGGCGCCTGGATACATGACTTTAAACTGGTATCCTCTCTCATTTTTATTTGAACACAGGAGGATAGAAGGAGTCAGAAGACACAGAAAGGTAGCCTCTTGAAGCCTTCATGATATTTGGGAGGTACACCATCTCCATCCCTCAGACCTGGATGTCCCCATGTGAATGAGTATTTCCTGAAGGCCTGGCACAGCTGGGAGAGGGTCAGGCCAAGCCAGCTGCAGGAAAACTTGGGGGTGTGGAAGATTTCTTTTGGGCACAGTATCACAAAGCCCAGGAGAAATCAGGTACTATCTGCTGGTTTGTAGACACACATTTGTTGAGCTTTTGCTGTGTATAGGATGATGCTAGACCTGAAAATAGCAGATGAATAAAACATGCTTCCTGCTTGCAGGAGCTCACATGAATGGATAAGACATGCAAGTAAATGGATCATTTATAGCCCAAGAGGGGAGGTGCCAGAACTGGAGATGTTTCTAAGGGAGGTGAGATTTGAGTCAGGTGTTAAAGGATGAGTGGTAGCTGCTGCCAGTTGGTTGAAGAAGGGGAAGAAGGGCAGTGGGACCTGCAGTGCCAGTGCTGGGGAGGCTCCTCTTTGAGATACAGACAAACACATTTGCTGACCCCTTGATTATGCCACCTCCCTTTGCAACTGCTGACAGTAAGCTGCAGCTGCATGAAGCACATCACACTCATGGAAGTCCATGGCCAGCGGTGTGCTTCTTTCTTCATCCAGATCTCTTCTTTGTTGTTGGAGTTTTCAGATGACAATAACGTGATTAGCTACTTCTAATTATGTATCTGACTCATGCATATCATTAAAATTTCAAGTAATACATGAAAGGATAAGCTATAAAGTAAGCATTACCTCCAATCCTTCAACCTAGGGCTCATCACTGTTAACATTTGGCAAGCAGCCTTCCACCTACCCTTCTGTGTACCCTCACTAACACACTTTTATAGAAATGTCATGAATTCAATTTAGCAGCTATCTCTGCTGGGGTATTTGGCATACAACATTGAACAAGACTGATAGGGGCCCTCCCCGGAGGAGTTCCACTCCCAGTTTTAACTTAGCATGGGGTCTAGAAAGATAGAGCTGATTACAAAACCTCATGTGGGCTAGAAGCATCTCCCTTTAAGGGTCTTTGCACAAGCTTGTTTCTCTGCTTGGATTGCTAACTTATTTCCCTTTGTGGGGGACAGATAACGATGTCAACAGATATATAATATATGTAATAGAACTATTTTTTATCTTGTATGAAAAAAATCACTGATCCATTTTTTATTTTTAACAAATCACATGAATAGATTTTGAATGTTTGAAAGTTTTTTCTATTATGAACAGTTATGTAACGAACAGTCTTTATACACATCTTGACCATGTATCTTAGGATAAATTCCTAAAAGTTGGATTGATAGATCAAATGATATACACATTAAACATTTATTTTAAAAATTTTTAATTTAGTTATTTGATTTATTTATTAAACATTTTTAATGTTTATTTTTGAGTGGGAGTAGGGCAGAAAGAGAGTGGGAGATGCAGAATCTGACGCAGGCTCCAGGCTCTGAGCTGTCAGCACAGAGCCTGACACAGGGCTCAAACCCACGTTCCATGAGATCATGACCTGAGCCAAAGTGGGATGCTTAACCGACTGAGCCACCAGATGTCCCTACATTTTATTTTTAATGTTTATTGATTTTGAGAGGAGGGCCAGGGCAGGGAGAGAGAATTCTAAGCAGGCTCCTCATTGTCAGTGCAGAGCCTGATGTAGAGCTTAATCTCATGAACTGTGAGATCATGACCTGAGCAGAGATCAAAAGTCGAATGCTTAACTGACTGAGCCACCCAGGTGCCCCTACAGTACGTAAAACTTTTGATATGTGATACCAGATACACATTGCCCTTCTGAAAAGTTCCATCAACACTTTGTAAAGTACCATTTTCCTGTACCCTGTCAACACTAGGAATCCTCAACTGATAAATCCTTTGATCACCTGATGAAATTAAAGGTTTTTTTTTTTAACTTGTTCACATTTCAGTTTTAATTTACTGTTGTTTATTACTAGCTCAATAATTTTCCTTGTATCATTTGACATTTTATTTTTCATAGTTTTCATGTTGTGTTTCGTCATGAAGAGGTAAAACAACAACGAAATAATGTAGTTATATCTAATCACCTTCTGGGGTTTTGTATTTTTATGACATTCTTTTCATCCATTTCTGATCATATTGATTCACTGCTTGTCCCTGACTGAATATGAGCCTTCAATGAAAGTCAGATGGCTAAGAATTCATTCTAATAAGATAGAGTGCTGTGTCAGTAAAAATGTGAAAACATCAAGGAAATAAATACGTCTGAGATATTTCTGCCCTCTTCCCCCACCGATTATCGGGTCCCTACACTGTGGTTCCTGGACAGTCTAAAAACAGACATATGTTAAGATGACCTTTCCACAAACACACAAAATGAAACAAAAATTTCTTCTTTGTGAAGAAGGTCCTCTGCCAGTCCCACTGTAGGCTGGACAGTACCAAGGACTGAACTGAGACTTAAGTAACAGAGACAATGGAAGCAAACTGATGTAGAAGATAAAATCCATGCTGAAAAGCTAATGTAAAATAGCCATCATTTGTTAAGTGTCTACTCAGTGTCCTCCAATGTCTTACATCATAGACAATCTTGTCCTCATTTACATATCTTAAAAACTAACCAACAAACAGTCTTACAGGGATGAAATGTTTGGTCCAAGTGCATATAAGTATATATAGGTAGTAATATAAGAACTGGATCTGAACTCTTATCTGAGCTGATTTCATCTTGACAGGCATTGTGCTAAGTGCTCTACATATACTAGCTCTTTTAATGTGTCAGCAACGTTTGAGGTAAGCATTTCTTTTTTAAAGATGAGAACACTGAAGTCTAGGGTGGCTTCATCTTGTAGCATGCCCAAGATCATACAACTAGCAGGTTGCAGAATTGGGAATTGAGCCAAAACATTTTTTCTTTGACATCTGTGCCTTTTTCTTCACCCAGATCTTTTCTTTCTTTTTAAATTGTACTTTTAAAAGATAACTTTGTTATTTATATTTATGAAATGTCCATGCTTGTTAAAATTTCAAGTAATACACTAAACAAATCCTTGTTTCCACCACTCCATTCTTCTTGCTTACAGCATATGTTCTGAATTATCAGCCATCCTTGGGAGAACTTAGCACCCTAGACCTCCCCCCACCCCTGCTTTGAAGGTTATATCTCTCTCTGTTATCTTCATGAAAATATATTTTTGGATAACTTCCAAATGGGGAAAAGGAATAATTTATATAATTACCAAGCAATATTGGTGTTGTCAAGTGTGACCAGAGTACCTGGAAAAGTTAATAAGTGAATGATTGTTTAATTACTTAACTACTAATGATTTTCTAGGAATCGAACCATTTGGTTCTGTACCTGAACATTTTCTATTAAGTCAGATGGAAATAACCTGTGAGACAGCAGAATTGTGAACTCCAAAGGTCATTGCATTGGGGTCACCATTATTGATTCCACCATAGGGTTCCACTAAACCATCTGTTGAGATATTGACCAATTATTTTAATGCACCCTTTCTTTTATTAGGAATGAGTAACATATTGGGCAAACAAAGTAAAACTGTGCTTCCCAAATCTTGCTCCTTGAATTGGAACTTTTTTCTATGATGTGCTTATATTTCCTTTTGATTGGTGTCCTTACTAGAAAATGTTTCCCCCAGACTAGGTCATATATTAAATTTGAGGGTATAAATGAGAAATCAGATTTCAGAACATCTTTTGATGCATAGAGATCATTTGTATTTGGGCACTACCCCCCCTTTTCCCAATATGCACACATATAGACAATCCAAACACCCCCACAAATTCTCCCTTCCATCAACTAATTGGTTTTGGGATATTCAGCAAACACTAGGGCATGAATAATTCAATGAGAGTTATTAGAAAGAAATGAAGATGAGATAATTTTTTTCCTGGATACAGAAGAACAAATCTCTTTTCCTCAGAGTTTTGCCTTTTAGCAGGTGTCAGAATCACCTGGAGGGCTTGTTAAAACAGGTTCCTGGGGTTCTCCCCAACCATACTCTGATTCTGGGATCTAGGCTGGACTCTAAGAATTTCCATTTCTCACAAGTTGCCTGTGTTGCTGATTGTGGTTGTTTTAAAACATAGACATAGATTCTTCAATACCTCACCTTCCTTTGAGGTTTCCTATACCTCTGCTTCTCTATCACTTCCATATTCAGTCAACCTATAAGGCCTGTAGATTTTACTCTTTGAATATTTCTCATGTCTTCTGATTTCCATGCCCTGACTCCCACTGGCCTACCCTCTTCATCTTTCACCTGAACTACTGTAATTATCTCTGCATTCTTCTACATGTCTCTAATACCACCACTGCCTTAAATCCATCTATTACTCTGTAGACAGTGTAATCTCTTATACTAAAATCAATTTCTTCTTGTCTTTCTTTCCTATAAAGTCCTCATTCATCTTTTAAAACTCACTTTAGAAGTTATTGCCTTAAAGAAGCCTTCCTTGAAATCCCTCCTGGGCTAGATGTTTCTCTTCTGTCCTACATGTCCCCCTGTATGTACTTTTAACTTTGTTTATTTTCCATTTATTGAAGTAGTGTGTGGTGGTTTCTTCCATTAGAGTGTTAAGTCACTTCAGGCAAAAACTATAGCTTACTCATCTTCCTACCATAACCACCTAAGATAGGAATATAATAAGTGCTTAATAAATGGTAGACTGCACTAAGCAGTAATACTGGATTGAGTAGTGATAACATGCTGAGCCAGATGCCATTCTTCATTCAACAAATGTTACTGAGGGGCGCCTGGGTGGCTCAGTTGGTTAAGCATCTGAATCTTGATTTTGGCTCAGGTCTCCGAGTTGGGCTCTGCACTAGCAGCACAGAGCCTGCTTGGGATTCTCTCTCTTCATCTCTCCCCTCCCCAACTCATGCTCTTCCCAAACAGAGAAGGCTACCTCCAAACTAAAGATGGAAATCTCAGAAGAAACTACCCCTACCAACACCTTGATCTCAGACTTCTAGCCTTTAGAAATGTAGAAAATAAATGTTTTTTAAGTTACTGTTTTTTCATCTTTGCTACTTGTTTATGGCAGCCCTAGCAAATATAAGCACCTAGTTATTCCAGGTCCTGGAAAGATTTAGCTGAAACCCCTACACAGGGTCTCTGGCCTCACGGAGCTTGCCATCTACTGGGTGTCTCTTAGATGCAAATGGTAATTCAGTTCAGTACAATAAGTGCACTCTGCCTATGTAGATGTGTGATGATGACACAAACAAATACTAATTTCAAGGAACTTATAACATAACTGCAGAGGTAATGCTTAACATGCATAGTAAAGTGGAGAGACAGTTCCAGACCACCTGAGACTGAGGAAAAAAATATCATTAGGAATGCCAAAATCAGGAGGTATTATTTAGGGCAAAGTATATGTGGGGATCACCGAAACAGATCTCAAAGAGGTAGCACTTCAGATCGGCACGGCTTAGACTGAGAGGAATGGAGTCTAGATCCTAGGAAGAGGGCAACGAAGCAAAGATGCAGAAGTGGTTAGTCTGATGCTTTCAGTGGTAGAGTGTATACTTAGCAAATCATCTGTGGGAGAATAGGAGAGTTATTAATAGTAACTGCCACTGTTTTTGTACATTTTCTATGTGCCAAGTGCTGTGCTAAATTCTTGATAAATGTTGCCTCATTTAATGTTTTAAGCAAAGCTACAAGTAGACACAGTATTTTCATCTTACAAGTTAAAGGCCGAGGCTTAGGGCAATAAAATAATGACCTATGGCTATTACAGGTCATTTGTTAAAAGAATAAATGAAAGAGATGACATGTAACACTAATTGGTAAGGAAAGAATGTGACATCTTTTTGAAGAAACAATAAAATGAAAATAATTGAAAGTTTACTATGTGGTCATTTGTAGGGTGTTATGGGTCAGTGTTTCTCCAACTTGGCTGCATGTTAGAGTCACCTGGAAAACTTTGAAAACTCCCAATGCCCACACTGTGCCAAATGTGCAAGATCAGTACCAGAAACCTCTCCTTCCAAATCCTTCCTCCCTGTCTTCTCCCTCTCTCTCACACACACACTCACTCCAAACCTATTCCCTCCATCTTTTCTATTTTTATTGCAATTATTTTTGTCGTATTTTTCCTCTTTCTCCATATTAGATTAACTCTCTTAAAAATATGTCCCAATAAGAACTTTCCTCTTGTAGCAAATCTATTGAGAATTGTCTATCTCTTCACTGATAGTACCAGATTGACAACATGCAAGTTTGGGGCACCTGGGTGGCTCATTTGGTTGAGCACCTGACTCTTGGTTTTGACTCAGGTCATAATCTTACAGTTCCCAGGATCGGGCCCCACATCAGGCTCTGCACTGACAGCACAGAGCCTGCTTGGGATTCTTTCTCTCTCTGTGTGTATCTGTCTCTGTCTCTGTACCTCCTCTGCTCTTTCTCTCTCTCAAATAAATAAGCTTTAAAAAGAAAAAAAAAAAAAAGAACAAGCAAGTCATAGAATTTCTCTAAGTTTTCTCCTAGTTCCTGAGACTACCTATTTATCCATCTATCCATTCTCCATCTATTCATCCATCTCTCCATCCATTTAACTTTAGCACTTGTAAGGCAGTGTATCTCTGGAATATATTGTAAATATTTAATCCTCTTCTTAATTTATTGATGTGTTTGTACAGTTATCCCATCTCCTATATCTATTGTAAACTTCTTTTTGTTTGTCTGCCTATTTTTGTCCTTTTACCCACTGAATCCCCCAAGCGGTTTACCCTAAACACCAAGGAGCACAAAGCAGCTTCACAGGGAATAGTAAATATTTTTTCAAGAAAGATGTCAATAGTCCTTTCTACCAAAGGAAAGGTTAAGGGACTGCAAAGCCCAGCTGAACATATTAGCTCTAGCTTTAGTGTGAATTCTAAATTCTGATGGAAAATACAACTGGCAGGGTGCTGGCTCTGTTTTCTTCCGCCCACCACAGCTGGACATGATGCGCTGTTCTGTAATCGCAGGAGGGGCATGGGTACACAGGTAGGCTCAGGGAGCTTTTTAGTCTGGCTTGTGGCACAGTGACTCTGCCTGAATGACTCCCCTTCACTCCATTTCTATTTTCCTACAGGCAACACAATCAAACCTCTTATACCACAGTTCCCAGATTCGTTACGTGAGGGGTTTGTGCAGACTGAAAATAAAAATAGGGTCAAGAAAACTTTAGATAAATTAATGAAAGGCAGATCTGATGATTTGTGGTTTAGAAGGGAAAAGGAAGTTAGGGATGTGAGCTATCTCTATGTCTGATAACTAATATCCCCCAGAGTAGCCTCCCTTAATAAATGTGTCTTCAGCCCTGTCCTCAGAGATGGCCAAACTGCATTTATTTCTTATTTCAGGAGCAGAGAAATATGGTGAGGTCACTGATTCTATAAGTATCTGGGACTCAATTTCAGTCTGAGACCTATGTGAGAAAATGATGCTGCCCTACATGTCATCACTGAATCCCTAACAAGAAGTGGAGATTTTAGAAAAGCCCAAAGGTGTCTCCTGCTCTGATAGTCCTTAAATTTTGGGGTGGTTTTTTTTTTTTTTTTGGATTGCAACAGAAGAAATTTATTTTCTCATAGTCTCAGAGGTCCTAAGTCTGGAATGAGTCTCTCTGAACAGAAACTAAAGTGTTGGCATGGCTACATTCCTTCATGAGTCTCCAGGGTCGTATCCGTGCCTTGTCTGAGCTTCTGGGGGCTTCCAGCATTCCTTAGCTTGTGGCCACATCACTGCCATCTCTGCTCCTGTCCTCAGCTGCCTTCTTCTCTGTGTGTTTGTTCTTCCTCTGTCTTTCTTTTATAAACACTTGGGATGGCACTTAACCTCCACCATGACAACCCAGAGTCATCTTGTCATCTCAAGACCCTTGATTTCAGCACCCCTGCAGAGGCTTTGTCACTCAAGGTAACATTGGCAAGTTCCAGAGATTAGGGCCAGGGATTAAGACATGTTAATATAGAGACCATGATAAAAATTTATTTCTCTCATAAAAGGGTCCTGGAAATAGGCACCCCAGGGTTGGTAAGGCAGTTGTACAATGTCAGCAGAGTGATAGTTGTGACGGAATTGGCCAAATAATCAGAATTGTATAAATGCCTAATAAGATGTGAAGCAAGGATTCTTTGGTTGATTCTATTAATACCAATAAGAAAAGCATAAAGGAGAACTCACGGGGGCATTTTGAAGAAGAGGCCTCAGTTTTTGTGGCCAAGAAACCCATCTGAAGGGATTCTTTATTTAAGACGGGTAGAAACAACAGCTTGCCATCACATCACTTCAATGCTACCTTTCTGGGAAAATGTAGAGGACGGCTTAGAATTTCTTTTAAAATGTGTTGACTTTCGGACTCATTATTTTACTTTTCAGAAATGTTCCAGACATTGTAAATAACTTAGGCAGAATGAAGGATGACAGGTCAATTAGCTGCCAAATCAAGAATGAGAAACTGGGGGACATTTGTACTGGAAAATTCCACTTAAACCAAGCAGCCAGGGTCCAGGGGAAGCTGACATTTAGGAGAGGATAAATAAAAACAGTGTTTTCCTGGTGCTGTTAATAACGTGGACACAGAAAGAGCAGGCCAGAGAAACTCAACCAAAAACAGACAATGGTAACTTCCTGACGCTTTAAAAAATAACAATAGCTACAACAAACCCTGGGATGAAGCTCAGGCAGTAACAATAAACAAAAGAGCAGAAATGCGCCTTTGAGACTTGAGATTCCACATGGCAGTAGCCACTTGTCAAGGATTATTGTGTGACCACTGACCACAAACTATTTCGGTGGCCATCCAACAGTGAAAGCTGAAAAGCATGAGGGCCCCAGGGATTCTTCTGTGTGAAAGGTGGGGTTGCAATGCCCAAATGCTCACGAGGCCTGAACTCCATCACTAAGCTTTGAAAAGCATTATTTTCTTAGCAACTGAATTTCCAGTGGGTGGAGGGCCACAGGGGCTGCTTTGTGTTGGGAGGAAGCATAACCTTGTCTTTAGCTAAGTAGAGAACAGTCCTTAATATTCTCTGAAATTAGAAAAACGAAATGCTAATACTTTGAGGAAATCAACTCAAAACCAGTACTGGCAAATATCATTAGAATATTCAGTTTAATATATTGGTCATGAATGCTAATAGGATTGAACAGATGTGGATGGGCTGCAACATCATACATTTTCGTCTAAATTTTCATGACCTGATTTCCAGTTTTATTTGAGTGAGTGAGTGTGCTGTATGGATTTCTTGCAGCCTAAGCATCTCTAAAGCAGGGGTGTGCCCCCTAGCAGGCAAGGCCTGTTGTGGCATTAAAATGGGTTACTGGTATTCTTGCTGCCAAATATGATATGATTTTTCCCTAGATGTGGGATAAGCAGTGATAAAACTGCCCAAGCTGAGCTTTTTATTCTGAATAAACAGTGAAAATTACTTAATCATGAAGTAACACAGCATCTTAATAGTGGGTAAGACAATTTTAAATGTTTATATATATATGTAATATATGTGTATGTATATATATATGAATATCTTTTGGATTTTATATATATGTATATAAAATATGTAAATAAATATATATATATATAATGTTCCCTATGGCATAATGGAAAAGAGAAAACTTAATGCCTTTGCTGGTAATTATGGTACAGAGGGAGAAGCAGTGACTAGGTTGAAAGATGGTAAATGTCAAGGTTAGGGATGAGAGTTATTCTTCTGAATTATATTTATCTTAAAGCTTTTCTCTACATTTTTTGAAGCTGATAACATCAATTTAAACTCTAAACATACAAGCAAAATTTTATGAAATTCAGCTCTTATGAAACTCCGTGTTACTTGTTTTTATGTATGCTAGGAAGGGATAGAGTAGAGGATGGAAGTTGCTTATGCTTAGGTCCCAAGTTCAGCAAGGAATCTAGTTAAAGTCAACTGAAATTTTACAAGGTCATATCGATTTCCCTGATTAATTTTCACTTCTAACTGCTTTGTCAAGGTTGACATAGAATAACTGAACATATTTTCAAGTGCACAATTTTGATGCATTTTGACATATGTATATACTTATGGAACTATCATTATAATCATGATAGTAAACATAGCCATCACCCCTAGGAGTGGGTCCTTTTATAATCTCTCCCTCTCTCCCCTCCACACTCTGTGTCCTATCTCTAGATAATCACTGTTCTGTAATTTTTGATTGGTTAGTATTTTCTAGAATCTTACATAAACAGAATTGTATAACATGAATTCTGTTTTGCCTAGCATAACAGTTTTGGGATTCACCCATATTGTTGTATGCATTAATAGTTTATTCCATTCTCTTCGACGCAGTATTACATTATATGAATACACCAAAATTTGTTTATCCAAGTATTACATTGTATGGATATAACAAAATTTATCCACCTGTTAGTAGACTTTTGGGTTGTTTCCAATGTTTAGCAATTACAAATATAGAATTTAAGAACATTCATATAAAAATTATTGCATAGATGTTATTTCCATTTTTTTTTCTTTTCTCATAGTTACTTGTATCTACCTGAATGGAAAAGCTGGATTGTATGATAGATATATGTTTAATTTTTTAATTTTGATGTTGTTTTTCCCTTTCATTGACTTCAGAATATTTAAATTTTTCTCTTAAGATTTGTTTGACTCCTGTGTTATTTAGGAGTATCTTGTTTAATTTCTTTTTTGTTGTTGTTGTTGTTGTTTAATTTCTAAATATTTGTGAATTTTCCAGATACCATTCTGTTTTTGATTCCTAGCTTAATTTTGGTATGCTCAAAAAAATATGTGGTGTAGTTTCTATTCTTTTGGATTTGTTAAGGTTTATTTTATGGCACAGAATTGGTCTATCTTCATGAATATTCATGTGCACTTGAGAAGAATGTGTATTCTGCTGTTGTTGGTTGGAGTATCTATAAATGTCTGGTCAAGTGTGTTTGTTATGTTTCTAGGCTGTTCTATATCTTATTTTCTATCCATTTTCCCTATCAATGATTGAAAGACAAGGGGTAAAATTTCAGACATCACTGTAGATTTGTGTATTTATCCTTTAATTTAAAATCCTGTTCTTAGGTAGTTTCATATTTAGGATTGTTATGTCTTTGTGGAGAAGTGACTCTTTTATCTTTATTTATTGTCATACTTTATCCACTGTAATATTTCTCATTCTTTTTTTAAAAGTTTATTTCTTTATTTTCAGAAAGAGAGAGAGTATGAGTGGGGGGGGTGAGCAGAGAGAGAGGAGAACCCCAAAGCAGGACTCGATCTTACAAACCTTGAGATCATGACCTGAGTGTAAACCATGAGTCAGACACCCAACCACCCAAGGCACCCATGTTCCCCAATGTTTCTCACTCTTATGGCTTTTTTTTTTTTTTTGGATATCAATATAGCTTTTCTTACTTTCTTTTTGTTGGTGTTTGCATGCCAAATCTATTTCCATTTTTTTACTTTTACTTTAGGTATTAACTTATAGTTGACAAATTATAATTTATTGATAAGTTCATTTAAAGGTGATTTTTTTTGTAGCTAGAATGTAGTTGGGTCTTATTTTTATTTTAATCTAATTGGGTAATCTCTGCCTGTCTACTGATGTGTTTAGATAGTGTATATTTAATGTAATTATTGATGTGCTTAGTTTTAAATCTACCATTTAAATTAAATTAAAAATAAGAAAAATTAATTTTATATTTACCTTCATTATTCCATTTTCAGTGCTCTCCATTCTACTTGATTCTTTGTTATTGTTGTTGTTTTGACATATATATAGCCCTGTGATCTCTGGAGGTTTCTCTTCATATAACTCTCTTTTCTGGCATTCCATCCTATAATGTGTGACTGCTTTCATCTTCCTGGGTCATCAGGTCTGGATCTTCAATTCAGGGAGCCATCAAGTTCCACCTGTGCTCTCTATCTCTGCACCAGGACCTATCAATGAGGTAACTGTAGGATTTACCTCATTTGTTTCCCGCCTTTCAGTGACTATTGTCCTTTGTTGCCTGATGTCTAATGCCTTGTAGATCACGGTTTCACATATTTTGTTCAGCTTTTTATGTTGTTTCATACAGGAGGATATGTCTAGTGCAGTGTTTCAAGGGTTTTCTATCTCTGATATTGGGTAAAAACATCTTTAGTTAAGTCTTCTTTAGTGTTATTGAAGATTGTTAAGTAAAATGAGTCATATACCATTTTGGAATGTTCCACTTTATCCTTGGTTGTATGCCTTATTCAGAAGTCTGCTTTGTCTGACACTAATAGGATCACTCCAAATTTCTTATGATTAGTATTCACATGATATATCTTTCTCCAACCTTTAACTTTTGACTCTTCCCATTTCCACACACATGTACACATGTGTGCTTATGTGTCTGTGAGTTTTCTTTTGGGAGATAGCACTTGCTTTTTTATTCAGTTGCATAGTTTTGCTTTAAATTGAAATTATTTAGACTAGACTTTTCCAGCAGACTTTTCTCTGATGATGGAAATGTTATAAATTATCTGTCCAATATGTTAGTCATTAATCAGTTGGCTACTGAGCACTTGAAGCATTGCTAGTGTGACTGAAGGGCTAAATAGATTATTTTAGTAAATTTTTAACTAATTTAAAGAGCTCCACATGGCCTGTGGTTAGTGTACTGGACAGCAGGAGTTTCAACCATTTACATGTAAGGTAATTATTGATATGTTTGGATTTAAACTTACCATGTTGTTACTTGTTTTATTTTTTTATTTTTTTGTACTTTCCATTTTTCCTTTGTTCCTTTTTGTCTTGTCCTCCTTACTTTGTATTGAATAAATTTTATTGTCCTTCTGCCTCCACCATTGGCTTATTAGCTGTATCTTTTGTTTTGTTTTGGTGTGTGTGTTTGTTCTAAAGTTTATCATATTCATCTTTAATGATCAAAATCTACCTTTAAATGGTACCCTATTTCCTCACATATAAGAACAATATAAATATACTTTCATTTCTTCCTCTGTCTTTTGTGCTGTTGTTATATATTTTACTTCTGCTTATATTTCAAACCCTACAATATATTGCCATTATTTTTCTTTTGCAGCCAATTATTATTAAGGAATTTAAAAAATTTTTAATATTTATTTATACTTGAGAGGTAGAAGGAGACAGATCACAAGTGGGGAAAGGGCAGAGAGAGAGGGAGACACAGAATTGGAAGTAGGCTCCAGGCTCTGAGCTGTCAGCACACAGCCCCACAAGGGCGGGATGGGTGTGGGTGGTGGTGCCTCAAACTCACAAACTGCAAGATCATGACCTGAGCCAAAGTCAGATGCTTAACTGACTGAGCCATCCAGGCAACCCAAGGAATTTCTTTTTAGTGTAAACTGGGAAGTATACTTTTGTTTTATTTTCATTTTTCAAAAAATCCTTTTATTTTTGTTGCAGTATAGTTAACATACAGTGTTCTCTTAGTTTCTAGTCTAGTGTACCACTTGGTTCTTTTCATAGTTTTCATCTTTCCACTAAAGTTAGCCTTTTAACCTGCATGTTTTTCCCTTTTGCATCATTAGCATTGACAGTTTAATCAGGGTGGTATATTTTTCTGTTATTTATTTTATGTTTATCCCATTTATTCTTTGTTCTCTTTCTTCTTTTTACTGTTTTCTTTTGAAGTAGGTACTTTTTATGATTCCCTTTTATTTTCTTGATTGTGTATTAACTCTAATTCTTTGCTTTGGTATGGAAACAGTTGCTTTAGCATTTACTGAACACTTAAATAGTTAACTCAGCACAATGAACTTATAGTTAACTGAGCACAGGCTACCTTTGAGTAACATTGTGCTGCTTCACATATTCCTATATGAATTATAAATCTCACACTGCATCATTATTATTTTTATTTTAACTCAGAGATTGACAAACTAAGGTCCTGCCTGCCACCTGTTTTGGTAAATGAAGTTTTACTGCATCACAGCCATACCAGTGCATTTACATACATTTTAAATGGGTGCTTTCATGACGCAACTGCAGAGCTTAGTACCACAAAAACTGTATGGCCTGCAATGTCTAAAGTCTGTATTCTATGACCTTTTCCAGAAAAAAAGGTTACCATTCCCTGTTTTAAATGACCAATTATTATTTAAAGACATTCCTATAAGAAATAAATGATAACTATTTAGCATGTAGTTACAATTTCTGGTGTTTATTCTTTTGTATAGATACATACTCCTATTTGCTATCATTTTCCCTGTGATTGAAAGATTTCTTTTAACATTTATTTTTGTGTAAGCGTGATAGTCTTATAACCTTTAAACTGTGCTGTATCTAAAAAAATATTTATTTCACCTTTGTTTTAAATGGATATTTTAAGAAAACAGATATTTTTGCTGAATGTAGAATACTTTTGATAATATTTTTTTTTTTTTTAAATTGAACAAGACTTTTATGGACACCTGACCACCTGGTATTCTCCAGCTCTACCCTGCAATCACCTGATTTCTCTATAAGATTCACTAAGAATTTTGAGGATTTTTTTTTTTTTTTACAAATAGTTTATTGTCAAATTAGTTTCCACATAACACCCAGTGCTCATCCACACAAGTGCCCTCCTCCATGCCCACCCCCCCTTCCCCCCACATCCACCAGTCCTCAGTTTTTGTCAGCATTCAAGAGTCTCTCATGGTTTGCCTCTCTCCCTTTCCCTCACCATTTCTGCCCTTCTTCTCCCCCTTGGTCCTCTGTTAAGCTCCTCCTAATCCTCCTATACGTGCACACATATGATATTTGTCTTTCTCTGCCTGACTTATTTCGCTCAGCATAACACCCTCAAGGTCCATCCATGTTGCTACACATGGCCAGATTTCATTGTTTCTCATTGCCATGTAGTATTCCATGGTATAGATAAACCACATCTTCTTGATCCATTCATCTGTTGATGGACACTTAGGCTCTTTCCATGTTTTAGCTATTGTGGAGAGTGCTGCTATGAACATTGGGGTACATGTGCTCCTATGCATCAACATTTCTGTATCCCTTGGGTAAATTCCTAGCAGTGCTATTGCTGGGTCATAGGGGAGTTTTATTGTTAGTTTCCTTAGGAACCTCCACACTGTTTTCCAGAGGGGCTGTACCAGTTTACATTCCCACCAACAGTGTAGGAGGGTGCCCGTTTCTCCACATCCTCGCCAGCATCTAGAGTTCTCTGATTGGCTCATTTTAGCCACTCTGACTGGCGTGAGGTGGTATCTCAGTGTGGTTTTTGATTTGTATTTTCCTGATGAGGAGGGATGCTGAGCATCGTTTCATGTGTCTGTTGGCCATCTGGATGTCCTCTTTGGAGAAGTGTCTGTTCATCTCTTCTGCCCATTTCTTCACTGGGTTGTTTGTTTTTCGGGCGTGTAGTTTGGTGAGTTCCTTGTAGATTCTGGATATCAACTCTTTATCTGATATGTCATTTGCAACTATCTTTTCCCATTCCGTTGGTTGCCTATTAATTTTCTGGGTTGTTTCCTTGGCTGTGCAGAAGCTTTTAATCTTGATGAGGTCCCAACAGTTTATTTTTGCTCTTGATTCCCTTGCTTTTGGGGATGTGTCAAGTAAGAAGTTGCTGCGGTGGAGGTCAAGGAGGTTGTTTCCTGCTTTCTCCTCTAGGGTGTTGATAGTTTCCTGTCTCACGTTCAGGTCCTTTATCCATTTTGAGTTTATTTTTGTGCATGGTGTGAGAAAATGATCTAGTTTCATTCTTCTGCATGTTGCTGTCCAGTTCTCCCAACACCATCTGTTGAAAAGGCTGTCTTTTTTCCATCGGATATTCTTTCCTGCTTTGTCAAAGATTAGTTGACTGTATACTTTTGGGTCCACTTCTGAGTTCTCAATTCTGTTCCATTGGTCTATATGTCTGTTTTTGTGCCAATACCATACTGTCTTGATGATGACAGCTTTGTAGTAGAGGCTAAAGTCTGGGATGGTGATCCCTCCCGCTTTGGTTTTATTTTTCAGGATTACTTTGGCTATTCGGGGTCTTTTGTGGTTCCATACAAATTTTTGGATAGTTTGTTCTAGTTTTGAGAAGTATGCTGGTGCAATTTGATTGGAATTGCATTGAATGTGTAGAGTGCCTTAGGTAGTAATGACATCTTAACTATATTTATTCTTCCTATCCATGAGCATGGGATGTTTTTCCATTTCTTTGTGTCTTCCTCAATTTCCTTCATAAGTTTTCTATAGTTTTCATCATACAGATCTCTTGTATCCTTGGTTAGGTTTATTCCGATGTATTTTATGGTTTTTTGTGCAATTGTGAATGGGATCAGTTTCTTGATTTCTCTTTCTGTTGCTTCTTTGTTGGTGTATAAAAATGCAACCGATTTCTGTACATTGATTTTGTAGCCTGCAACTTGGCTGAATTCTTGGATCAGTTCTAGTAGGCTTCTGGTGGAGTCTGTCGGGTTTTCTATGTAGAGTATCATGTCATCTGCGAAGAGGGAAAGTTTGACTTCCTCTTTGCCAATTCTGAATCCTTTGATTTCCTTTTTGTGTCTGATGGCTGATGCTAGGACTTCCAGCACTATGTTAAACAGCAGTGGTGAGAGTGGGCATCCCTGTCGTGTTCCTGATCTCAGGGGGAAAGCTCTCAGTTTTTCCCCGTTGAGGATAATGTTAGCTGAAGGCTTCTCATAGATGGTTTTGATGATGTTTAAGTAGGTTCCTTCTATCCCAACTTTCTCGAGAGTCTTTATTAAGAAGGGATGCTGTATTTTTCAAATGCTTTTTCTGCATCTATTGACAGGATCATATGGTTTTTATCTTTTCTTTTATTGATATGATGTATCACATTGATTGATTTGCGAATGTTGAACCAGCCCTGTAACCCAGGAATGAATCCCACTTGATCTTGGTGGATGATTCTTTTTATATGCTGCTGGATTTGATTTGCAAGGATCTTGTTGAGAATTTTTGCATCCGTATTCACCAAGGATATTGGCCTGTAGTTCTCTTTTTTTGTTGGATCTCTGTCTGGCTTGGGAATCAGAGTGATGCTGGCTTCATAAAATGATTCCGGAAGTTTTCCTTCGATTTCTAATTTTTGGAATAGCTTGAGAAGAATTGGGATTAATTCTGTTTTAAATGTCTGGTAGAATTCCCCAGGGAAGCCATCAGGTCCAGGGCTCTTATTTGTTGGGAGATTTTTGGTCACTGATTCAATTTCTTCACTCGTTATGGGTCTGTTCAGGTTTTCTATTTCTTCCCGTGTGAATTTTGGTAGTGAGTGTGTTTTTAGGAATTTGTCCATTTCTTCTAAGTTGTCCAATTTGTTGGCATATAATTTTTCATAGTATTCCCTGATAATTGCTTGTATTTCTGAGGGGTTGGTTGTAATAAGTCCATTTTCATTCATAATTTTGTCTATTTGTGTGCTCTCTTTTCTTTTGGATAAGTCTGGCTAGAGGTTTGTCAATTTTGTTTACCTTTTCAAAAAACAAACTCTTGGTTTCATTGATCTGTTCAATTGTTTTTTTGGTCTCTATGTTGTTTATTTCTGCTCTAATTTTTACTATTTCTCTTCTTCTACTGGGCTTAGGGCGTTCTTGTTGCTCTGCCTCTAGTTCCTTTAGGTGAGCTGTTAGATTTTGGACTTGTGCTTTTTCTAATCTCTTGAAA
This sequence comes from Proteles cristata cristata, assembly GCA_017311185.1. NCBI lineage: Eukaryota > Metazoa > Chordata > Mammalia > Carnivora > Hyaenidae > Proteles > Proteles cristata. The sequence goes on along the minus strand of JAESUZ010001773.1, from coordinate 2,039,118 downwards.
TAGGCCTGGAGAGCAATGTACTTTCTTCTTAGGACTGCCTTTGCCGCATCCCATAGATTTTTGAATTGTTGTGTTTTCATTTTCATTTGTTTCCATATATTTTTTAATTTCATCTCTAATTGCCTGATTGGTCCATTCATTCTTTAGAAGGGTGTTCTTTAACCTCCATGCTTTTGGAAGTTTTCCAGGCTTCTTCCTGTAATTGATTTCAAGTTTCAAAGCATTGTGATCTGACAGTGTGCATGGTATGATCTCTATTCTTTTATATTTATTGAGGGCTGCTTTATGTCCCAGTAAGTGATCTATCTTGGAGAATGTGCCATGCGCACTTGAGAAGAAAGTAAATTCCCTGGCCTCAGGATGTAAAGTTCTAAATATATCTGTCAGGTCCATCTGGTCCAATGTATCTTTCAAGTCCATTATTTCTTTACTGATTTTCTGTCTGGTTGACCTATCCATTGCTGTAAGCGGAGTATTAAAGTCCCCTGCTATTAGCACATTCTTATCTATAAACTTGTTTCTGTTTGTGATTAATTGTTTTAGATATTTAGGTGCTCCCATATTCGGTGCGTAGACATTTATGATTGTTAGTTCTTCCTGATGGATGGACCCTGTAATTATTATGTAGTGCCCTTCTTCATCTCTTGTGATTGTCTTTAATTTAAAGTCCAGTTTGTCTGATATAAGTATCGCTACTCCGGCTTTCTTTTGATTTCCTGTAGCATGATATATATTTCTCCATCCCCTTACTTTTAATCTGAAGGTATCTTCCCGTCTAAAATGAGTTTCTTGTAGACAGCATATAGATGGATTTTGTTTTTTAATCCATTCTGCTACCCTATGCCTTTTGATTGGAGCATTCAGCCCATTTACATTCAGCGTTATTATTGAAATATGTGGGTTTAGAGTCTTTGTATCTTTTGTAGGGTTCATGTTTGTGGTGGTGTCTCTGGAATCTTTGTTCCTTGCAACCTTCCTTCAGAGCATGCCCCTCAGGATTTCTTGTAGGGCTGGCTTCGTGGTGACAAATTCTTTCAATTTCTGTTTGTTTGGAAAGGTTTTTATCTCTCCTTCTATTTTGAATGACAGGCTTGCTGGATAGAGGATTCTTGGCTGCATATTTTTACTGTTCATCACATTGAAGATCTCTTGCCATTCCTTTCTGGCCTGCCACGTTTCAGTAGATAGGTCTGTCACCACTCTGATGGGTTTCCCTTTGTATGTGAGGGCCCTTTTCTCCCTAGCTGCTTTCAAAATTCTCTCTTTGTCCTTGTATTTTGCCATTTTTACGATGATATGTCGTGCAGAAGATCGATTCAAGTTACGTCTGAGAGGAGTCCTCTGAGCCTCTTGTATTTCCACATTGACTTCCTTCCCCAGGTCGGGAAGTTCTCTGCTATAATTTGTTCCAGGACTCCTTCAGCACCTTTCCCTCTCTCTTCCTCTTCTGGGATTCCTATGATACGGATATTGTTGCGTTTGACTGTGTCGCTGAGCTCTCGAATTCTTCTTTCCTGTTCCTGGATCAGTTTGTCTCTTTTTTTGTCAGCTTCTTGTTTTTCTAGAATGGTGTCTTCTAAATCACTTATTCTCCTTTCTGCCTCTTCAAGCCGTGCATTGGAGGCCTCTAATTTATTATGTATCTCATTTATCGCATTTTTTAATTCTTCATGCCTATTTTTATTTTCCATTCTGTCTGTAGCCATAGTTTCTTTGATGTCGCCTATGTTTTTTCAAGCCCTGCTATTAATTTCACCATTATTATTCTAAAATCTTGTTCACTTATGCTGCTGATATCTGTTTTGAGCAGTTCATTAGCTGTCATTTCTTCTTGGAGTTTCTTTGGAGGAGAGCTCTTTCGTTTCGTCATTTTAGTTAGCTTTCCGGCTCTTGTTGGTTTTAAAGACCTGTTATGCTCTCTGTTTCTATGAGCACTGCTATATCCAAGAAGACTCTTTGACTTTCCAGGGCCTATCCTTTCAGAGATTGTTTTTTGAATGGTATCCCTTGGTCACTCTTGTTGGGACCTTAGTTATTTTATTTTCCTATTCGTAGTGATATTTGGGACTCTTCACCTTGTGTACTCTAGCTTGTTTCTTGAGGTAGCCCTGGAAAAGAAAACAGACAGACAAACACACAGGGAGCAGGAGCACACAAACGCACAGGCTGATTCAACTAACATGCAAAGTGAGAGGGAAAATGAAAAAGTTAATAGAAAAGACAGAGGAGGGAGGGCGAATAGGGAGCATAAAATACATAAAAGGGTCAAAAAGGGGAAAAGAAAAGGAAAAAGAAGAAAACCGATGGACAAAGAACGGTTTAAAGCATATACCTGGATTTCCCAGCTACAGTTAAATAGCCGTGTGTATGCAGTGCTGGTTGAAGAGCATAGAGAAAAAGAGAGAAGGCAGGGCGAGACAAGGCAGATTTGGAAATAGAATGAACAGGCAGAAGGGATAAGAAACTTTTTTCAAAGAGGTAAAGGGTAGAATGTGGTTGGATAGGTGAGAGAAGGATGCTGGAATTATCCAGAGAAACTGTATAGTCTAATTACTCCTGAGAGAAATAGCTGAAAAAGTCGGTAGGTGTAGAATTTACATTTACAGAATGGACTTGTTGTGATTGTTTAAGCAAGCTGGCGACCAGAGTTAATCAGGTCAGTGTTTGGGGGAAAAAAGCGAGAAAAGAGAAAGAAGAAGAAAAAAAGAGAAAAGAAAGGGAAAAAAAAAGAAAGAAGAAAAAAAAGAAAAAAAAAGGGAAAAAAAGAAAAAAAAAAGGGAGGAGGGCACCTCTCAGGCAGGGATGGGCGTGGCGTGATCCGATGCCTCAGGCGGGGGTTCTGCCTTGGCGATTGTGGGGAGGAGAGTGACGGTGCTCCAGTCCCTTCTTGAACCCCGCGCTGCAGCTCGCTTTTTTTTTTTTGGCGTGTCAACTCCCCGTTCCGGGGACGCAGCCGAAGTTGGTTGCACTCTTCAACCCAGGCCAGTTCCAATCTCCAAATCCCAGCCCGCGCCCCGCTGAAGTTGCCTTAGTCACAGCTTCCCAGACAACCCCCTCGGGCTATTCCAGGCTCCCTGCTGAGCTCTGGGGGCGGAGTCAGGATCGCTGCTTCCTTCTCTGGGTCAGGCTGGCGCGCATGCGCGGGGGCTTGCCTGCCGGGTCCGCGTAGCCTGAGCCCGCTGGAGTGAGGAAAACCGGGTCTCTCTATGGCTTGTCACCCGAAACACGAACTCATAGGCAAATTTCCCAGTTTTTAGCTCTTTGCCTTCCCTCTCGAGTTCCAGCCAGCCAGGAGCGCGGACGCCCGGTGTCTGCGCGTCTCTTTCAGGGGTCCCAGCCGCCCTGGAGCTACAATGGCGGCAGGCGCGCCGCCGCTGGAGTGAGGAAAACTGGGTCTCTCTATGGCTTGTCACCTGAAACACGAACTCACAGGCAAATTTCCCAGTTTTTAGCTTTTTGCCTTCCCTCTCGAGTTCCAGCCAGCCAGGAGCGCGGACGCCCGGTGTCTGCGCCTCTCTTTCAGGGGTCCCAGCCGCCCTGGAGCTACAATGGCGGCAGGCGCACCCGCTCCGCTTTAAAACCCAACCTCCAGGAGCGGCACAAAGAAGCAGTTTGTGTGCTCAGCCTCCCCCAGGACCAGTTGTCGCGAGGGGACCTGGTGTGCAGATATTTGGCAAGTACGGTCTTTCTATGCACCGAGCGGAGATTTTTCTGTCTCGGACTCTCTCCTTTTCCCCTCTCACTCCCCGTAGAGGGTAGAGGGGGATCGCCTCCCACCCTGGAGGCTCCGATCCCGGCCTGATTTTACCTTCCCCGGTTCGCACTCACGTTAGAAGGCTTTCTCAGTGGATTCTGCGTCCTTTTTTCTCCCAGTCTCTCAGGTCTTGTATGGTTTCCAATGGCTTCAGATCTTTTCTGTGTGATGTATGGGCGCGAGTGCAAGTACGGAGCTCCTTCTCTGCCATCTTGCCTCAATCCGATAATATTTTTTTTTTAGTACCATAAAGATGTTGCTGCATTATCTTTCTTATTTTCATTGTTTTTGATGAGAAATATGGTTTTATACTTGTTCTTCTGTATATATTATGATCTTCTTTTGTGGCTGCTTTTAAGATTTTCTTTTTATCATTGTATTTGAGAAATTTGATTGTGATGTGCATTGGTGTAGTTTTTTTTCATATTACTCGTGATTGAGGTTGGTTGAACTTCTTGGATCTGTGGGTTCATAGTTTCCAACAAATTTGGAAGTCTGTCAGCTATTATTTCATAAATTGGTTCCTTTCCCCTTTGAGGATTCCAATTATACATATGTTGGGCACTCTCAAATTGCCCGGATCTCGTGAATGTTTTGTTTAATTGTTTATTTTCATTCTTTGTGTGTGTGTTTGTGTGTGTTTTATTTTGAATAGTGTCTATTGCTGTTTTCCAATTCACTGTTATTTTCTTCTGCAGTATCTAAAATGACATTAACTGCACATAGTGTATTTTTGATCTCTAAAAGATCATTGTATGTCTTTTAAAATTATATATATTGCATATTTCTACTTAGTGTGGTCAATTTTCCCTGTAGTATTTTGGTAATATGGAATGTAGATGTAATAACTATAATAAAGTCTTTGTCCATAGTCCTATCATTGCTGTCAGTTATGAGTTGGTTTTGATTGTTTAGTTTATCTCTTCATTATAGGTCAAAGATTCCTGCTGATTTGCAAGCCTGGTAATTTTTTAAATTAAATTCCAGACATTGTGATTTTACCTTTTTGGATGCTATATATTTTTGTGTTCCTATAGGTATTCTAGAGTTTTGTTCTGGGATATGATTAAGTAATCTAAAAACAGTTTGGTGCTTTTGAGTCTTGCTTGTAAACTTTGTTAATCTGGATCAGGGAAGCCCTTAATGGAGGGCTATTTTTACCCCACTACTAAAGTGAGACCCTTCTGGGTACTTCTGTTTAGGAGCATCCAGACAGCCTCCAGGTTTTTAACCTCTGGTGTTACTCCCATTAATATGCTGCAGTACTTGGGAAAAGAGATTTTGCAGGTATAATTGTTAGTGATAAGTTGAGTTTAAGATGGAGAGATGATGGTCCAGGTAGATTTAACCTAGATGAGCTTGCAGTCTGTGGGTTTTAGCCCCATGTCAGGTTCTGTGCTGACAGCTTGGAGCCTGGAGCCTGCTTCAGATTCTGTATCTTCCTCTCCCTCTGCCCCTGCCCTGCTGTGCTCTGTCTCTTTCTCAAAAATAAATAAACATTAAGAAAATAAAAGCAGATATTTATTTCTGGATGGTTGCAGAAGAGTAGGTCAAATATTCTAAATACATGAGTGATTTGATGTGTCATTGCTGGCTTGAAAATGTAAGGGGGTCATGTGGAAAGTATCTATGAGTGGCCTTTAAGAACTGAGAGCAATCCCTGGTCAGCAGACAGAAAGAAAATGGGGACTTCAATCTTATAACCACAACAAACCAAGTTCTGCCAACAGAATGAACTTAGAAACACATTCTTCCCCAGAGCCTCCAGATTACAGCCCAGCCCAACTACACCTTGATTTTGGCCTTATGATACCCTCAGCAGAGAACCCAGTCAAACCTGCCTGGGCTTTTGATCTATGTAACTGAAATAATAAATGGGTATTATCTTCAGGCTTCTAAATTTGTGGTAAATTATTATGCAGTAATAGAAAACTAATATGGTAGCCTATCCAATTAAGAGGTTTTCCATTTTTGACCAGTGGCAACAGGTACTATTCCCTGCTCCGTATGTGCTCTTAGTTGTTTTTCCTCTAATCATCTTGTCTGGCTCTTTCCCTGCCATCTAATGGTTACCTTACTGATCAGTGCTCAAATGAATACGCAAGAGGGTCCTTCTACAGATCTCATATTCCCTTTCTGAACTTCTCTTTCATTGTTGGCATTCTGCCCTACAAACTATAGTCCCCCCATACTCCCAGCTCTGTCACCTCAACTCAGGGAAAATGTCAGGCTCTGCCTGGGTATCTTCTCCCAGTGCTTCAGCCTAGAAACTCTGACCAGGAAGTAAGTTGGTGATTATGGTTCACTTAACTTGTTTACTATTTCTCAGAGTTCATTGTTTTTGTTGCCTCATGTCCTATGTCTTAGAAGCCATTGGTTCATATATTATGTCTAATTTTTTGTTGTTTCAAGAGTAGGGGTAAATTCATTTTCTTGTACTTCATCTTGATCAGAAGCAAAGGTTCTCAGTTAAATACACTTGGTATAAGGCACTATTTAAATCCAAGTTTTGGAGCTAAAATTCTCAAAAATGCCCACTTTGTGGATGGTGGGGTATTAGCATCTTCTGTGTTTATAGATTGAGGATAATCATGTCAGTTAGAGGAATCCACCAATACTTTTTTGCAGATGTAGATTAAAATACTCAGACGGAAAGTCTAGTAAAGTCAACTGAGTTCTGAAAGAGAAGCAGGATAGGTCGCCTGAAACCACTGGTTTCTCCACAGTTCGATGTTCCTATCCCATTCTAGGAGTCAGGTTGATTTCCCAGTGTCAGGAGTGGGGATCTGCAGTGATCTGATCTCCTAAACTGTAAGAGAGTAAATTTGCATTGTTTAAAGCCACCAGCACTGTGGTGATTTGTTACAGCTGTCACAGGAAACAAATAAAAAAAATTATGAAAAACAGCCCTGGAGAACTTCCCAAATGTTATTTTTCATCCCTTTCCTAATTAGAGAGCCATCATTAGCTTAAAAAATCTTCGTTAAGGCCCTCATAACAGTCTTAATTTTCTCTGAAGAAGTCTAAAGCTATGAAATATACCCTCATTGTCTATAGGATTACATTGTAAATGAAGCAGTCCTCATGGTTCTCCAGAAGGATATTAAGAAATTTGGGAACTATGGGGCGCCTGGGTGACTTAGTCGGTTAAGCGTCTGACTTTCGCTTAGGTCATGATCTCGTGGTTCGTGGGTTCGAGCCCCGCGTCGGGCTCTGTGCTGACTGCCAGCTCAGAGCCTGGAGCCTGTTTCGGTGTCTGTATCTCCCTCTCTCTCTGACCCTCCCCTGCTCACGCTGTCTCTCTCTCTCTCCTAGAAATAAAAATATGTATAAAAAAAAAGAAATTTGGGAACTACACTATTCTCGGAAAGAAGTCACAAGACTAGGTGACCAGAAGTAGCAAGTGAAAACACTTGTGGCTTTCACTTTGCCTCAGCAGGGTATTTGTCTTGTGGTCTGAATCAAGTCATATGGATCATGCCAGAAATTTTAGAAGCTTCAGAATACAAAGATCTAGTTATTTCAGAAGAGAACTTCAGAAGAGAGGAAAAAGGAAGGGATAATGATCTATAAAGTGATTGGAAAGGATCGCTATGTATCCTTTCAAATTTCAGTTTGAAGTCTAAGCACATTTTGTTTGGTTCCCTTTCTCTAAGTTGATGTTGACAAACTTTTGGTGTTTGAGTCAAAGAGAAAGTTTTGTGAAAAAACTAATTTTAGTATTCTCGGTAGAAACCAATCACTAGTTCAGTCGCACAATATTAAACCCATTGGCCCTAAAATCTCCAAGAGAAATGTTCAAAAAAGCTTAATTATTCCATTAATTATAAAGTAAAAGGATCTTTTCTTACCTCTCTACCCACTACTTCCCCACCCTTAGAGACAGGAACACACCCAGACCAGTCTGACACTTAAGGAAAACAAATAGAGGCAAGTCAACAGTCAACCCCAGCCTTCCCGTGTTCTCACACTACCTACTCCCTTTGATCTTTCATACTCTACTACCTGATTTTTTAAAAGAGATGATCTGAGTTCTGAGCACAAAGGTTTGTGATTATTTATTCATTTAAGTATTTTTGAGACTCTACCATGTCACTGTGTTAACTTTAAGTAACACCTAATTAGACACATTATAGTTGCCAGTACTTAATAGAGAGTTCAAAGCCTCCATAAAAACATGGCATATGATAATCACTTTAGTTAGCCTGGTAAGTAGCCTGGGCACTTTTTGAAAACTGTATCCTTTAATTTTGAGGGCCCAGAAGTTGATCCTTAAGTGAGAGATTTATGGCAGCATTTGGGAAAAAGTAACATGCTATGTAAATGTTAGATAATCCTTATAATAATTGCAATAACCACATCCCACTGGAAAACATTTGGAGGACAGTCTGTATAGTGGAGGTTCATGTAGTCATGTAAGGCTTTCTTTCTTCCTTCCTTCCTTCCTTCCTTCCTTCCTTCCTTCCTTCCTTTCTTTCTTTTTCTTAAATAATTTATTGTCAAGTTGGTTTCCATATAATACCCAGTGCTCATCCCAACAAGTGCTCTCCTCCATTCCCATCACCCCCCTTCCCCTCTCCCCCACCCCCTTCAGCCCTCAGTTTGTTCTCAGCATTCAAGAGTCTCTCATGGTTTGCCTCCCTTCCTCTCCACCACTATTTTTCCCCTTCTTCTCCCCCATGGTCCTCCATTAAGTTCCTCCTAATCCACCTATACGTGCAAACATATGGTATCTGTCCTTCTCTGCCTGACTTATTTCGCTCAGCATAACACCCTCTAGTTCCATCCATGTTGCTACACATGGCCATATTTCATTCTTTCTCATTGCCATGGAGTATTCCATTGTATAGGTAAACCACACCTTCTTGATTCATTGGTCAGTTGATGGACAATTAGGCTGTTTCCATGATTTGGTTATTGCTGAAAGTACTGCTATGAACACTGGGGTACATGTGCCACTATGCTTCAGCACTCCTGTATCCCTTGGGTAAATTCCTAGTAGTGCTATTGCTGAGTCATAGGGGAGTTCTATTAATTTTTTGAGAAAACTCCACACTGTTTTCCATAGGGGCTGCACCCATTTACATTCCCACCAACAGTGTAGGAGGATGCCCATTTCTCCACATTCTCACCAGCATCTATAGTTTCCTGATTTGCTCATTTTAGCTACCCTGACCAGCGTCAGGTGGTATCTCAGTGTGGTTTTGATTTGTATTTCCCAGATGATGAGAGATGCTGAGCATCATTTCATGTGTCTGTTGGCCATCTGGATGTCTTCTTTGGAGAAGTGTCTGTTCATGTCTTCTGCCCATCTCTTCACTGGATTATTAATTTTTCAGGTGTGGAGTTGGTGAGTTCCTTATAGATTTTGGATACTAGCCCTTTATCTGATATGTCATTTGCAACTATCTTTTCTCATTCTGTCGGTTGCATATTAGTTTTATTGATTATTTCCTTTGCAGTGCAGAAGTTTTTATCTTGTTGAGGTCCCAATACTTTATTTTTGGTCTTGATTCCCTTGCCTTTGGGGATGTGTCAAGTAAGGCATTGTTACAGTTGAGGTAAAGGAGGGTGTTTCCTGCTTTCTCCTCTAGGGTTTGATGGTTTCCTATCTCACATTCAGGTTCTTTATCCATTTTGAGTTGATTTCTGTGTATTGTGTGAGAAAATGATCTCTTTTTTCATTCTTCTGCATGTTGCTGTCCAGTTCTCCCAGCACCTGTCATTTTTCCATTGTATGCTCTTCCCTGCTTTGTCAAAGATTAGTTGGCAATACATTTGTGGGTCCAATTCTGAGTTCTCTATTCTACTTGATTGGTCTGTTTGTCTGTTTTTGTGCCAATACCCTGCTGTCTTGAGGGTTATAGCTTTGTAGTAGAGGTTAAAGTCTGGGGTTGTGATGCCTCCCGTTTTGGTTTTCTATTACCAAATATTACTATTCGGGGTCTTTTGTGGTTCCATACCAATTTTAGGATTGTTTGTTCTAGCTTTGAGAAGAATGCTGGTACAATTTTGATTGGGATTGCATTGAATGTGTAGATTGCTTTGGGCAGTAATGACGTTTTAACAATGTTTATTCTTCCGATCCATGAGCATGGAATGTTTTCCATTTCTTTGTGTCTTCTTCATTTTCCTTTATAAGTTTTCTATAGTTTTCATCATACATATCTCCCAATCTTTGGTTAGGTTTATGCCTAGGTATTTTATGTTTTTTTTTTTTTGTGCCATTGTGAATGGGATCAATTTCTTGAATTCTTTTTCTGTTGCTTCATTGTTTGTGTATAAAAATGCAACCGATTTCTATACATTTATTTTGTACCCTGCAACTTTGCTGAATTCATGGATCAGTTCTAGTAGGCTTCTGGTGAAATCTATTGGGTTTTCTATGTCGTCTGCAAAAAGTGAAAGTTTGACTTCTTCTTTGCCAATTCTGAAGACTTTTATTTTCTTTTGTTGTCTGATTGCTGATGCTAGGACTTCCAGCACTATGTTAAACAACAGTGGTGAGAGTGGACATCCCTGTCGTGTTCCTGATTTCAGGGGGGAAAGCTCTCAGTTTTTCCCCATTGAGGATGATGAGGATGATGTTAGCTGAGGGCTTCTCATAGATGGCTTTTATGATGTTTAAGTAAGTTCCTTCTATCCCAACTTTCTCAAGGGTCTTTATTAAGAATGGATGCTGGGGGCGCCTGGGTGGCTTAGTCGGTTAAGCGCCCGACTTTCGCTTAGATCATGATCTCGCGGTTCGTGGGTTCGAGCCCCACGTCGGGCTCTGTGCTGACTGCCGGCTCAGAGCCTGGAGCCTGTTTCAATCTGTGACTCCCTCTCTCTCTGACCCTCCCCTGCTCATGCTGTCTCTGTCTCTCTCTCCTAGAAATAAGTAAAACATTAAAAACAAATTTTTTTTTTTAAAAAAAAGAATGGATGCTGTATTTTGTCAAAGTGATGCTGGCTTCATAAAATGAGTCTGGAAGTTTTCCTTCGATTTCTGTTTTTTGGAATAGCTTGAGAAGAATCGGTATTAACTCTGTTTAAAATGTCTGGTAGAGTTCCCCAGGGAAGCCATCAGGTCCAGGGCTCTTATTTGTTGGGAGATTTTTGATCACTGATTCAATTTCTTCACTAGTTATGGGTCTGTTCATATTTTCTGTCTCTTCACATGTGAATTTTGGTAGTGAGTGTGTATTTAGGAATTTGTCCATTTCTTCTAAGTTGTCCAGTTTGTTGGCATATAAGTTTTCATAGTATTCCTTGATAATTTCTTGTATTTCTGAGGGGTTGGTTGTAATAAGTCCCTTTTCATTCATGATTTTATCTAGTTGGGTGCTCTCTCTTTTCTTTTTGAGAAGCCTGGCTAGAGGTTTGCCAATTTTGTTTATTTTTTCAAAAACCCAACTCTTGGTTTAATTGATCTGTTCAACTGTTTTTTTGGATTTTATATTGTTTATTTCTGCACTGATTTTTATTATTTCTCTTCTCCTACTGGGTGTGGGGTGCTCTTGTTGCTCTCCTTCAAGTTCCTTTAGGTGAGCTGTTAGATTTTGTACCTGTGCTTTTTCTAATTTCTTGAAATAGTCCTGGATTGTAATGTACTTTCCGCTTAGGACTGCCTTTCCTGCATCCCATAGAGTTTGAATTGTTGTATTTTCATTTTCATTTGTTTCCCTATATTTTAAAATTTCTTCTCTAATTGCCAGATTAGACCATTCATTATTTAGTAGGGTGTTCTTTAACCTCCATGTTTTTGGAGGTTTTCCAGAGTTTTTCCTGTGATTGATTTCAAGTTTCATAGCATTGTGATCTGAAAGTGTGCATGGCATGATCTCAGTTCTTTTTTATTTATTGAGGGCTGCCTTATGTCCCAGTATGTGATCTATCTTGGAGAATGTGCCATGTGCACTTGAGAAGAAAGTGAATTCCATGGGCTCAGGATGTAGAGTTCTAAATATATCTGTCAAATCCATCTGGTCCAATGTGTCATTCAAGTCCATTGTTTCTTTAGTGATTTTCTGTCTAGTTGATCTATCCATTGCTGTAAATGGGGTATTAAAGTCCCCTGCTATTAGCACATTCTTATCCATAAATTCTTTCTGTTTGTGATTGTTTTATGTATTTGGGTGCTTCCGTATTCGGTGCATAGACATTTATAATTGTTAGCTCTTCCTGATGGATAGACCCTGTAATTATTATATAATACTCCTCTTCATCCCTTGTTACTGCCTTTACTTTAAACTCCAGTTTGTCTGATATAAGTATAGCTATTCGAGCTTTCTTTGGACTTCCAGTAGCATGATATATATTTCCCCATCCATTACTTTCAATCTGAAGGTGTCCTCCAGTCTAAAATGAGTTTCTCGTAGACAGCAAATAGATGGATTTTGTTTTTTTATTCAATTTACTACCCTATGTCTTTTGATTAGAGCTTTTAGTCCATTTACATTCAGTGCTATTATTGAAAAATATGGGTTTAGAGTCATTGTGTTCTTTGTAGGATTCATGCTTGTGGTGGTGTCTCGGTTACCTTGCATCCCTTGCAACATATCTCTCATAGAGTCCCCCTCAGGATTTCTTGTAGGGCCGGTTTAGTGGTGAGGAATTCTTTCAATTTTTGCTTATTTCGAAAGACTTTTATCTCTCCTTCTATTCTGAATGACAGGCTTGCTGGATAGAGGATTCTTGACTGCATATTTTTTCTGTTCATCACATTGAAGATTTCCTGCCATATTCTTCTGACCTGCCAAGTTTCAGTAGATAGGCCTGTTACCACTCTGATAGGTTTCCCCTTGTATGTTAGGGTCCTTTTATCCCTAGCTGCTTTCAGAATTCTCTCTTTGTCCTTATATTTTGCCTCTTTCACTATGATATGTCATGCAGAAGATTGATTCAAGTTACATCTGAGGGGTGTTCTCGGTGCCTCTTAGATTTCAATGTCTGTTTCCTTCCCCAGATTGAGGAAGTTCTCAGCTATAATGTGTTCAAGGACTCCTTCAGCGCCTTTCCCTCTTTCTTCCTCTTCTGGAATTCCTATGATACGGATATTGTTCTGTTTGATTGTATCATTGTGCTCTCGATCTCTTCTTTTGTGTTCCTGGATCAGTTTATCTCTCTTTCTTGGCTTCCTCTTGTTCTATAGTTTTGTCTTCTGATTCAGCTGTTCTCCTCTCTGCCTCTTCAGTCTGTGCATTGGACGCCTCCATTTTATTATGTATCTCATTTATAGCATTTTAAAATTCATCACAACTATTTTTAAGCTCCATAGTCTTTATAGCAATAGTTTCTCTGTTGTCCTCCATGCCTTTTTCAAGCTCAGTGATTAATTTTATGACTATTGTTCTAAATTCTTGTTCTGTTATGTTGCTTATATCTGTTTTGAGCAGTTCTTTAGCTGTCATTTCTTCCTGGGATTTCTTTAGAGGAGAGTTCTTCCATTTCGTCATTTTGGTTAGCTTTCTGTCTCTTGTCAGTTTTAAAAGCTTGTTATGCACTCTGCACCTGTGAGTACTGCTGTATTAAAGAAGGCTCTTTGACTGTCCAGGGCCTGTCTGTTCAGGAAGTGTTTTTTGAATGGTGTCTCTTGGTCTCTCTTGTTGAGACTTTGGTTATTTTATTTCCCTACTCGTAGTTGTATTTGGGACTGTCCACCATGTGTACTTTGGCTTGTTTCTTGAGGTAGCCCTGGAAAAGAAATCAGACAGACAAACACACAGGGAACAAAGCACACAAACACACAGAGACATCCAACGAACAGGTAAACCGAAAGGGAAAAAGAAAAAGAAAAAAAAAGTAGGAAAAAAAAAAGAGGAAGGGGAAAACACAAATAATAAAAATGAAAATAAATAAAAAATAAAAAAGAAGAAAAGAAAAGAGAAAAAACCCCAAAAGACAAAGGACAGTCTAAAAGCATGAAACCAGATTTCCCAACTACAAATAAAGAGCAAGGTGTACGCAGTGCTGATGGAAGAGCATATACAAAGAGAGAAATGACAGTGCAGGGTGGAAGTGAAATTGGACGATGACCAGACAGAGAGACTAAGAGGCTTAATTCAGAGAGAGAAAGAGGAGAATATGGTAAGAGGTGAGGAGAAGGAAACGAAGATAGTGTTACTCAGAGAAACTATATAGTCTGATTACCGTAGAAAGAGAGAGAGATAGAAAGGTAGCAGTGGAGGTGTAGAATATACATCTAGAGAATGGGTTAAATGTGACTGTTTAAGCAGACCAGTGACCAGTCGAGCAGAGGGGAGGGATACTAATGAGACAAGGGAAAATATATCTGAATAGTAAGAATTGATCTAGAATTAATCAGGGTAGTGCATCCATGTTGGTCTTGCCCCGGGCTCTGGTAGAAAACAAACAAACAAACAAAAGCAGCTCTCTAATGGGGTTGGGCGTGGTTTGGTGTAGTCAGGCCTTAGCCTCCACCACGTCCTGAGGGCCGCTCCCTAAGGTCCCACCTTGGTGGTTGTGGGGAGACAAGTGGCGGTGCCCCAGTCCCTTGTCGAACCAAGCGTTGCAACTCACTCTTTTGGGTCCAAACTCCCTGTGCCACCGGCAGAGCCAAGGTGGGCCGTGCTCTATGTCCCAAGCCCCGCCTCGTTTCCAGACCTTAGTCCATGTGTCCCATTGATACTGCCTGAAATAGACCTGCAGGCTGAGTCCCTCTGAGCAGTTTCAAGCCTGCTGCCTCCCCACGGGGGATGGAGCTGAGCTAGAAGAGCTGCGGAGCAGCTTCAGGCACCGCTTTCCCTCCTGGTGGAGCTGGTGAGCAGAGGAGCAGTTTCTCCAGGCTTCTCCTGGGACCGGCCTGTCCAGCTCAAGGTCAGCTGCACAGCTGGAAACTGGGTCACTCTTTGTCCCAAGCCGAGATTTTTCTCTTCTCCAGGGACAGGGACAATTCCTTGAGCAGTTTCAGCTGCTCTTTCTTTTCCCCTTGACTCACCGAGGCTCCCAGCAAAGGGGGCTCCTTCCCCTCCCTCCATGTCTCTGGGTCCCAGCCCGTTTTTATCTTCCCCAGTTCACACTCACGCTATAAGGCTGTTTTCTCAGTGGACTCTGTCTCCTTTTCCTCCCAAACTCCTGGATTCTGTAAGGGTTCTTATGGCTTCAGACCTTCTCCGTTTGAGAGATGGGGGCGAGTGAATGTACAGGGCTCCTTACTTCTCCTCCATCTTGCCGTAAGGCTTCTTTCTAAATGGATTCTCCCTCTGTAAAAGGATGCAGACCATTCCTGACTTCTGGTCTCCACAGAGAAAAGAAGAGTCTTACTTGTACCAGCATTGCATTGAGTATGTGTCCCCGGTGATTCCTTCTTTCCCCAACAGTAAGTTTGAGTCCTGACTCCCGAATGCAGTGTCACATAAACCAGGTGATACAAATGGTGGATTTTAACTTTCTTCCTTCTCTCTTGTACTTTTTCCTCTTTTATTCTCCCCAGTCAGCCCTTTTGTTCCCCAGGCCACCAGTATCCCAATTTGAATCCTTCATTCTAAGGGTCATAGTTATACTACTCTTAACACCATTATGAATCAGGAGGTGGGGGGAAAATGCTGTTTTGAGTGCTATAAACAGGTATCATGAAGTTCATGCATAAAGACACATCCATATATTTCAGTTTAGAGAGGAAAACTGGGGCCACATCAAGGAGGGCCTTGTGTGCTAAGTGAAGGCATTTCAACTTCCTTCTGAAACTAGGGGTTGTTTTTTTGAAGAGATTTTAAATACATTATTGTATGATTAGATTTGCATTGCACATAGAGTATTCTAAGAGAAGTGCAGAGGACAGATGAACCTTCTATAAGGTTGTGGGTTGGGTGGGGTGAGGTGGTCAGTACAATGACGGCAAGGTTAGGGGCAGACAGAGTCATGAGGAAGGTACTGCAGCCATACAGACAGTGGTAAGACTGACTTAAAAACAGTTATAAGGGGAATGGAATAAAAAGAATTAGATGTATTAGCGATGGCATTAAGATGATGGTATCTGTAGTAAATACATGAAAACTACATGAAAGTGGGAGTCCAGGCATCAAACAGAAGACTAGGTAGGCAGATGAGATTTGGATCAAAAAAAACAAAAACAAAAACCTTCCACATTTCTCCAAATGGAAATAATAGTTCTTCCTCAACTAAATTGTTATTGTTTGTACTTCATTATGACCCTTAAGATATTCTACTTTCTATTTTGTTTTGTTTTTTATTTATTAATGTACTTTATCCTGCTGCTGAGTGTTAAGTTTCTAGGGCACAGAGACTGATATTTGTCTTTGTGTTACACACCTGAAATGTCTAATTCTGTGCCCTAGAATAAAGAAGCACTAAGTGCCATGAAAGAATGAGAGAATGGATTAAACTTTATGGTACAGTATAGCTTGCGAAGCATTTTTAAATGTATAAATCATTCGGTACTTGCAACAATTTTGGGAAAAAGTGGGTATGGTCATTGTTATTATTCCCATTTTTCAGATAAGAAAACCTATGGTCAGAAATATGAATATTATAGAGCTACTAATCGACAGAGCTGGATGAATACATCTGGTCTGGCATGTACTACTCAGCTACACTGTTCTTCATAAATGTCTCAGGGTCTTCTCTCACAACTGTTTATTCTTAATAAACTATCTAGTAGATTTTCTGGCCGTTACCATGTTAACTACCACAAAAATAAATATGGAAAAGAATGGAGTGGGATGTCAAAGGCAAACTCAGTGAGTAAGCGATAGGGTGCTCAGCAACAGGCAAAAAAGCAGGAAAACCATATGGGTCAGTAATGTCTGTTGATAGTCAACATCATTTTCTTCCTTCCAAACTCTCTCCTATGTGCAAGCACTGAAAGTCTGGAAACTCTGTTTCCTGTTACTAGAAGGATTTAGGTTTTGATTTTGCCAAAGAGCAGTGCTCCCACAAGATGTGGAATGTGGAAAAGGAGAGGCCATTTTCTAGCCACAGTATGGGCAAGCATATGGTTTTCCCAAGAATTTCCAGATAACCCCCTGAGAATCACCTGCTCTTACCACAGTTAGCTAAGGTCATGGGTACCAGTCTCCCATGAAGCCTTCAGTTCCTGAGTTATTAAATACTAGCAGTGGTATTCCTGATCTCACACCACCTAGCCTTCCAATGCTTGCATAAGGTGCTGAATCCTTATATTAATTCCCCTTATGCTTTAAATATCTATAGTGGTTCTGCTTTCTTGACTCATGCATCCTACAAAGACAATACAAGTATTAATAGAGTGTTGCAAGCTGAAATCATATAGTTGAGAAGCAAATTGCCCTGTGGGCTCATCCACCTTTAAAGCATTCTTGCAATACAATATAGTCCCTTATTTGAGAATACAGAGGAGGCGCCTGGGTGGCTTAGTCAGTTAAGCGACCGACTTTCGCTTAGGTCATGATCTCGCGGTTCTTGAGTTCGAGCCCCGCGTCGGCTCTGTGCTGACTGCCAGATCAGAGCCTGGAGCCTGTTTCAGAGTCTGTGACTCCCTCTCTCTCTGACCCTCCCCTGCTCACGCTGTCTCTGTCTCCTAGAAATAAATAAAACATTAAAAAAAAGAGAGAGAGAATACAGAGGAGTGGATCATAGATCGACAAATACTTTGACTCAAAGTGGTTTGAATACAAACTTTCAGTGGCATGATGGTGGGGCTTTATACTTAGAACTTTAGTTTCCCAGAATACTTGACTCTTCAGAGGAGTCCGTTCTCCCAAAACACTGGCAGAAAACTCACGTTTTACCATGGGTAGAATGGAGTTTCACAATGGCCATGTGCAGGAATGAAAGATTGCTAAACTTGGAATTTCATGTATAGTCATGTTCAGATGGGTTGCTGATAGATGGATTAAAAAAAAAAAGATTTTTCCAGTAACCCATGGGTTGATGGAAAGATATTCAAATAGGCTGGCATTAGAGTGCCAAAAATTTCCATGCATTCCTTTGGGATTTCTTTTTTCAAATAAGTAAAATGAAGTTCTTAATGCTAAAAAAATGTCCAACATTATGACCTTACCTTTCATCAATACTGTTATTCTCCTTTACTGTTCTAAATTCTTCTGGTTAATGCTGATAATAAAAGCCTTGTCAGCCATCCAGCTACGGTGATGACCTTTCTCTCAAATGAGCATTTCCTATTCATTTGCTGCTTTGTGCTAATTTTCTAGGCTAGACAGCATAGTTGCAAACACACAGTATGCTGGCTTTGGTTCAGTTCTTAATATCTTGGTGAGGGAGGAGGGGAATAGCTCACCTTTTCCTCAGGTCACTGGATTGCTGCCTTTTATAGCGCTGGGCAGGCTTCGTTATTCAATAACTATTGGTCATTTCCACTGCTCTCCTAAGGCACGTAGGCAATTTTGGTGTTTCAGAAACTTTCTTTCCTCACAAATATATTTGACACTGAATCAAGCCTTGATGAGCCAAATTTCATTTCTCCAAACTCTAGGGATGGGTAAACCTGGCTTTGTGTTCAGTTCAGTGAATATCTCAAAACTATTTTTCAAATGTCCTGAGTTTGGCCAAAACCAAATATACTTTGCCAAACATTTTAGTTAATTTAATAATAAAAAAAACCCATCTGTATTATAATGAAAATTTAATCCATATGTTTGATTCACTTTTTGCACTCAATCCATCAAAATGTTTTGTAAGAGCTATCTTACAAAGTCCAAGAGGCCTTCAATGCCATTAAAAAAATAAAGCCAGTATAAGCCTTTCTGCCCCCACCCAAACATATTTTTCCCTGCTAATAGGGAAGTTCTGTTTTCCCAGTCCCTATCTGACCCAACCCTTATCTGTACTCTTTCTCTGACTCCCATTGCACACTTTTCACTCTGGTATGATCACTAATTGAAGTGGCTCATAAAGATGTTATCCATTTTGCTTTCTGGTGTTTCCTGAAGAAGGATATAAGTGAAAGGGGAGAAAGGACAAAGAAAAAGACCCTAGCTTTTCCTTTGGGGAGGAGCCCAATTATATAAACAAATTTAAGCTATACTAATAACATGTATCTTCTTTGGCCTTGGAGTTGAATGACAAACCATGTCCTCGCATTTATGTGGGTGCACTCAATGTTGAAGGAGGATAAGAGAGATGATTAAGTTTCCCTTAACTGTGATCTGTAGAGGTAGCCCCAATAGAGAATTTTTGGGGAAAAAAAATCAAACATTTGATTTTCCAAAAATTTTTTTGTGTTTTAATGTTTATTCATTTTTGAGTGACAGAGAGAGCCAGAGTGCAAGCAGGGGTGGGGCAGAGAGAGAGGGAGACAGGCTCCAGGCTCTGAGCTGTCAGCACAGAACCTGACATGGGACTCGAACCCACGGACTGTGAGATCATGACCTGAGCCGAAGTCAGAGGCTTAACCAACTGAGTCAGAGGCTTAACAGACTGAGCCACCCAGGAGCCCCTTGTAGACCAACCATTTGAAAGCAGCTCACTAAGTTGTGTTCATTTAAATTTTAAGATGGAGTTGAACAGGAAGATACTTAGTTGGTTGATTGGAAAAGAGACTGTAGATTTGCTATATCAACATACTTCTCAGACTAGCTATGCATCCTTGGGTAACTGGCAATCTTATCGTGACTGAGGACAGGGAAGGTAGGTTCAGAGAGGGAGGGTCAGAAAGGGAGGTTGGTAGCCACAGCTGCTCTTTTCAATGAGGTAATCCTTCCTGAGCAGTGCACTGCTGTCCCTGTGATTGCTGCCAGTAGCCAGAGAGTTCCAGATACAATTGATCTCATAGATCAGACCAGAATTGGCTTGGACACCCTGTTCTTTCCTAGTGATTAGGACATAGCATATTTTTCTTCCCCCTCCCCCTCAGCCCTATCTTAGTCTCTTGGCTGAAGGTTCTTTTGTCTTTGAATTAATCTAGGGTTAATCTAAGTTTACTTGTTGCAAGCCATGAGCTGGCAAGGTAGAGACAATCTTCAAATAACTCTGAAAGTCGTGTTCTCATAGTCCATGTGTGCTCTGATTTATTTATCCTCTGTCGATATTGGACTCAAACTAACCTGAAGGAACTGGGCACATGGTTTAGTAGGATTAAATTAAAAAAATTAGTTCTGCGTCTTATTTGAGATGAAATTCTCATTTCGATGTCAACTTGTTAGAAGGCGTCTTGACACTTGGTTTTTGTCATGGAGAGTGTCTAATAGAAGAATCATGGGACAGGAAAGGAATTTCAGAAGGCTGCTCTTGTGTGCCCTTGCCTCTAGCAAAGACTGCACTTAAAATATTCCCTTAATAGAGAGCTCCTTCTCCTTTAAACTCTCTCTAGAGAGACCTGGAGACTCTTTGCTAATGTGTTCTGTATCTCACTAATGTAAGGCAATTCCCTGATAAAGCTGATTATGAGGTTTTGGGGAGTGGAAGTGGGTAGGTGGTTACTTCTGGCTCCTAAGAAAACTAAGAGGTAAAAAGCAAGAGCTGAAAGCAATGTTGTGGTCTGCAAGTTAAGAGAACCATGCCCTTCCTGGACCTAGAAACGAATTCTAGCTTGACTCTGAGCTCATGACATAACTCTGTTTTGGCCTTAGTTTCCTCAATGTTATGATGAAGATCCCTCAAGCTGTAAGATCCCTTACAGCTCTAAGGTTTTTCTAGTTTGTAATTTAATTCTCCTGAGAAATAAGTTGCAAGGCTCAGAAGGGAAATGTACTCAATACCCACTGGTTATTTAACCTCTGCCTCAGAATCTTCCTTACTCACACGCATAGCAATATACTCCCCAAGCCAGGAAATGAACATTGCTTTTTCACTACATACCAGTTTCACACTTAGCATTACTAACAGAATTTCCTAAACTTGCTACTACCAAAGACAAACACTGGTCCTTTGGAAACCAGGGTCGTGAGCCTGAGAATCTGAGTGTCCTCATGTGGATCAGTTGCTCTGAAATATGAGCATTAAAAACAAGCCCATGTCCACAAACATTCAGCCTTCTCATAAGGGACCTTCATTATCAAGGAGATTAGGCATTCTATATTACTTCTCACTACACCCCTTTCCCTTATATTTTGTTTCTCTATAGATAAAGAATGTCTAATAGACTCTAGATTCCAAAGGGAAAGATATAATAAACTGAAAAGGGATGGTTTTTATGTAGGGGAAATCCCCAGTGTTTTAGAATTATTGATCTTAATGTTTTAGTGATATTACTACTGCTTGGCAGCCTTTACTCAGGGAAAGACAGAGTTCCCACCTGGGCCTGGGTAATGCTGAGCAAGCCACTTACAAAGCCATTTTGAAGTTATGAACAAAAAGGATGAGTATGGTGTAATTTGATGCAGAGATAAAGGACTGAAGAGTTGAAACTTGTGCCACACACTAACAATTCAGATTCCCCGTTTTCAGTGGAATGACATAAACACGAATGATATGGACACATGAGCCTTCTAAGAAAATCCCCTCTTTCTTCTCCTCAAATCCTGAGAGAGAGACAGAGAGAGAGACACAGAGAAAGAGAGAGATAGAGAGAGAGAGAGAGAGAGAGAGAGATAAATAACATACGGAGGAGATAAAATGAGAATTACAAAGCAAAAGTACACAGGTGCTTGTTTGTATTATTTCAATTTGCACATGCCATCTTCTTGTTTGTCACCTCCCACTGGACTGAACCAGGTGTGACTATAGAAACAGTGATGGATAGTGAGGCCACACATTGCCAGGAAGCCTTCATTGCAAGAAGCTGATGTGTTTCTTTCAGGCCAGGCATTAGGAGATGGTGCTTCTTTTAAGTATGCTGCCATTATTTAACAAAGTATTGAGACTCCTTTTATTTTTATTTTATTTTTTTTTAAATGTTTTATTTATTTCTAGCAGAGAGAGAGCGAGCAGGGGAGGGTCAGAGAGAGAGGAAGTCACAGACTGAAACAGGCTCCAGGCTCTGAGCTGGCAGTCAGCACAGAGCCCGACGCGGGGCTCGAACCCACGAACCGCGAGATCATGACCTAAGCGAAAGCTGGACGCTTAACCGACTAAGCCACCCAGGCGCCCCGAGACTCCTTTTAAAAAAAGCTCCAATTAGGACACCTGGGTGACTCAGTCAGCTAAGCATCAGGCTCTTGATTTCAGCTCAAGTCATGATCTTACAGTTTGTGAGTTCAAGTCCCCCATCGGACTCTGTGCTGGCAGTGCGGAGCCTGCTTGGGATTGTCTCTCTCTCTCTCTCTGCCCCTACCCCACTCATACACTCTGTCTCTCTCACTCTCTCAAAATAAGTGCATGAACTTTAAAAAATAATTTAAACATTTAAAAATTCCAATTTGTAGACTGGAAAAAGAAAATATGTTTCTTTCTTTATAGTCTTTTCTTGTGACTGACATTACACCATGTTACTGAGTTGTATCACTGCCTGATAATAGACAGATTCAAAAGCCCTTCAACACTCCAAAAATATCATGCATCCTCTAGGAATTATGACATGTATAATTATACTACTAATACTAATAAAATTTACCGTACACTTGCTAGGTGTCAGGCCCTGTGCTGAGTACTGTTTGTACATTTTCTCATTGAACTTTCACAAAAGCCCAGTGAAATAGATACCATTGGACTGTGAGGAAATGTGGGGTCAAAGATGTTAAGAAATTTGCACAAAATGAATTATCACCTTTGAGGTTGTTCAAAAGAAAATGTTTCAGACTCTAAAGGAAATTCCAAAAGTATCTCCCGGTCATCTTTAGACAATGGAATCATTGTGGGAATGTTTATAGCTTTGTGAGAGCCTTCTGTAAAGGAAATAATAGTTGTTTGGTTACATAAATATTGAAACTTCTGTTGAAAATTGGGATCATGAGTTTAGAGTCTCACTCCTTGAGCTTCTTCTCTTTTGGTGTTTTCCCACAGAACCTAGTGTATGATTTTAAAGAGAGTGCAGTTGATGTTTCTTGTGAGATAGTATGAAAGCCAAATCTTTAAAGATCCAGTTTCAGTGACAGTTGTGGCAGCACGAATAGTCACCTTTCTCTTGAATTACGATTGACAATAATAAAAAAAAATGTCTCAGAGGGAACACCTCTTGGTCTAGTGAGTGAAGAGAAAGTGACTTCAGGTCCTGCCAGAGTGCAGATGGTGTAGGTCAGTAGCAGGAAGGTGCAGATCTTGCCAGCCAGGCCTGGCAAGTATTCCAACCTACTGAATGGTTACGGCCCCTAGCAGTTCTTCTCAGGCCCGCTCTCTCAGTCTGCTGCTGGGTGGGGCCTGGTTTGCTTAGTGCCACATCTTACACACATATATACTAGTTATATATTGGATGACAGAGTGATTCATCTGTTTTTAGGGCTAAGCAAATGCCCAAACTTTAAGTTGATTTTAAGCAGACTTGAAAATCATTTCAATGACAAACTGTGTTCAAGAATATTACAGACTTAATACCTTTGAAGATTCCTCCTTCCAGTCCATACACAATCCCAAATTGTCAAACTTGAGCCTCGTAAGGAGCCTATAAACTCATAGATTGTCTTTTTTTTTTTTTTAAACTCATAGATTTTCTTGGTTACTTTTTGAAATGACTGAAAACAAATGAATCCCTATTGCTTCTCTTTATTTATTTATTTATTTATTTATTTAATAGAAAAGTTGTATATTTTTAATTTTATTGAGACCCCTCCCCCCTCACTCCATTAGTCCAAGCCTGGGGAATACAGGCCCTAGGGATTTAAATATTCAAAAATGGAAATGACTACCTATTTGTGATATTTCAAACAGAAAGAAAATCTAACACTGCACATTGTACTTACTGTTGATTTTTGACTTGAAAGTTAAATTTTGATTGGATATTACATGTCTTGATTATTAAAAATGAATCATCTATTATTTAATAATTTCATTTTTTATTAAAGACTTAAATGTGAGACCTGAACCATAAAAATCGTAGAAGAGAACAGAAGCAATAATGTCTCAGACATTGGGTGTAGCAACATTTTCCTAGATATGCCTCCTCTGGCAAGTGAAAGAAAAGCCAAGATAAATTAATGGGACTATATCAAAATTAAAAGCTTTTGTACAATGAAGGAAACTATCAACAAAACAAAAAGACAGCCTACTGCATGGGAGAATGTATTTTCACATGATATTTGATAACAGGTTGATATCCAAAATATATAAATAACTTACATTCCTCAATACCAAAAAACAATCTGGTTTAAAAGTGGACAGACGACCTGAATAGATATTTTTCCAAAGATGATATACTGATAGCCAAAAGACACATGAAAAGTTGCTTAACATCACTCATCATTGGAAAATGTAAATCAAAACCACAGTAAGATATCACTTAACACCTGTCAGAATGTCTAAAATCAAGAAGATAAGAATTAACAAGTGTTGGCAAGGATGTGGAGAAAATGGAAAGTTGGTGGTTGGTATAACCACTATGGAAAACAGTACGGAGATTCCTCAAAAAAATGAAAATGAAAGTACCATATGATTCAATAATTCTACTACTGGGTATATACCCAAAGAAAATGAAAACACTAATTCAAAAAGGTATATGTACTTTATTTACTGCAGCATTATTTGCAATAACCAAGATATGGAAGCAACCTAAGCATCTAATCAGTAGACAAATGGATAAAGAGGATGTGGTATATATACACAATGGAATATTACATATCTATAGGAAAGGATGAGATCATACCATTTGGGACAACATGGATGGAACTAGAGGGTATTATGCTAAGTGAAATACGTCAGATTGACAAAGCCTAATACCGTATGATTTCACTTATATAGGGAATCTAAAAAAAAAAAAGACAAAAGAATAAACAAACAGCAGAATCAGACTTATAAATTCAGAGGACAAACTAGTGGTTGCCAGAGAGGAGACAAGTGAGAAGTGGGCAGAACGGGTGAAGGGAAGAGGTCTACCTTGCCACAGTCTTTATACACTATGTAATTGACAACTTAGGTGGAATGCACAAAACGTTCCTAATACGTAGGGTAACGTGGGGAGCAGACGTCTACCCTCTTTCCTCTGCAGAAGAGATGTCGTGAGAAGCTCATCATAGTGGTGGGAGACCCTTAAATACCTTTCATTTCCTAAGCTGATTGCCTCTCCACACCTTGCAGAGGCCAGATGAGGCTCCATCTTTGACAGGACAGACTAACTCTAAGCTTTCTTCACGTGGATCCAAAGCCCAGAAGTTAGAGAATGGCTTTCATGGCTTGGAGAGGGAGGATGCTCAATGAACAGGGTGGACTGGGCATTATAATAACCCAAGACAGTAACAATGACATGTAAACTGAAGTTGTCTCCATGTTTTCACTAAGAAAGCAATGGATTCTTCGGACATTTAAGGTGAGAAACTGTCATAAGCAAAGAGTTTTCCTACAGCAGGGCTGAATGGGGGTGATTTCAAAACACCACAATTTTACCATATTTATGACATCTCTTGTTAATTGGGTATTTTAGTGTGCATGATATTTTGAATACTCTATTATAGGATAAGCGTTTTACTGTTTAGTTTTTTCACTATATTTTTAGTGTCCACATAAAATCCTTCAAATGATGCATTGTAATTTACCTAACTATTCCCTTGTTAGAAATTTGGATTGTTTTTATTTTTTCATAATTACAAATAGTGCTGTGTTGGACATCTTGGTAAATAAACCCTTTTCCAGATTTTGGATTGTCTCCAGAGAACAGGTTCCCAGAAGTGAAATTATTGGATAAAAAAGTAACTTTATTTTTATGCTTCTTCATACATATTGCCAAATTGCTTTCCTAAAGAACCATATCAATTATAATCATAGCAGCTGTAGATGAAAATACAATTATTACTATCTGTCTCCAGCAGTGGATTTAAAAATTTTTTAAACTTTGTGTATGTTTTTTAGAGATTGAGAAAGAAAGCACAGATGGTGTGTGTGTGTAGGGGGAGCAGCTGGAGAGAATCATAATCTTAACCTCCACACTAAGCGTGAAGCTTGAGGCAGGGCTTGATCCCACCACCCTGGGATCATGACCTGAGCTGAAATCGAGTTAGACATTCAGCCAATTGATCCACCCAGATACCCCTCCAGCAGTGGATTTTATATGATTTTTATATCAGTAATTTTTCCAGTAAAGTGGTAAATTAATTTATTTTTAATTTGGATTTTATTGCTAGAGAGATTGATCAGCTTTCTAATTTTTTTCTAGTTTTTTCCTCTTATAAACTGTCTTTCCTTTTCCCATTGAGATATTGTTCTCTCTTAATATTTGTTTACACTCTTTTTTGCTTTTTAATTTTTTTAAGTTTATTTATTTTGATAGAAAGAAAGAGCAAGAGTAGGGGAGGGGCAGAGACAGAGGGAGAGAGAGAAAATCCCAGGTAGGCTCCCTGTGGATGTGGGGCTCTAACTCATGAGCCTGAGAATATGACCTGAACCAAAAAAAGTCAGACGCTTAACTGACTGAGCCACCCAGGCCCCTCTCTGTTTTACTTTAAAGATATTAACCATTTGTACATTAAATATGTTACAAGAATTTCTTTAGTCTGTGACTTCTTTTAATATACTTACTTTTTTAAAAATTTAATTACGGTCATTTAGGATTTAGTAGTAAGCCTGTTGAACTTTCCCTTTTAAAGTCTGGTTTTTTTGCTTCTAAGCTTATAAGGCTATCCTCTCTTCAGATGTTTGAGTGCTATCTGATTCTACTTTTTTCTAAAATTTGAATTATTAAAACAATTTACTCTTTAATCCATTTGGAAGTTATTTTGGTTATGCTAGAAGAAAGAGTTGTTGTGGGTTTTTTTTTTCATTGATTTGAAGTGATTCTTTCTTAATTTAGAATTTCCCTTTGGAGAAAGTAACTTTAAGGTGAAGAACTTAATGTAAGGGTACCCATTAGGAAGTCTCCAGGAACAGGGAGATAAGATCTTAGTTGGTTGGAAGAAGTGAAGTAGAGAGTTGAGGGAATAAGAAATTGGGAGGAAGGCTGGGCTGTGAAACTAATGGATAAACTTGGTTGAAAGTAGGAAAGTGGACAAAATAATTACTTTGAGCTGTATTTATTTGCAGGATGCCATGATGTCTCCATAGTTTAGTGAATGTGTTCTCTATGAAATCAAAGTCTGCAGCATTACCAGTCTTCACTGATATTTTCTTTACTGTGAATGATAGCAAGCTCTAAAATAATAAAAAATCAGGAAAGTATTCGTCTATTCTTTCCGTTATGTAATATGTATTTATTGAATACCCGCATGTGCCAGGCACCATGCTAAGTGCTGAGGTTATAATGTGAGCAAAACCAGGGAGATGAACTAGTCTACACCTCTGCAAACAGAATCTCTCAGCAAAAGACTTCATGGCAAGACATTCAAGGTCCTGCCAGTATGGCCCCGGCTTTTTGTTCCAGTTATATTGCCCACTCTTATCCTAAATATATCATCCATTTTAATCACACTGGACTCTGCTATTTTCTGAGCACTTTTAATACTTTGGCCTCTGGCCTTTTATTTATAGTGCCTCCTTCTCTTTAAACACTCCCTACCCCATATCTCCAGTTAGGAAGTCTTGATTGCCACTCCTCCTCAAAGCTTTTGTTCATGTTCTGAAAAGAATATGATCACTCCTTCCTGCTTTGGCTTTTTTATGGAACTTCATTCCTCTTGATGAGACCTACTTGACTTTCAGCTGATTATTTTTCTGTCACCTCGTTTCTTCCTTCTTAAACTATAAACTCCCAAGAGTGAAGATAAGAACTTCTTCCATTTTTCTAGTTCTTATAGTTCCAAAGATGGTACTATGTGACGAATTTTGGCCAATGGGACATGAATGGAAGTGATATGTGTCCCTAGGAGAATGTGTGTTCCAGGTGTTACATCTACAAGATTTTGAACCCCATCAACGTGGGTACCTCAGTGGATGTTGGAGGACATGCTCTTGCTGACAAATGTTGGCTACGTAGTTTAAGCAAGAAATAAACTTTTTATTAATTTAAGTCAGTAGTATTTTAGAATTGTTATTGAAGCACACTTTCGCACTGAAGATGGAAATTTTTTTTCTGTAAATAATCAGATAGTAAATATTTCCCCTGAAAGCACACATGGACAGTACATATGAGTGGGGCTCTGTTCCAATAAAACTTAATTTATAAAAATGGGCAATAAGCTAGATTTGCCCCATGGGTGTAGTTTGTCAATACTTGGTCTATCATATCCTGAACATGCATCTCCATACATCTTTTTCTTTGCCCTAAAAGCTCATGAAAATATCTTTTTTCTTTTTTTGATGGGAGGGAAGACATAAGAAATATTTGCCATTAAATTCATGAGCAAAGTAAGGAAGTTCACACACCATACTGTAATTTAATGCCCACTGTTCCAGAAGTCCAAACTGATGCAATTGAACAGGAGAAATAAATCAAAAAAGTTCAACTGTAGAATTATTATATAAAAAGGAACAAATTCAGAAAGATGTCTGCATATAAAATTAGCATAACAAAATCAACAGTCTCTACCATAAGACTGAGTGTTTATATCCCTCCAAAATTAGTATTTTGAGACCTCAACACCCAATGTGACAATATTTTGAGGTGGGATTTGGGGAGGTGCTTAGGTTGAGAGGGTGGAGGCCTCATGAATGGCAATACAAGGGTAAAAAAGACTCCAGAGAGCTCCCTTACCTCTTGCACCATATCAGTATACAGTAAAGAGATGGCCGTCTATGAACCAGGAAGCTCTCACCAGACACTGAACTTTCTGGTGCTTTGGCTTTGAATTTACTAGCCTTCAGAACTGTGAGAAATAAGTTTCTGCAGATTGTAACCCACTCAGTCTATAAGCAGCCCAGCCAGATTAAGATAGCAAACAGTAATCTTTTAGAAGTTGTAATGGAGAAAAGTACACTTTATAACACAATCAAAAAATAGTAAAACATTTAGTGATAAATGTACTAAGAAATGTTTAAGATTGATGCAAAGAAAATTGTGAAAACTTAGAGATAGATATGAAGGAAAACTTGAATAGAATGGAAAAGGATACCTTGTTTAAGCAAAGAAAAGCTCATTAGGGCAAGGTTACCAGTTTTTACCTAAATTAATCTATAAATTCTGTTCATACCAATAAAAAGAGAAAGGCTATGTAAATTTAATCCTTTGAGTTGGCAATAAATTCATTTAGTTGCTGAAACAAATCTAAAAGTTAACAATGAATTATTCTTCTCATTCTATGCCTAACTCATTTAGTCCCCCCTCCACCAACAAAACCTCTATTTTTCATTTTTAAAAAAGTTTTTTAAATGTTTTATTTCTATCGGAGAGAGAGAGAGAGAGAGAGATAGCATGAGCAGGGCAGGGTCAGAGAGAGAGGGAGACACAGAATCCGAAACAGGCTCCAGGCTCTGAGCTAGCTGTCAGCACAGAGCCCAACGCGGGGCTCAAAACCCACGAACCTTGAGATCATGACCTGAGCCGAAGTCGGACGCCTAACCAACTGAGCCACCCAGGCGCCCCTCTTTTTCATTTTTAATGTGTCGTCCAGGGTGTTTTTATAAAATATGAGCAAATATGAATATATACATATGAATATATACATACTCACATTCAGGTCTTCTAACCCCAAAGTTATCATGCTTATACTCTGTTTTGTTCTTTATTCTTTTTGCTTAATATATCCTGGAAATACTTTAATATAAATATATAGCTTCTAATTTTTCTTAAGCTTCAAAGTATTTTTTGAATGGATGTACTATTACTTATGTAACTGGTTACTCTCACACTTGGATAGTTTTTACTATTACAATATTGCAAGAATAATGTTAAATACAACAGTTAAACATGTATAGATATATGTGTAGAATAAATTCTCCAATATCAGATTCCTGAGTCAAGGCATATACACATTTATATACTTTGTACTTTTTAATAATGCCAAAAGAAAGTGTTTTTAGATGTTTGGATTTTTTTTGTCAGTCTGATAAGTTAAAAGAATACATCTCAGTGTAATTGTAATAATGCCTTCTCTTATATTGGAGATCTTTTCATATTTGAGTTGTTTGTGTTTCATGTTCTGTGAACTTCTGTTCATATAATTTGCCCATCTTTTCTATTTGATTATTGGGCATTTTCTTATCAATTTTAGGTGCTCTTTAAACAGAAAAATTGGCCCTTTGTGATACAAGTTGTAACTATTTTTTCCTAGTTTGCCTTTTATCTTTTAATCCTATTCATTATCGTTTTTGTATTCAAAAGTTCTTTTAAATATAGTTATATTTATCCGTCCTTTTAACATGGCTTTTAGAATTTGTGTCGTAAGCTGGAAGACCATTCCCATTTAAAACTTCAAAAGAGGGGCACCCAGATGGCTCAACTGATTGAGTATTAGACTTCGGTTCAGGTCATGATCTCACGATTTGTGGGTTGGAATGGGCTGCATTGGATCCTCTGACTATCACCCTTCCCACCCCCAAATAAATAAACATTAAAATTTTGTTTAATTCAAAAGAAATTCACACACTTTTTTCTAGTACATTTATGGTTTATTTTTGCATTTAAATCCTTGATCAATTCAGAATGTATTGCATTACATTTTAAGTAGTTGATATGACAGCAATTTTCCTAGGTAAGCATACTGTTCTCCTGACACCATTAATTTGAAATGTCATTTTCATCATATACTAAATTTCCATATTGATTTAGACTATTTCTCTACTTTCTATTCTGTTCCACTGGTTTATCTATTCCTGTTCAGTATCATGCAATATGAATTACTGCAGCATTACGCAATTTAAATGATTGTAGCTTTATAATATATCTTAATACTCATTTGGGCTTATTACCCTTTCACTGCTCCCTCTTTCCTGAGTTTTATGGGCTATTTCTATTATCTTTTCACATGAGATTTGACATCTATTTGTTTCAAACAAGAAAGTGTTTGCATAATATAATAAAAGTTTGTTGGTATAAATTAATGTTGAAGCATTAGAAAAGGGACCAAAGCAAAAGGAAAAAAAATAAGTCAGGATAAAAAAGATCGATATAACATAAACTGGTATAAATAAGACTTACATGAAGAAACTGGTGATTGGAAATATACCATTTTTAAATACCCTTGGAATTTATGAAAATGGACAAATACTAATCTCATATCAAGCAGATATTAATCTTAATAAATTCCCCAAAGTAGAAACATAATAGTCAATACTTTCTGATCACAATTCAGTAAAACTGAAATTAATAATATCTAAAACCAAACTTGTCTATTGAAGCTTTTAAAAAGGCCGGGACCTACAAACGTTTGTTTGTATGGTGAAATCCTTGTTTTCCACGAAGTCTTTTTGTAATTATATCTACATTTTACTTCAGCAGTTTCTATGTTTAAAGAATTTCATCAAAGTGGTCTTGTATGAGGGCACCTGGGTGGCTCAGTTGGTTAAGTATCTGACTTCAGCTCAGCTCATGATTTCGCAGTCCCTGAGTTCAAGCCCTGCATCGGGCTCTGTGCTGACAGCTCAGAGCCTGGAGTCTGCTTCAGATTCTGTGTCTCCCCCTCTCTAGGCCCTTCCCCCTGCTTGCTCTCTCTCTCTCTCGTTTTCTCTCTCTCTCTCTGTCTCTGAAAAAAAAAGAAAAGAAAAAAAAAAGCTTAAAAACTTAATTTTTTTAAAAGAGTGGTTTTGTGTGTGTGTGTGTGTGTGTGTGTGTGTGTGTGTGTGTAGTCAGTATTTGATATGCAACAGAACTGAAAAGAACATTCAGTCTCATAAAATTGTGATGAGCATAGAATGATACTATTATTATGAATGGAAAGAAATTACTGGGGACTTAATTTAGTTATTTCCTTTTTTTAAATTTCTTTAAATTAATTTCTGGGAGAGAGAGAGAGACAGCATGAGCAGAGGAGGGTCAGAGAGAGAGGGAGTCACAGACTCTGAAACAGGCTCCAGGCTCTGAGCTGGTAGTCAGCACAGAGCCCGACGCGGGCTCGAACCCACGAACCGCGAGATCATGACCTAAGCGAAAGTCGGACGCTTAACTGACTAAGCCACCCAGGCACCCCTTAATTTAGTTATTTCTAAGGGACGCTGACACTGCTTCCCCTATCTGATACTTTTGCTATTACCATCAAGAGTCTGCTCTTTAGTGATGATGAAAAGTATGGAATGTGTGAGAAGGACATCACAATTGACAAATATATTGTGCCTATCTGTTTCTAATCTTATAGCCAGCTTAGAAGGCTGTAGATACAACAAAAACTTGGTTGGGATTTCAAGAGTCTGAATTTTAAATTAAATATTTCCAAAATGAATGTAGGGTATGATTTAATGTTACTATATATGCATCAGACATATACCTATGTGTGTATATATCTATATATCTCTAGGCATACTAGATATACTAGAGATAGATATAGAGATATAGAGATAGATATTTACATATACATATATAAATATATGTGTACATATGTAACATATATATCAAGAAGCATAACTGATGCCTCTAAAGTGGAAAACCAAAAACAAATATAATTCAAGAACACTTTCAGGACTAGAATCCAGAAATTTTCAGGGCATGACATATCCCAGGGAAAAGTTGGCATAGAACAATAATACCAAAATCTCCTTATAAAGTTAGTAGGCCTAAAGCTAAAGGACACTGGGGGAACCAGGGAAATGATGAAGTCACCTGTAAGAGAGAAAAAATGCTGGCCTCAAGCTTCTTCACAGCAACATTCAGTGTCAGCAAAGGATGCAGTAACGTCTTTAAAGTATTAAAGGAAAGGGGTGCCTGTGTGCTTCAGTTGATTGAGTGTCTGACTCTTGGTTTTGGTTCAGATCATGATCCCAGGGTCGTGGGATTGAGCCCCACATCGGACTATATGCCGAGTGTGGAACCTGCTTGAGATTCTTTCTCTCCCTCTGCCCCTCCTCCTTGCTCTCTCTCTCTTTCTAAAAAAAACATAGTAATAATAAAATATTAAAAAAATTAAGTGCTGAAGTAAAGAATGTGTGATTCAAGGAAATTATGTTCAAATTCTCCTTTATATATAAAAATAACAACAAAAGCAGCAATGACAAAATATTATTTAAATTGAAAAAGATGATGAGGAAATCTTTTTCTTATGAGCTCTTTCTGAAGATAGCAGCAGCAGATTTTAGCCAACCAGTAAGTAGGTGAATGAAGAAATACAGATAAAAAGAAATGGAGATGATCAATGGAATATAAATATTATAAACCCTGAAAATGTAGAAATAATATGCATAATAAAAATTGATGGGGACGGGGAATAAAAAGTTATAGATAGTGAAGTTATTCCTGACTTTCTGTAACTAGGATTATTTAATAAACTGATAAATAATAGAATTATAAAGGTATAAAGGCAAACATTAAAAAATAAGAAAAATTATTCAGACAATTTAGTGGGGAAGAAGTTAATTATTTCTGAGAGATAATTATTTATATCAAAACTGAAGATAAACTCACTTTTTTCTATACATGGAACATTTATAAAAATTGACCAAATTTCAAGCCATAGGCACAACTGAATGAATTTCAAATGGTTGAAATAGTTCTAACCAATTTAGTCTAAGCACTATGAAATAGAATTATAATTTAAAACCATAGAACAAAACAAAATACCACTTGGGAAAGAAAAACTCTCTCTTAAATTTTTAAGCCAAAGAGTGCTCAAAGTTGAGGTTGCCAATTATCTAGAAAAAAATGACAATGGTAATGAAAACAAAGCACAAGAGGTCCATCCGGATATAGGCCTTCTACTCCAGTAATTAGAGGACTTTTATAGTAATAAACAATAAATAAAGGGCAAGATGACTGAATACCCAATTTTAGAAGCGTAATAATATAGAAGCAAAACAAAGCCAAAGAAAGCAGAAGATGGAAAATGAGAATAAAGCAGAAATTAATAAATTAAAAAGCAGATAACATGGATATACAAATCCAACAGGTGGTTCTGTGAGAGAAGTTTTTAAAAAATGTATTAGTTGACCTAAATAAGAGTAAAAGGAAGGCACAAGTAGAAAGTAAGAAGTGACACTAGCAAAATAGCCATTTATGCAGAAGAAAATTAAAGAATTACAAGACTTTCTGTGTTTACATTTATCAAAATAAATTCAAGGGGCACCTGGGTGGCTCTGTTGGTTAAGCATCTGACTCTTGATTTTGGCCCAGGTTATGATCTCACAGTTGTGAGACTGAATGCTATGTTGGGCTCTGTACTGGGTGTGGAGCCTGCCTAAGAATCTCCCCCTCCCACATTCTGTTCCTTCCCTGTGCAAGCAGGTGAGCATGCTATCTCTCCCTCTCTCTCAAAATAAATAAATAAAATAAAATAAAAATAATTTTGAGAATCCAGATACACTGTATAATTTTCTAGAAAAGTGTAAGCTTCCAGAACTGACCAAGAGGAGATAAAAATGTCATCCCACCATTATCATAATAAAAATAGAGAAAATTATTCAAGATAGTTCCTTTCCTAAAAATCAGTGTATTTGATGAATTCAGATGGTAATTCTATCAAACCTTTATTTTTTTTAATGTTTTATTCATTTCTGTGAGAGAGAGAGGCAGCGTGAGCAGGGTAGTGTCAGAGAAAGAGGGAGACACAGAATTGGAAGCAGGCTCTAGGCTCCAGGCTAGCTGTCAAACACAGAGCTGGACGCAGGGCTCAAACCCACCAACCATGAGATTGTGACCTGAGCCAAAGTTGGACACTTACCGGGTGAGCCACCCAGGTGTCTCAATAATTCTCTATCCTTTAAAGGTTTGATAGAGGGGTGCCTGGGCCTAAGCATCTGACGTTGGCTCAGGTCATGATCTCACGGTTCGTGGGTTCGAACCCCACGTCCAGCTCTGTGCTGACAGCTCAGAGCCTGGAGCCTGCTTCAGAATCTGTGTCTTGCTCTCTCTCTGCCCCTCCCTGCCTCAAGCTCTGTCTCCCTCTGTCTCAAAAATAAGTAAAACATTAAAAAAATAAATAAAAATAAAGGATAGAGAATTATAATGCCATTTAAACTCTTCTTGACCACAGAATAAGAAGGTAAGCTTCCAAAACATTTTGTAACAAATATAGCATTGATTTTAAGATCCTACACTTATCATGGTGAGCATTTCATAGTGTATATAATTGTCAAATCACTATGTTGTACACCTGACATTAATACAGTGTTGTATGTCAACTATACTTCAGTAAGAAAATTTACTCCCAAATTTATAAAATTAATGGGTAAAATAAAATATAATGTTACAACCTCCATAAAGGTTTAAAAAGCATTTAATAAAGTTTGTTTCTTATTCCTGAATTTAAAAATCTCGCAGCAGGTAGTAGCAGACCTGTGTTTGTATGTATATGTATTTTACTCAACCAGTATGATTCTCTTTTATTAAATGTTTATTTATTTATTTTGAGAGAGAGCGTGTGCATGCATGAGATGAGGGAGAGAGAGGGACAAAGAGAGGGAGAGAGAGAGAATCCCAAGCAGACTCTGTGCTGTTAGCTGAGAGCCAGATGCAGGGCTCGATCCCACGAACCGTGACATCATTAACCAATCCTAAATCAAGAGTTGTCCACTTAACCAACCGAACTACCAAGGTGCCCTTCAACCAGTATGATTCTAAATAGGAAAATATTGGAAACATTTCCACTAAAATTAAGAATAAGACAAAGATGTCCTCTATTATCAGTGTTCTTTAATAAGTTCTAAGAAGTTCTAGTCAATGGAATTAGATTAAAACAACTGAAAAGGGAATAAACAAGATTTATAAAGAAGGAAATTTAAATGCTAAGAAAAGACTTGAAGACTAGTGGGAAAAAAAGACTCACATAAATGAAAAGGCATACTGTAATTGATTTTGGATAGGAAGTATCAGACTCAGGAAGATATCAGTTTCCTGTAATCTATAAACTTTATATGATTCCAATAAAAACTATCTAAACGATTTTTCTTGTGGAACTATACAAGCTGTTCAAGTGGAAAATAAGCAAGGAAAGCTAGGAAAAATTCTGATAAAGGAGATAAAAAGAGGGAAAAACTAGCCTATTAGTTATTAGCCCTTATTATAAAGCTATAATAAGTAGAACAATCTGTTATTGTTACATGAATAGGCAGATCAGTAGAATAAAATAGAAAGTGCAGAAATAGATTCAAGTCCATATGGTTATGTAGTGCATGATAAAGATGATACTTCAAAACAGCAGTGAAAAGATGTGTTACTCAATAAATGGTATTGGAACAATTGAGTGGCCATCTGGAAAAAATTTGAGAACTTTGCATTTTACAAAATGTATTTCCAAATGATTAAAGGTTTGGACACAAAATATGAAATCCATGAAAGTACCTAAGAAAACTCTGGAGAATTATTTTTATAACTGTGAAATGGGAAAGACCTAAATATAACATAGAACCCAGAAGTCAGGAAAGAATGATAAATTAGACTGTTTTAAAAGAATTTGTATAGGGGCGCCTGAGTGGCTCAGTTGGTTAAGTGTCTGACTGGCTCCGGTCATAATCTCACAGTTCATAGGTTCGAGCCCCGCATCGGGGTCTGTGCTGACAGCTCAGAGCCTGGATCCTGCTTCAGATTCTGTGTCTCTCTCTCGCTCTCTGCCCCTTTCCCACTCGTGCTCTGTTTCTGTCTCAAAAATAAATAAACCTAAAGAAAATTTTTAAAAAGTTTGTGTAAAACTTAGTATAATCCAAGTCAAAATATAAATGACACACTGGAAGAAATATTTGCATTTCATAACACATGTAACAGATAATTTGCTTATATAGAAAGAGCTTCAAATAAGTACATGCCTAAGACTATAATAGGAAAATAGGCACAGGTTACAAATGATGGTTTGCAGTAAAGGAAATGCAAATGATTTGGAGAACTCTGAGCAGACACAATGTTTTTCAAAATTACAGAAACATAAATTTAAGTAAATTAGATACTATTTTTACATATAATCTTAAAGATCCAAAAAATAAGTAATTCTTCAAAATATTTTAAGTGAAAAAAACCAAGGTGTATAAGAATGTGTATAGCATGCTGCCATTTGGTTTAGGAATGGAAAAATAGCAAATATATGAACATAGCTACACATGCATAAAACACATCTAAAAGAATATATAAGAAGTTGGTAATGTTAATTTCATCTGGGGTTGGATAATGAGAGCCTCAGCTAGGAGGGAGACGCTCAGTGTACATTCTTTATAAAAGCAACCTGAACAATTTACATACAGTAAATTGCATTTGTTTAAAGTGTACAACTCAGTGAATTTTCATAGTTGCAGACAGCCATGACATCGCTACACAATGAAGACAAAAACATTTTTTTAAAAAAAGTAGGTTTCATGCTCAGCATGGAGCCCAATGTGGAGCTTGAATTCATGACCCTGAAATCAAGACCTGAGCTGAAATCAAGAGTCACTGAGCCACCCAGGTGCCCCAAGGATTAAAAAACAACAACCAGCCAACCAACTAACAAACAAAACCCATGTTAATCACCACCAAATATTCCTGTTCTCCTTTGCTATCTACTTTTGGCCTCAGGCAACAACCAGTCTGATTAATTCTTTTAAATAATAGCTTTATTGTGATATAATTCACTTACCATATATTCATTTAAAACATAGAACTTGGGGTACCTGGGTGGCTCAGTCAGTTAAGTGACCAACTTCGGCTCAGGTCATGATCTCGCTGTTTTGAGAGTTCGAGCCCTGCATCAGGCTCTGTGCTGATAGATACGGGCTCTGTGTCTCCCTTTCTCTCTGTTCCTCCCCTACTTGCAGTTTGTCTCTGTCTCTCTCTTAAAAATAAATAAACATAAGAAAAACAACACAGAACTCAATAGGTCTGGGTATATTAAGAAAGTTGTTTAACCATTGCCACAATCAATTTGAGAACTTTATTCCAAAAAGAGAAAACCTGTACCCATTAGCCATCATTCTCCATTTTGCCCCAACCTCACAGCTATAGGAAAACACAGCTTTCTGTCTCTATGAATTTGCTTACTCTGGACACTTTATCTAATGAAGTCATACTGTATGTGGTCTTTGTGACTGGCTTCTTTCACTTGGTGTAATGTTTTCAAGGTTCATATATTGTAGCATGTATCAGTACTTCATTTACTTTTATTGTTGAACAATATTCCATTATATGGATACACCAAATTTTATTTATCTATCAGTTAATAGCTGGGTTGTTTTCAATTTGGAGCTATTATGAATAATGCTGCTATTATATGAATATTCAGGTACAAGTTTTTTGTGTGGAAATATTTTATTTCTTCTGGACTTGTAACTAGGAGTGGATTCACTGATCTGTTTTGGCAAAAAGATTAGTTTGAATTTTCTAGAATCTTGGATAAATGAAACCTTTTATATACTCTTTTGTGTCTTCTTTCATACAGCAAAATGATTTTGAGATTTATCTATGGGTTATGTGTATCTGTTCCTTTTTATTGAGTAATGTTTGATTATGTAGGTATAACACATTATGTATATCCATTCACCTACTAAGGGTCATTTCAATTGATTTGTTTTGGCCTTCACTAATAAAACTACTGTAAACCTTCATATGTAAGTCTTAGGGACATATGTTTTAATTTCTCTTGTGGAAATAGTAGTGCAAAGGTGAAATGGTAATTACTGCATGTTTAACTTCTCAGGAATTGTCAGTTTTCTAAAGTGATTATTACCATTTTTCATGAGAACTTCACAACATCACCACATTTGGTATAATCCATCTTTTAAATTTTATCCATTCTAGTATGTATAAAGTTATCTCACATTTCTCTGATGACTGACGATCAGACTTTCATTGTGCTAACTGGCCAAATACCTTCTTTTGTAAAATGTATTTAAACCCTTTGCCAGTTTTTAATGTAGTTGTTTGCCTTTTTATTATTGAGGTTTGAATTCCTCTTTCTGGTTACAAGTACTTTGCCATGTATGTATTACAATTATTTTCCCTACTTTGTGTCTTTACTTTTTAATTCCTTAATAGTAATTTTTGAAAAGCAATAGCTTTAAATTCAGATTATGGCTAAGTTGTCATTTTTCCTTTATAGTTTGTGTTTTTGTGTACCATGCTAAGAAATCTTTGCCTGTCTCAAGAACATAAGATTTTCTCCTAGGAATTTTATAGTTTCAGCATTTATATTTAGTTCTATGACCATTTTAACTTTTAACTAACTTTTAAACTAACATTTTAACTAACTTTTGGATATGGTGTGAGATAAAAGTTCATGTTCATTTTTTTTTCACCAAAGGATATCCAGTAATTTAAACATCGTATGTTAAAAGATTTTGCTTTTCCAACTGAAATGTCTTAGCTAAAACTGTTTGATCCTATATATGTGGCCTCTTTCTGGACTCTGTATTCTGTCTCATAAATCTATATCTATTTCTATGCTAATAAAATAGCATTGTATTGTATTGAATACTATAGCTATATATTATTTCAGAAATAAAATAATTTAAGGCCTTGCTCTAACTTTATTCTTATTTCAAGATTTATATAGCTATTCTGATTTATTTAGATTTCTATGTTAATTTTAGTATAAGATTGTCAATTCCTACCAAAATCCTGCAAGATTTCTGATTGATGTCACAAGTGGACCTTTATAATAATTTAGGAAGAACTGGTATTTTAACAATATTGTGTCTTCCAATCCATGAACATGGTTGATAGCTCCATTTATTTAGATATTTAATTTCTTTTAGCAGTGCTCTGTAATTTTAGTGAAAAGTTTTCCCTTATTTCATTGTATTTATTCCTAAGTATTTCACTTGTTTTGATACAATTATAAACTTTTTTGGGATATTTATTTTCCAATTTTATTTTACTAGCAAATAAAAACACAAATTAATTGTTGCTGTGTAAAATATTACCCACAAAATCAAGTGGCTATAAACAATAACCAACATTTCTTAAATCTAATTGTTTCTGTGGATCAGAAAATTCAGG
This sequence comes from Proteles cristata cristata, assembly GCA_017311185.1. Lineage (NCBI taxonomy): Eukaryota > Metazoa > Chordata > Mammalia > Carnivora > Hyaenidae > Proteles > Proteles cristata. The sequence goes on along the minus strand of JAESUZ010001773.1, from coordinate 1,999,477 downwards.
TATAACTCACCTAAATGGTTCTGCTGTAGATCTTTTGTAATATATCACTCAAGATGTTGGTTGCAGCTGCAGTCATCATGAGGGCTTGACTGGGGCTGAAGGATCTGCTTCCAAGGTAACTCACCCTTGTGACTGGCAAGCTGGTGCTGATTTGGGTAGAATACCTCAATTTCCAAAACATAACAAAAAATCTCACTGGATTTTTATTGAGTTTGCACTAAATCTATGTATCAAGTTGGGAAGAACTGACATCTTGACCATACTGAGTATTCCTATGCATGAGCATGTAATATCTCTCCTTTTATTTATCTCATCAGAATTTTGTAGTTTTCCTCAAATAGACCTTGTAGACACTTTTAAAATTTGTACCCAACTATTTCCTTTTTGGGGGGATAATAATTTAAATGTATTGTGCTTTTAATGTCAATCCAGTTGTTCTTTGCTTGTATATAAGAAAGTGACTGATTTCTGTATATTAGTTTCGTATTTTGCAACATTGCTATAATTGTTTATTAGTTTTAAGAAACTTTTGTGTTGATATTTTTGGTTCTAAATAAATGGCCATATCATCTGTGAATAAAGATAGCTCTATTAATTCCTTCTCATTTTGCATATTTTTTTCTTTCCTTTTCTTGTCTCATTGCATTAGCTAGGAATTCCAGTATGATATTGAAAGGGAGTGGTGAGAGAAAACATTTTTGCCTTGTTCCTAATCTTGGTAGGAAAACATCAAGTTTATCACCATTAAGTATAGTTTTAGCTGTAGGTTTTTTGGAGATATGCTCTATCAAGTTGAGGAAGTTTCTCTAATGCTAGTTTACTGAGAGTTTTTTTTTTTTTTTTTTAATAATGAATGGGTGTTGGATTTTGTCAAATGCTTTTTCTGCATCTATTGATATGATCATATGATTATTCTTTTTTAGCCCATTGATGTGATGGATTACATTAATTGATTTTTGGATGTTGAATGTTGAAGCAGCTTTCGTATCTGAAATAAATATCACCTGGTCATGGCATTAACATTATTGGACTTGATTTGCTGATATTTTGTTGAGAATTTTTGTATCTATGTTCGTGACAGATATTGGTCTGAAGTTCTCTTGTAATATCATTTTCTGGTTTTGGTATTAAGGTAATTCTACCTCACAGAATTAGTTAAGAAGTATTCTTTCTATTTATTTCATTTGAAAGAGATTGTAAATAATTGGTATAATACCTTCTTCAAATATTTGGTCGAATTCACCGGTAAATCCATCTGAACCTTGTGCTTTCTCTTTTAGAAGGTTACTAATTATTAATTCAATTTATTTACTAGATATTGGTATATTTATATTGTCTATTTTTTCTTGTATGAGTTTTGGTAGATGGTATCTTTCAAGGAATAGGTCCATTTCATCTAAATTATCAGATTTGTGGTCATAGAGTTGTCTGTGGTATTCCTTTATTATTTTCATTTCCATGGGGTCTGTAGTGATGTCCCTTCTTTCACTTTTGATATTAGTAATTTGTGTCTTTTTCTTTTTTTTTCGTCTAGATATAGGCTTATTAATTTTATTGATCCTTCAAAAGAATAAGCTTTTGGTCTTGTTGTTTTTTCCTACTAATTTCCTGTTTTTAATTTCATGGATTTCTGCTCTAATTCTTATTAATTTTTCTTCTACTTACTTTGGATTTCATTTGCTCTTCTTTTTCTAGTTTCCTAAGATGGAAACTTAGTTTATTGATTTTTAGATCTTTCTCCTTTTCTAATGTATGTATAAAGTGCTATAAATTTCCCTCTAAGCACTGTTTTTGATGCATCCCACAAATACTGATAACATTTTTTTTGAGCTAGGAGTTCTTCTTTTAGGGATTTATCCAGAGGAAATAATCAGACATATATAAAAGTATTCATTACAGAATTAATTTATTAATAATTTAATAATACATTAAAATTTTAGGGGTGCCTGGATGGCTCAGTCATTCAAATATCTGACTCTAGATTCAGCTCAGGTCATAATCTCCTGGTTCATGGGATGGAGCCCCACATCAAGCTGCACACTGACAGTGTGGGATCTGCTTGGGATTCTCTCTCTCCTTCCCTCTCTGCCTCTCCCCTGCTTGTGCTCTCTCTGTCTCTCAGAATAAATGAACAAACTTTAAGGGAACAAACAAATAAATGTTTTAACCTGTAGTAAAGAAAAAATTTAACCGAAGTGACCAAAAATATAGAATTGTTGAAATAAATTTGTTGTTGCATCCACATAATAAACTTCTATTTAATCATAAAAAAACAATTTGTGTAAAGATAACTTAATGATATGGGAAAATGTTTTAACAGCTTCACTAAGTTGAAAAAATTATATTATAAAATTATTTGCTCCTTTTAATCACAATGATATTAATACATAAGTATGATATAGAGACTATCAAAATACTATGAATAGTTATCCCTGGTGATATGATTATAGAAATACTTTCTGCTTTGTGTTTTATCTGGGTTTACCAGATATTCTATAAGAAACACAAATTATTTAACAAATTTTTAAAAACATTACTTTAAAATACTTTGTTAGGCTGATCCATAATCACATGATCATTACAGTATGGATAAAATGGCTCTAAAAGAGCCAATATGGTGTAGTGTATAAGGGGACAAGCCATGAAATCTGGGTTTGAATCCCATTCAACAATTGATTAAGTGAATCCTCTTGAACAAGTTTTATAACTTCTTGAGATCTCTATTGCCTCACCTGCAAAATGGATATATAGATACCAACTACTTCTTAGGGTTCCTATCAGTATTGAATGATATAATCTGCATAAACCTTCAGACAGGCAAGATTCTATGCATGGCAGTTAATACATTGCATTATTACTATTATTTCCAGTGCAACTACACTACTAACTTGTATTGCTACTATTACCAATACAATTATTAGGATAAAGTACCTTATGATTTTATGGGACTGTTGTACAATTACAAGAAGAATGATGAAATAGCAGAAAGGACAAGAACCAGAAAGAATTGTTATGAATTTGCCTCTGGTTTTTCTTTCTTTATGGTTTTTCTTATTACCAGCACTGTTAAAAACAAAACAAAACAAAACAAATCTCAGCTCGGGCATTATTTTCAAGCTAATTAAGATACTTATTTTTTCAGATCCTTAAGATGGATAGAAATTACACCCCTGCTTAGTTTACAAGGAGTATCAGGGTTTTAATTGTTGTTGTTTGCTTTTGACAGAGAATAACACTTTATGATGTAAGAAAATCTATTATAGGACTTTCTTTCAGGTATAATGCTGACCAGAAATTTGATTATCTCATGGCTCAGTTTTTCCACCTATCAACAAGTTTAGCATTTTTTGGTGGGCTTTTAAATAAAATATATAAAATTAAAAAAGAAATATATAAAATGGATACATTAAAAACATGTGAATGTCTGAACACACTTCACATTCACGGTTATCACCATAGGCCAAGTCACCATCAATTCTGGTCTATCTGCTTCTGCCTTTGCCTCACTGAGACCTATTCTCTATATTGTGCCAGAACAGATACTTTTAAATCTTAAGTGAATTCGCATCCGTAGAAGGCAGTGCAGACCAAGAGAGCCACATACACAAAAGGAAGGAGATACAAAACTATAAAGTATAGTTGGGAAGCTCTAAGTGTGGCATTGCTAGAGCTTCATGTAAAATTCAGGAACCAAGGAAGAGAAAGAAGATGGAAAGGTTAAGAGGTGTCATATCCTGAAATTTCACATGTGACTGAGCAAGATAAATGTTTTAGGTGATGAAAATCAATTGAAACTTTTTCAACAGAAGCATGATACCACCAATTAAATATTTTAGGAAGATAATTCTGAGACTTCACAGAAGAACAAACTTGGGAGGAAGAAGAGAGAGGGGAAAAGGATGAGATTAGATTTAGTACATTTATGAACTCACCGTGGTGCAATAGGGTAGTGGTGCACAAGATTTTTGACCTTAGCTCACTCAGGACTAAAAAATGCTTCAACACAAGTACTCTAAGAGTTTTACTTTATGGTAATTAAAGAACTTAAAGAAACACAGATTCTGAATAGAATGATATTTTTACTTAATAAGAATATGTTCAGATATATATGAGTTTAGATATGATGTTTATTATTCAACAATTCCCTCTAAACTTATTTGTTCATTATGTAGCTTATTGAGAGATCTTTTATGGCCAGCCACCAAGCTGAAGATCTATGCTTAAAATCACTGGGGTTACAAAAGAAATGGTTATTATGTGGAGGTAAAGGGGAAAAGATGTAGACAAAAGTATTCAAGAAGTAGAATTGAAAAGACTTGGTGATTAATTGATGTGGGATTTGAAGAAGGAGGAGGAAGTTGGTACCTAGGTACCTAGCTTTGATAATTATGTGTGACCAACAGAGATAGGAATTCAGTATCTGTGCTGCTGAAGTGAGCACAGGGACAGGAATTCAGGAGGAAAATCATATTGAAGGAAGTGGGAGCTGATGGATTCTGCTTCATATGTAAGTTTGAAATTATTCTGCATTATCCATATGCAAATAGCTAGTCAACAAAGAACTAATGCAAAGGGGAGATATTTGGGCTGGGTATGGTGAAATGACACAAATTCTCATACTATGTGAGGGATGCAGCCTCTCTGGACAGCATTCTGAAATATGTAAGGATGTTTTTGGCTTGCACAATGACTGGAGGTGGTACTGTTGTCATGACTTAGTGGGGACCAAGGATGCTAAGTGTCCTGTAATACAAAGGAAAATTTCACACAATGAATTGTCCCAGCCAAAATGCCAGTAATATCCTCATCGGAAAATACTGATACACTGGAAGGGAGAGAGCACAAAGTGAGCAGAGGAGAAGCTCCAGTTAAGACAGGGAAGGAGGACCCAGTAACAGAAAGCAAGAAGATTGGGGGAGAATAGGCAAAGAGTGGTGGAAGCCAATGGAAGGAGAGAGGGTTTCAAGAAGATTAAACAGAGTCAAATACAAATGAGACGTTAAGAGTCCAAGCATGCAATCCCAGAAGTGTAAAATTCATTGTCCCAGGGTAAGTTCTTCCCAAGGAGAACTGAGGAGGGCAAAGGTGAAAACCTTGTTGGGGTGCTTTAAGCTCTTTATACTAATTTCCAATAATTATCATGTATTTTTTATCAGAAACACAGAGAACACTTTATAAAGTGGCATTAGCACTTGTGGTTCTGCCTAGATAATAATGATAAATGATTGTTTTCTTCTAACAATTAGCATACTGCTTGCAACAGAGTTTTTGATTGACCTTAATAATGCTACTTTGTATTTGTAATGGCAATATTTTATAAGAGATTATTTTACCTTAGTTATTGTGGTTCACTTCCATAATTCCCATCACATTTTACAGATGGAGAAAGAGAATCAGAAAGTTTAACTCACCTGTGAAGATGTGCACATAATACAAGAAAGTGAAGCTATTCATTTCCTACCTGTGAGATTTCAGATGCTTCCTTCCCCTTGGTTGCCTCTTATTTTGCTTAGATGGAAACGTTAAATTTGCTAAGGCATTCTGAGCTTATATGATACAGACCGAGTTCTGTCTGGAATTTCTTAATTTTGTTTGCATCTTTCCTCCTTTTTTCCCCTCCTTTGTTCTTTTGTTACTTTCTTCTTTAATTTCTTCCTTTACTCTTTCTACTACTTACAATCAGAAAGTATTGAAACCAGTTTATGAAGATGCATGAAAGATTTAAAACAGCATATATAAAAAGCAAAGATGAAAGAAGAAAATTAAACAAGGGAGGGGTCATTAATAGAAAGAAGCTATCTGGGGCGCCTGGGTGGCTTAGTCGGTTAAGCGTCCGGCTTTCGCTTAGGTCATGATCGTGGGTTCGGGCCCCGCGTCGGGCTCTGTGCTTACTGCCAGCTCAGAGCCTGGAGCCTGTTTCAGAGTCTGTGTCTCCCTCTCTCTCTGACCCTCCCCTGTTCACGCTGTCTCTCTCTATCCTAGAAATAAAAAAAAGAAAGAAAGAAAGAAGGGATCTGTTGATTTAAAGTACTTGAAATAAGGAATTGGGGGTGGGTAAAGCTGGCATTGAAGGTGTTTCTAGTAGTAAAGATAGGGGCAGGATTTTATGTCTACGTGGATTTTTGATAACTTAGTAATTGTGAACACAGCTGGCAACTGGGTATGTTTTTAACACAAGAATCAGGACTGGAAACCACAATCTCCTGACAGCTAAATACTACATTCTGCCCTGGACCATACAGAGTAGACAAAACCATCAAATGCAAATCCCTGCCTAAAGGAAAGGAAAAGCTCACAAGCTTTAGTGACACCACCCAATGAGGGAATAAAGTGGACCAGGGTGGGTGGGAAGAGTTGGGATGGAATGTGCCCAGGAAATCTGGGGCTCTTGGTCTCAGGGAAAGCCAAGAGGAGCATGGAGAATGTTGCCTGCAAGAATTCCAAATTGTTCTTGGCAGTCCTAAGTGTCAAGAAGTCCCATGACAAGCCTGGGTTAAAGACACAAGGGATCATCTAGAATGCAGTTCTCTTTGGGACAGAATGGAATTTTTAGCAGGCTATGCAAGCTGGGGTGTGTGAAGATTAAGGAGGTGTGGCTTAAAGTGAGAGGGGAAAAAGAATCTAACACATTAGTCAAATAACATTCAGCTTTGGAGCAGAGGTCTTCTATCAAGAAGTCTTTACTGTCAGCAAGCTGTTGCATCAGAAGACAAAATAGCATGAGTTGCAGAATTCTGGGGTATGTGGAATGCATGTTGCCAGAGTGAATGGTATGTGACAAATATGCATTTGGGGCTGTGGCATACCATGAAGTGCACTACATCCTTGCTAGTTTGTGGTATGCCACAGGGCCATGAGCAGGTGTATGAGAGCCATGCTTGCCTGTGTCCCTTGTCTGAAGCTTGCTGCATACCATATCCCCTCAAACATTTTTGGATGGGAAGCATGTTTTTGGTTTTCCTCTTTCATCACGGAATCTGTAAATTGACAGAAGATGTTGGTTTATGTGGATGAGGCACTGTCACTTGACTCTTAAGACAAGAACCAAAGGTTGATTAATAGACAGCACAGCTGTTTGCTGTGACATGCTTCCCACCCCATATGGGCCCTTCTTTTTGGCATGCAAATGATTTGGGTCTGAATTAGTAGCAAGGGAATACAGAGCTCTCTCTTTAGGTTTGTAGAACCTGGAGCTATAAAAGTCTACCCATTTGAAAAGGAATAATGTGGTTAAATGTGTGGACTCTGAAGTTGGCTGCTTGAGTTTAAATCCCTTTGTGATTTAAGACTTCAGATCCCTCCCTTGAAGGATGGAGAGGATAGAACTCTCTTTGTGGAGTGACTATGGTATTTCAGGAGCTAATAGATGGAAGATGTATTTGAAAACTCTCTGGCCCACATCAAATAATCCATAAATGATAACTAGCATTGTTATACTTATGATCACAGTGCTCACACTGAGGAAAGACCTGCCCCAAATGATAAAGCTCTTAGTGCTAAGGCTGTGTCCAGCCCTGTGTGGACTCCCCTGTCAGCAGGCTCCTGTTCCAGCCTTGTCCACTTCAGGCCTGCACTTTCTGCTCTTCCCACAGTTCTGTGTTACTCCATAGGAATGGAGATACAGTTGTCCCTTGGGCCTGGAAAAAGTGAATGGCTAGTGCTGGCATAGTCTCTGGGGCCAGAGGCCCAGCTCTTCTGTCCGAGATGCTGAGTCATGAGCTGTGGTTACAGTCCCGGCTGCACCACTGCACTTGGCATGGCATCTGGGGAGGATTAGGAGATTATGATCAGAACAAGACACAAAGGAATTGCGGCTGATTTTGATAAGCGATTTGGAAGATACTCAGCGGAAGAAAGAACACAAAGGCAGTCTGCAGAATCAAAGTGAGTGTGGGCAGAGAGGCTCAATAGGAGGCGAGGGCATAAACCATGCAACTCAAACAGGACAAGCACTTCCCTTTCTGTTTTTGCTTTTTTGGGTGCTTCAAGGAAACTGTTGAAAGAGCTTTGTTTTTGACATTAGTCGAATAAAGACATTTAAAATGTAGAGCAAGGAATCACTCATACATTGCTGGCTGGCACCACAGTCAAGTTCCTTTAGACATGTATTGTGAGAAATGGCTTTATGTTCTACTCATTTATGACTGAACTTCACAGATTTCTTAAAGGTATTCTGGTAGGGCTTTCAGAGACCATGAGATGTGAGTGGATATGTAGATATATTTGACTGAGAAGACTTTTCCAGCGTTCTTCTAATCACATTCCCTCTGTCAGAATTAGTGCTTTTCTTGGCCAGGTCTCAGGCTTTCTAGGAGATGAAAGGTCAGGTTAGAGCAAGATCCACTGTCCCTTAAGCCTGACTGGAGGAGACAGATGGCCAAAAGCTCTACCATTGGCTATATTCTTTTATCTACAAACAGCCCATGGGTGATTTTCTTGTTTCTCACTGCTTGTTACCCCCAAGAGCTGTTCTGTTGGTGGTGTTTCTGCTAATAATGAGGAATGGGGCTAAAAAAGGAGAATGGCCATTATCCAACTCATAGATTTGACCTCTGAAGCTCACAGGTCCCAGAAATCCAGTCTTTACTCATAATACCTTATCCTTTACTCATCTCCCTATTCAGGCTTTCCTATCTGGGGACCAGTTGAGATTGGCCTTGCCCTGTGAAAGGGAGAAAGACTCCCCAGAACTCTTCCTTGAAAAGCAGGAGTACTCAGGTCAAATGTGAAACAGTGGTCAAAAGGCAAGCTGGGGCCAGCATTTAGAGTGGGTCCAGAGTCCTATTATTCAGAAAACTTTGCCTTATTCTTATATGTTATCATTGGTAGGAAGACTTCTCATATTTCTTATTGACTCAAGATGTATTTGATATGGTTGCTTGGCCCCAAAGCCTATCTGCCCTGACAACTGCAGAAAATCCAGAGATACACAGCCATCCATCAAATCTGACAGGACTGCCTCCTACAGCAGCTGTATTGTTTATGAAATGAATCACTTTCATAGCAAATCCAAAAGCAAACTTGTGCTGGATTTGACAGACGCATCCCCCTTCATTCTTCTCATTCCCTCCCTTCACATGCTTGCCCAGCTCTTGAGAAGCAGCCTAAGTTTGCTAACGTGGAATTGAGAAACACAAAGCAGGGTTATTTTTCTCAAACAAAGTCATCACGTCTAATTTCTAGGTTTAGAGTACTTCAGCATGCATTGTCTTCTCTGTGCTCAGCAGCAGTCTGTGGGGAGGAAAAATGAGTGGGCAACAATGGTGGCCGTCCTATGTGTACCCTGAGATATGAGATCTCATTATTCTATTATTCTATTCAGTGGCCACATAGAAGGGGAATCTAAAATTCTTTCTGTAGCATCCATGTCTGAATAGCAATTGAACTCCCTGGCCTTTATGAACAATAACAGCAAAATGGAAGCCACTAAAGATATTCCTTGGCTGTGTGACTCTAAGAAGGAACCAGTGACAAAGATTAATTTGAGAAGTAGCCAAGGTGTTGGGTGACAGAGTCACCCAATCTAGTTCAGGTTCATACATTAAAAAAACAGGCCGAGAGATAGAAGTTGAGAGATTCCAAAAGATTCATTCCTTAGCTCCTTTTTGCTAATAAAACTATTTTTGGAGTAGAGTCACACTTGACCATCTTGATGCCATGTGACTAGTGGGTTGACTATGTTGTCAGATGCTGAGATCTGAGCAAACTTAGTGTGTGAGACATGGACACTGGAAGGATAAGGGGAACCCAAAGCACAGGAAAGGCCCAGGTGATGGCATTTAAGAGAATAGTTATTGAGCACCTGTTGTTTGCCAGCTACTGTGTTAAGCTTCAGGCTACAACACTGAATAAAACGTAGTCCCTACATTCAGTGAAGGTCACTCTGGTAAGAGACGTAGACATCTACACAGACAATTACATGAAGAACGATAAACACAATGAATAGAGGTGCTATTTGATGCTATTGAAGGGTATTGCAAAGCCACCCTGAGAAAATAAAACCTATCACTTAAGGAGACTGTGCAGGTCCTCAAGACTCCTAAAGAATTCAGACATGAACTATTCCTGGTGTAAAAGGCAGGGAACAGAAGATGCCACTGGGGAATCAGTGAAGTTTCTAAGAGAAAAACACAAGTGAACAGTAAAGGATAAACAGGAATACTTATTACTTGATGGCCTAAGTATTTAAACTTTTGACTGGGAAGAAATCATAAATAAAACCAAAACTTGGACACCTAGGGGAGGGAAAAAGAACCGCATTAAGTCCTACCTTAACTGATGAAGCCTACTGTGAAAAACAGTATGGAAGTTCCTCAAAACATTAAAAATAGAAACACCATATGATCCAGTAATTCCACTGCTGGATATTTATACAAAGGAAATGAAAACAGTAATTTGAAAAGATATATACATCCCTATGTTTACTGCAGCAGTATTTACAATGTGCAAATCAATAGATAAATGGGTAAAGAAGATGTAGTGTACACACACACACACACACACACACACACACATACACACACTTTGGAATATTATTCAGCCATAAAAAAGGATGAGATCTTGCCATGGGCTTAGAGGCTATTATGCTAAATGAAATAAGCCAGACAGAGACAGACAAATACTGCATGATTTCACTTACATATGGAATCTAAAGAACAAAGCAAAAGAATAAACAAATAACAGAAATAAACAAAAAGCAGAATCAGAGCTATAAATACAGAAAACAAACAGATGGTTGACAGAGGGGAGGGAGTGCAGAGATGGACAAAATAGGTCAAAGGGAGAAGGAGATGCAGGCTTCCAGTTATAGAATGAGTAAGTCATGGGGATAAAAGGTATAGCATAGGGAATATAGTCCCTGGTGTTGTAATAGTGCTATATGGTGAGAGATGCTACCATTGTGAAGAGCACAGCATAATATATAGAGTTTTCAAATCACTGTTAAACACCTAAACCTAATGTAACATTGTGTGTCAACTATACTCAATATATATACACACACACATATATATTACATATATATGTGTATATAATATATATTATATATATTATTTCATATAAAGGGCAGTAACAAAAGAGGACATGTAAGTAACTCATAAACATATAGAAAGATACTCAGTATCACTCACAATGCAGATGCAATTAGAAACAGATGGAAGTAGGAAGGAGGCTGCTTTAGAGGTCTGCTGGATTCTGGCCTTGTCGTGAAGGGCACCAGGAGAAGAAATGCTGGTTCAGCAAGCAGAGGCCCATGTAGCTCTAAGAGACCTTATCTGAATATTCACTGAATAATGGCCTAAATTCTAATTTCACATTTATCCTGGAAATAATCATGTGAGTTTGGAGCAGGGAATGGAAACCTCATAACTCCTTTGGAAAACTCAGTTTTTCTTTGCTTCTTGCCATGGTTATGGGAATAATCATGAGAGAAAAGGAGTAATGTTCTTTGACTATGACAGGTGATCCAGGGTGATAAAGGTGTTCCTTAAGCAAAGTATTTCTACAATACATTGGAGGGTCTTGAAAATTTGAATGTTCTAATTTGGAGAAGGTTATATCCCTAGAATATGCTACCCAACCTGGCTTTCCAAGTGCTACAGAAAGTGACCATGTTCAGTCTGCAGAGGTATTATTATTTCAATCTGATTTTAGGCTTTCAAGTGGCCAGCTATAGTTGCAATGACTTCTCCTATCCCTGTTCCCTCCCTCCCCAAATCCGTATATTGAAGTCCTACTCTCTAGGATCTCAGAATGTGACAGTATTTGGAGATATGGTCTTTATAGAGGTAATCAAATTAAAATGAGTTCATTAGGGAGGGCCCTAATCCAATGGCTGGTCTCCTTATAAAAAGGGGGAAATTTGGAGACAGACATAGAGAGAGAATGCCATGTGAACTTAAAGACAGGTATCTACAAGCCAAGGAGGGAGGCCTGGAACAGGTCTTTCTGTCATATCCCACAGTAGGAACCAACTCAGCTTATATCTTAATTTTGGCCTTCTAGCCTCCAGAACTGTGAGGTAATAAATTTGTGTTACTTTGCTATGTCAGCCCTTGGAGACCAATTCAATCCCCATATGCAATCATATTCTTCCATACCACCGCATCTAGAGTACAATAATTTTTAAATTTGAAATGAAAACAATTATATTCTATGAAACTGTTTTCAAATATGAAAGACATGGAAAATTAGGAGGTGGAAGAGGAACAGTTGGCATTTTGACAAGTGTTTGTGGTATTAGCATCCCTCTAGATGCCAGGCACCATCTTGTATGCCAGAGAGAGGATAACTGTAGACCTTCCTGGAGCCTGTAGTCCAGCAGGAACCAACTTGAATGCAGACAGTTATGAGATTGTGATGAGTGCTTTCTGTAACAAGTATGCATAGCCTGTTGAGATAGCAGATCCTACTCTTAGGATCTAGACAGACTTCTCTGACTTGAAAGTTATATCTGACCTGAAACCTGAATAATATATAGGGATTCGCTGGTGAAAGGGGTGGAAGATAAATGAAAGACAGTGAGGGCAATGAGAGCAATGTTTCTAGGCGGAAGCCAAAGAAGCCTCACATATAAACAGGGAAGGAAACTTGTCTTCCATTTTGGAGCTGAGGAAATGGCCCTAGAGTCATGAGGGAATAGAGCAAAGCAGGTAGAGATGTGTGTGGGGGAGAAGTTTTCAGCTGCAGTCCCTGTGTGGGCAGCATGCAGGTGTGGAGGTGACCTTGACTTGGGTGGGTCACCTCGACTGCTAAATCCAGGAGGAATAACATTGGCTGCCTTAAGCAGCCCCTCAGGCATGCTCTGCAATCTTCCTGACCTATTGGCCTAGTGTTCTCAGACAACACTTTCACAGCCTGCTTTGGAAGCTTCTGAAAATGTTTTTTCAGAGCTCAACTTTGTGACAGGACCAACCAACAAAGAAAACCCCACTTAGCTGATGGGAGAATTGTTGGGGCTTGTCCTCTGATGGGAGAGGCCACTCCCTCCTCTTCCAATCTCTTCCAAGAACCTTAAAGCTGAAAGGGCCTTTTATGTTTCTGATAAATGGTTTGGCAAACATTTTGAGTCTTGGAATTATATCCTACCTGACTCGCCTTCCCCTAATCCCCTAGTCCCTACCCCCCCACCCCCATCAAAATATGTTGTGACTCCTGGCAACACAGCCTGAATGTCTCAGGAAAGTTAATGTTCTCAAGGTGGCTTCTGGATCTTCATCCTGGTTTTGCCATTTATCAGTCCTGTGACTCAAAAACGTCACTTCTCATTCCTGAATCTCAGTTTCTGAGTTGGGTGAGAAAGGCTGCTAGTAGGATCTTTCCCAACCTGAATGCTAGGATTTTATTATTTTTCTGTATCCAAAGGCAATTTAATTCATTCCCAGTCAACCTAACCATGGCATAGTCATTGTCAGAAGTCAGAGAAAGCAGCCTTTGGCAGTGTTGGGCAGTCCTAAGGCTCCCGTGTTGTCTTTAGTAAGTGTAGTGAAGAGTGGGTAAACATGAACCAGCAGAACCCCATTTCCCCCTTGGCTCTCTCATCTGCCATCACTGACCATGTCAACCTTCCCCCTCCACCTCCCTCCCACTCCTCTTCCACCCACAAATTCATCCAAAAACTTTTGCCTAGGGGGGAATTCAAGACTTATTTCTTTAATGGTCAGAATTGTGCTAGGTCAAGACTTTTAACTGTGTATTTAATTAGTCATCTGTATGCATGTAACTTAAAGGCGTTCAGCTGTGCCTTTTTTATAGGATTAATAAAGCGGGTTGTAAATCACCTATGCAGCCTATAAAAGTATTTATAGCAGCTTTTCTCTCCCTTTGCCATTACAGAAGCTCTGTTTGAACTAGCTGAGGTTTGCATGGGGATAGTTCTACCCAGTTCTAGGAGGAAAGCGTTAACAGTCCCTTCCTGGCAAACCACAACTCCATCATTAGGCAATGAGAAATGTGCTGAAATGTTAAGCTCCAGCAAGGACGTTCCAAGGCGTTATTGCCAACAGCAAGCCTTCTGTGTTAATGAAAATCAAAATACAAAAAGCCAGTCAACTGCAAGCACAAAACTTAAGCCGAACTTGAGAAATATGACCAGAGCTGGAATGCCATGGCTTCTTGACTTCTATAAACCTTAACAGGATTTGGCAAGCCCTTCTCCAGGCTCATACATTTGCAGTGGCCAAACACCTTTTGGAACCACCTCAGCCAATTCCACACTATCAATGAGTCTGTAAAGGAACAAACCACCTTTTGTCTGATAGACATGCAGAGCTTTTGTGGGTAAAATAAACAGTTACCAGAACTGCTTCTTTGTGTCAGGAGGAGGTTCATTTCTCACACCCTTCTCTCCAGCCTACCAAAAAAAAAAAAAAAAAAAAAAAGTTCCCAGGTCTTAAAAGAGAATTAGATCCATGTCATGTTCACAGCATGATTCCTCTTCAAGTCCTGCCCAACTGCAATTCTTCTAGTTGGATGCAATGGGAAGTACCATTGATTGGGATCCAGTCACAGAGATTGACAATAAGTTAATCACAGATATACCTTGATTATCATCCCAGGGCTAACTCTGGAGAGAAGCAGCCACAGGGTTTGATCTTGCAGACACATGTTCTGAAACATGAAAAAAATTAATATTTCTTCTTTAGATGAATCTTGATTGTCTAATAATCAGCACCCTCTCAAAAGGAAAAAAAAAAAAGACAGGATTGGTAAAGAGATCACAGGACCCTATAATCAATAATCTGACTTTGGGCTTGGACACTGATGGCAAAAGACAGAGAAATATTCTCCTCAGGACTGGGGCCTTCCATAAGTAGGTAGTGGTTTGCATATTGCCCTGGCCACCAGAGGGTACAACGCTTCATCACTCTGATGGTTCCTAGGGCTAATCAACCTAGGGATGGGGGCAGCTGGGCTTTTGCTTGGAATCCCGGGGTATAACTTCTGTGTTTGTATTCATTCAGGGATAGTGTCAGAGAGCATGTGTGCTAAGGGAGAGGAGAGGCCATGGGCTCTTCCTGAAAATTGACTCTAAGAGTTGGAGCTATGGGAATTTGAATTCACCATTGTGAGATTTGTCCAACCTTGGAGTTTGGCTTCAGGTTCTTCAACTCTTGAAAGCTTTGTCTCTTCTTCTAGTTTGTTAGCTTTTCTTTATGCCTCCCTCCCATCCCTTTTCCCCATGAGTTTCCTTCCTGCTTTTCCTTCTGTTTGGAAAAGATCTTTGAGGAAAATATGGCTGGTTGCTCTAGTATGTAATTTAAGAATACAAGATTCAGGACTGATTCTTACTGATATATGATATCTCTTACCAAAAAAAAAAAAAAGCAAAGCAGGAAGATAACTAGCATTCTCTTTGGTTATGGCTAGGTTAGTTTGAATTTGTTTTTTGTTAATGGATCATGTTGTACTTTCAGAAAAGACATAAAGACATTCTCTCTCTCTCTCTCTTTTTTTTTTTTTTTGCAGTTGGAAAACTGTTCTCTCTCCTTCCCTGTGTGTGTGTGTGTGTTAATAAGGATTAAAAAACATTTGAAATTGAGATAGAGAATTTAGCTTTACAATTTTCTTTCATTGCGTTTACTTTGGTTGAGACTGACTTAACTTTATGGAGGTAAAGTTTACATATCATGAAATTCACTCATTTTAAGTGTACCATATGGTGATTTTTTTTTTTTTTGGTAGATTTATTGAGTGATGTGACAGCACAATAATCATTTTAAAACACCATCCCCCCAATAAGATTTCTCAGGTCCATTTACAATTTATCCTGTTTCTAACCCGAGCCTCAAACAACCACTAATCTGCTTTCCATTTCTGTAGATTTGCCTTTTCTGGACATGTCATATACACGGAATTATTCAATATCTGATTTGTTTGGATCTGGCTCCTTTAACTGGAAATGTTTTTGAGATTCATTAATGTTGCATTTTCAATATTTCACTTGTTTTTATTGCTGAGAATACTCCATTGTTGTATAAACCACCTTTCATTTATCTGTTCACCCATTTATGGACATTTGAGTTCTGTTCAGTTTTAGGTTATTATAAATAATGTTGCTTTGAACATTTGAGTGCACATCTTTGCATGGACACATGTTGTCCTTTCTCTTGGTTAGATAAATAGGTCGGGAGTTTCTGGGACCTATGGTACATTTATGTTTAAGTTTTAAAAAACTATCAAACTTTTTTCGAAAGCACCCATACCATTTTAAATTTCCACCAGCACTGTGGTGAGGGTTTCTATTTCTCCACATCCTGGACAGTATATTCTATTATCTGTCTCTTTGACAGCCATTCTTCTGGGTCTAGTATGATATCTCTGTGTGGTTTTGATTTGCATTTTTCTAGTGACTAATGATGTGGACCATCTTTTTGTGTGCTTATTAGGCATTCAATATATTTTTCAGTGAGATGTTTATTTATATCTTTGGTCCATTTTTAATTGAGTTGTTCATATTTTTATTATTGAATTGTAAGAAGATTTTTTATTTTGTATGTTCTGGATACAAGCCTTTTGTAAGTTATGTAATTTGTAAAAATATTTTCTCCCATTCTGTGGCCTAGTTTCATTTTCTTAATGTCTTTTGAGGCACAAAAGTTTTGAATTTTCCTAAAGTCCAATTTCATTTTTTTTTTCTTTTTGTAGTGTTCTTTCTTGGTGTTCTATCTAGGAAGTCTTTGCCAACTGAAGATCTTGAAGATTTTCTCCTGTTTTCTTCTAAATGTTTTATATTTTAACTTTTAGGTCTCTGATCCATCTTAAGCTAACTTTTGTGTATAATGTGAGGTCCAAGTTCACCGTTTGCATATAGATATCCAATTTTCCTAGCACCAGGTGTTAAAAAGACTATTCTTTTCCCATTGAACTTCCTTGACACCACTGTCAAAAATGAGTTCATTATAAATATAAAGATTATTTTTCTTTCAATTCAGTTGTATCTGTGTACATATACTTATGCTAGCGGTTAGTACTGACTTAGGTTATTCTCAAATTCTGATTGTTTAAAGAGAATCCCTGTAATTGGACATAAGACATTGAGCTGAATTTATTTTACAACTCCTCCCAAAGACAGAAATGGGAGCGATGAGGTGATCTATACAATTATTTGCATTAAAGGGAAACCTGGAACCAGAGCTATCTATGGGACTGAAATGATGCTCATACAGAGAAGACCTACTGGATCAATTGTAAGCCCAAAGCAAATACAAGACTTGAATTAAGTAAGGAAGCTCTCAAGACAGGGGGACACTTTCTCACACTTTCTATCCGTTTCCCAATTCCTCATATGTCAGGGGTCTGCTACTATTCTAGGTACAGTCAGAACCAGCTTCTCTGATCTTTTAGAAAATGGATATATCATCACAAATACTGTGTAAGTGACAACAATATAGCAAGTGTGGTTTATGATTATTATATTTACAACTTAGAGCAACATGCAAGGGACAAGGAAGACATTTGTGCATTCTTGAAGTCCATTGATAGGAGATGTTTTCTGAGAAGGCTTTACTGAATCATGGGTTTTTGAAATTGCTTCCTCAAAGGGAACACTGTTTCCTAAATTTTTCATAGACCAACGGGAAAAGTTCACTGAAGCAACAGATGTGGACAATACAGAATAGAAGGGTGTTTTCTTAAATTATGTGGAGTAGATGTGGCTGTGGCTCTGCATATGACTCATCTGGAGCAGCCTGGGATCCTTGAGACTTTGAGGGTAGACATGAGCTACAATTAATTTGGGGGCTCTCTGCATCTTTAAGTGCAATCATTTCCCATCACCCAACACTATGGTTCAAGACCCTTCCTCAACCCACTAGGTGAAGCGAAAATAATATAACTTTTGTGAGCCAGAACACATTATAATGTATGTGGGCTGATACATTACTTGCACCTAGTGATGTTCACTGTTGGCTTTTCTGGTATATCAGTCACTCTCCATCCTCCACTCCCTGAAGCAGGAGGCTTTCAGAGAGCTAGGATATTCGACACATAAGTTTTGATAAGTAATGAAAGGGACAGGAAAGATGAGTCCCTGCCACTGAAGCAAAATCTTTGGATCTAAACATGTGAAAATGAGTTGACTCAAAAGAATATTAAACCTCTATAGATTTTATATTAAATTTCCTTCCAAATAATCAAACTTATAGTGACTATCACCTTCAATGCACAGCAAGAATTCAACTGGAACTCAGCTGGATAACCCTACCCTGAGCCCAGCAAATCAAACAAGATGGCTCTATTTCCCTGTATGCCACCTCACTAAGGCAAACACTGAGAACAAGCAGAAACCCCAAACCCAGGGCTGGGCCAGGACAAAAAGTCAGGGAAACTATTACCCGGAACCCTTTCACCATGCTTTAGACATTCTTGTTTGTTTGTTTGTTTTTGTTTCTCTCTACTCTGTTAGTCCCAGAGCCTTGCAGTGGCCCTTCACCACACAGGGTCTCCTCCTAGATCTGTTCACTTAGAAAATATCTTCAGAACACACCTGGCCACCTTTCTGTTTCTAAAGCATCCTCTAGGGAGAAGGCACCAAATCCACCCATAGAGACTGTTGGGAAGTGATGGTGTTAAGACATCTAGACATTGTTTTAGTGGACAGAAGCTAGCTAGGGAGAGACTTAGAGGCTAATAGACGCCTCCAAAATGACACTGCTTGGCAGCCTGGAACCCACTCTACCTACTGTTCATGTCCTCTCACTCTTTTTCTTATAGAAATCCAGAGAAGCCAGGCCCATCCAGGCCGTGTGCATAGGACAGTGACAATGTCGTCTTAGTTTTGTTCTGCATAATTAACCTCAATTACTGCAGTAAGACTTTTGTCTGGTTGTGAGAAAACCATCTCAGGCTGGCATCAGATGCTCTGGTTAGTCACTGCTCTTCCATGGGGCTCTGTTGTGAGCCCTGGACATACAGATACTGACAGCAATCGCCACAGGCTGCACTCTGCTTTGTAGCTCGGACACTTTGTTCTGACCATGCTGAGCTCTTGGCTTGGCTTCCTTTCCATTGAACTCTGAAGTTCCCATTGTGTTGGGGCTGCCTGGGACTCAGGAGAGTCATGCAGGGATGAGAGTCTGCCTGATTGTGGGCTGCCTAGGGGTCTAGAGAAGAAGATCGGAGCTGCTGTCAAAGCCCAAGGCCTGATACGGCTTCTCAAACCTTTCTTCACTAGGAACCCAGGAAAGGGCTCTAAGAAGGAGCTGTTTGTGTGTGAAGTGTACAGAGGAGCACTCTGGGGATGCAGAGCATGGGAGGAATGGTAGATGGGCAGAGATGGGAGGAGGAGAAGCAAACCTGAGTAGATCTAGCTTTCACTGTGAGCCAAGCTCATTACCAGCAATGTTTGGGAAAAAAACATTCAGTAACTGTCATTAAAGGGCTCAAATCATGTTTTAAGTAGTAGATTTTCTTTTCTTATTTATTAAAATACCCATGCTCACAATAACAGACATGGAAAATACAAAAATCACCAATAGAAAAACAAAAATCATTCAAATAGGGATAATTATTGTCAATGTGTAACACTTTGGTATAAATTCATCTGTTTTTTTCTTATGCATAAAGAAATTATAAACTATGTATACACATATTTTTAACTAACGGAGGAACCATATTCTATTATACCTTACTTTTTACACTCAGTGTTCTATGTTTTTCTGCAAAATGATTTTAATAGCTGAATATTATTCCCTTTTCTTCATGTACCATAATTTACTCAATCAAACCCCCATTGTTGGACATTTCGGTTGTCTCTTTTTAACAGAAATCTTTGCTCACTTTCATAATTATATCTTTAAAATACATTTCTAGTAGTGGCATATGCTCATTAAATTTTTTATACATACTACATTATTTCTTACCAGTAAGATCATTCTAAATTATATTTGTATCAGTAGTATATGAAATATGTCTTTTACAGTTTAACATTGGATAGACTGTATCTTTGTTAGTCTTTGTCAAAATGAAAAGCTTATTATTCTACTTTATGACTTTAATTTAAACTTTCTGCCTCGTGGTGTGATTTGGTATTGTTTTTATTTATTTGTTGATGAACTATATAGATACATATCACCAATAAGTGGTGTCTTCCTATTTTTAATTGCTCTATTAGAGCTATTTGTATATTAGGATATCTTCTATTTGTTTTATATAATGCAAATACTTTGCTAATTTGTCATTTTCCTTTAATTTTAGTTTATAACTATTTAAATGTCATATAATCTAATGTATTAATCTTTTACCTTTAGAGTGTCTTGATGCTATTTTGTATACTGGATGCTACTTAGGTAGATTATTTCCACTATAGGATATAATACTCATCTTTTTCCCCCTAGTATTTAGAAATAATTTTTTAATGTCACAAGTAACTCCTTAATCTATTTGTGATTTAAGGCTCCACAGGATAAGGTAGGAAATCTAATTCCATTTCCCAAATTATTTTCCCAAGTCCATTTATTGAGTAATAGAGACATCCTTTGTTTGTATATAATGCCACCTTGTTGATACAGGAAATACTTATACATGAACTCTGTTTCTGGGCACTTTATAGAATTTCACTGATCTTTCTGTACAATTCTGAAGCAGTACCACTTTACTTCAGTGATCTTAGATTTATCCAGCTCTTCTATTTATTTATCAGGTTTTCTCTTTTCTTTCAATTTTATTTCACTAGTTTTTGTGTCTTCTTTAATAAGTCATCTTCCTCTTTATTTTGGTATTTTGACTTTCTTTATAATGTCTTCAGTAAGTTTTTAGTACATTTCACTTTCTTTAAAAATACATTTAATGTTACAAATATGCTCCTGATTGCATTGGCCCCATAAAATATGATTATATTTTCAGATTATAAAACATGGTGTTATCATTATTATTCTCTGAGTATTCTTTAATCATTTTTCTCGGCCTCAAGAGTAATTTTTAAAAACATGTTTGGATAATCAAGTAGTGATTTAAATGTTTTATATTTTTATTATTAAAATAAAGTACAAAATATTTTATTTGGGAAACTTAGTGCTGTTTTCTCTGTGACCCAAAGCATGTCAATTATGGGGGAAAATATTTATCTGCTTATATCCTACAGAAGTCAATATATATATAAAATGAGACAACTATGTCAATTGTATTTCTCTAATTCTCTTTCTCCTTACTTATTTTTTGCCCCTTGATCTATCAAAAACAAGGAGTATTTTATTAAAATCTTTTCCTATTATTGTGCTTCTGTAAATTCTAGAACTTTCAGAAGTTCTAGGTTCTTTTTTTAGTAAAAAAAATTTTTTAATGTTTATTTTTGAGACAGAGGAAGACTGAACATGAGCAGGGGAGGGTCAGAGAGGGAGACACACAATCTGAGGCATGCTCCAGGCTCTGAGCTATCAGCACAGAGCCTGATGTAGGACTCAAATTCATGAACTGTGAGATCATGACCTGAGCCAAAGTAGGCCGCTTAACCGACTGAGCCACCCAGGCACCCCTGGAAGTTCTAGGTTCTTAAGTGTTATCAATTTGCATTAAAAGTTGTGACAATTAAATCTAAGTATGATCCTGGATTAGATGCTTTTGTCATAAAGAGCCTTTTGGAGACAATAGGTAAAACTTGAATGGGGTCTGAAGATGAGATACTAGTGGTATATCAGTGTGAATGTCTGGATTTTGATGTTTGTATTGTGGTTATGTAGGACAATGTCTTCTCCAGTAGGAGTCACACACGAGAGTATTTGAAGGTTATGACGCATCATGTCAACCACTTACTCTCAAAAAGTTCAAGGAAAAAGTTCTTTGCACTGTTGAAGCTTTTCTATAAGCTTGAAATTGTTTAAAAGTTTTTGTTAAGTTTATTTATTTATTTTTAGAGAGAGATAGAGAGCACTGGTGGGGGGGAGGGGGGAAGGGGGCGCAGAAAAAGAAGGAGAGAGAGAATCCCAAACAAGCTTCCCGCTGTCCTCAAAGACGCAATGTCGGGCTTGCTCCCAGGAACCATGAAATCATGACTTGAGCCAAAATCGAGTCAGATGCTTAACTGATCCACCCAGGCACCCCTAAAAAGAGAAAGATCAATACAAGTCTATTCTGAGACATCTCTACTTCCTCCTTAAAACTAAGTCTTATGGTATAATTTGTCTTCATGGTCCCATTGGCACCAGTTAATGTCACTCTAAAGTGATAGGTTTTAACTCTGAATGTGTTAGCTAACACACCTGATTGCTCTGTGTCCAGAGGGGGCCCAGCTGGTGACCTGAGCACAGAAGTGCAGAACTGGGGAGAAAGGAGGAAAAGTGAACAGCAAGGGCTCATGACAGAACTTGCTGGAGATGTTCAGAGCAAGGCAATATTGAGTACTATAAGAATGAATGCAGATGGAGGCAAGAGTCTGATTCAGAGTGGAATGAAATGTATTCTGCTGAAAGCGTTGGAGAGATTAGATGTGTCATGCATGATAGCAGATTAGGGAGATTAAATGTGCCATGCATGATGCCCTTGGTGATCTCCAGGCATCCCTGTCTCTGGCAATCTTTGAGGGGGAAGTGGTAAGGCAGGTCACGGTCAGGAGACTCGAATTCTTGTCTTGCCTTGCTACAAACTAGCTGTGACATAGAGAAAGTCACTTCAGCACACAGAGATGCAATTTTCTGTTTTAAATAGAAAGAGTTGGAGTTTAAGGCTCTTTCAATTTCAGAATTATAATTTTGAACGTTTTCATGATTCAAAGAAGGGAAGGATCCATTTGGACTGGAGCAGGATAGAAAAGCCTTCATGGAGTTGCTGGGAGTGGTGTGGGGCCTTAAATGTGGGGCAGCATATAAATTGGGCAAGAGGAGAGAGCACTGGAGAAAATGAGTGCCTGGGAGGTGGACTTCCCAGGACTTTTCTGGTGGGATGAGGAAAAAGCAGAGAGGTGGGGTGGGAGGTAGAGAAGGTGAGGGTAGGAAGCAGTCAGGACTGGCTGTGGGTATATTTATTCACCTTTCATCCACTTGAACATTGGCTGTGAAGATCCTGGCACAAGTTTCTGCTTTTAAGGCTGTTGTGTGGATGAAATGCACGAATGTTTTTAGTACCATTAGGAAATGATCAGCTGTTAAAAGTAGATGAAAAATTTGCCTTCTTATACTGGAATCATTAATGTGGTGTTTTAAGGGGGCATTATCCTCTCCCCCCCAAAAGCTGGTGGTTAGAATTGCAGAGAGCAAAGGCAACTGGAAAGAAAGAACTATAAAAAGTAATTTGGTGTTTTCTTATGAAATGTAATATGCCATCGTTGGGCCTTGTGGGTGCTTTATTATTTTTCCTCTCTGTCCAAGGAACGGTCTGGTTAGGGTACATGTAGAAGAACAGAAGGCAAAAGAAATAGGTCTTCCAAACTGTGGAATCACCCAGGGGACCTCCATAGACCACATACTTCTCATTTCAGTGACCCCCATACCAAAGAACCGCAATCAGCCATGCTCACACCCGCCCCGTGGAGGCAACCCTTAACAGCAGTGGATGGGAGACTGCCAAGGGCTAAGTAGATCTGGCTGGGATGGAAAGGGCACACGTGGACACAATGGACCATGCAGGTTGTGGGGGCACATTGGCTCTCTCTTGGTGACAGTGGGGTGTGATACCTCTTGGTTCTCTGCCCTTGAGTGGCCAAGCGGGAGGAATCTGTCCCATGGGGCAAATGTTAGGCTTGGTTGGGCACTGTGGCTAGGAAATTCTTCGTTTGTCTAAAGGAAATAAAAATGTGGGCAGACTATTTTGTGAAAAGCAGACAAATGCAGCCCCGAGGAGAGAAGAGCCTGTACCCAATGGGTAAGTGGAGCGTGGAGCCCTGGCAAGGAAGAGAAGAAAAGCAGGCCTGGGCTGAGGGCCACGGGCGGCCTGCCTGGTGGGAGCACCATTATTCCACCCCCTCCTGCTCTCTGTGGCTGGGAACACAAAGAGAAAGAGGGTGGGGTGGGAGGGCCTGGCCTCTCTCTCTGCAGAGGTCGGTCCACTGGCCTCAAATGATTATTGCGTTTAATGAATTGCAGCTTGTAAAAGGCTTTGAAGCTAGAAGGCAGAGCCTGAGTGCTGAGGATTCTTTTTCTTAAATCATTTTTTTTTCTATGACTCGAAAAACAAAATCTCTCTTGAGCAGAGAGCAACAGTCAAGACTGCCAACTTCCACTCAGGCTCACTTTTTTTTTTCTTTCGAACTGCAATTCAAAGGTGAGGACTACAAAATGTGGAAAAACTAAAGCACAAGAAGACAATGGGTTTGACATTTAGGCAGGAGGTAGGCGAAAATGTTAAAGGGGCCTCCACTGGAGCAATAACAATTAGCCCCATTAGCTTGTGCATAACCCATAAATGTAAGGAGCACATAAAGTGTGAGAGCAAATCACTGCGGAGCCCCTGGGAAAAGATCTGGATGCTGGAACCATCTCGCTAAACGGACATAAAAAGATCATACGGTGTGTCTTTCAGTGGCAATTAACCTCAATTACTATCCTATAGTCCATAAAAACAGCTGCATCAGATAGGTTCCATGTGGGATCTGTATCTGGGGCTGGGCTCTCCACACCAGTTATCCTATAGACAGTGATGGCGTTTGGGGCATTTTCAGACATGATATAAATCCTCACTTGCACTGTTTGCTCCTAACTATAAAAGAAAGAGTAGCAGGTGTGTCTTCCCAACCATCCCTTTACAGGCTGGGCATTGTGACAGCATCTTGCTGCCTTGCACCTCAGTAATGAGCTGGAGAAAAGCAAAGGGAAGGCAATTGAATTCACTGGGGTTCTTTGTGGCACCTTGAAGACAAAAGTTCAGCCTGGCCTTTCAGTTCACAGAGTTCCTTCCTCTGAAGAACACCTTGCTGATATTACCACTTTAGCCTGTCTGTGTAGTTTTATTTTGAAATTATTAAAGGCATTTTGTATTGGCATTTTCCCTCATTAACAGAAAATCAATGTTTCTATAAACATCAGAATAATTGCATGCCTGTTCTTTGGAAACATTTAAAAAAATTCTATCTCTTCTCCTGTGTCTTGTTCCTCCCGTCTCCCCTCCCTTACACTCCTTTCCTCTCCCTCTCTTTTCTTCTCCTCCTTCTCCTCCCTCTCCTTTCTCTGCTTTAGGCAATTTATTTTTTAAATTCTTTTACACATTTCTAGGATTTACCATTTATATAACATGCTTATTTCTGTTTCTTGTTCCACTTCTGTTTTAACAAGACTAAAGAAATACTTTATGGGGCACCTGGTGGCTCAGTCGGTAAGCATCTGACTTGAGCTCATGATCTCACAGATCGCTAGTTCGAGTCCCACTTCAGGGCTCTGTGCTGACAGCTCAGAGCCTGGAGCCTTCTTCAGATTCTGTGTCTGCCTCTCTGCTCCTCCCCCACCCATGCTCTCTTTCTGTCTCTCAAAAATAAACAAACGTTAAAGAAACAAAAGAAATACTTTATTTTAGTTGGTTTTGTCCATATTCTCATTCTTCGTAGTGGGAGTCCTGTTTCTCCACGTCTTTATTATGTATATTCATATATTCACAGGCAAGCATTTGTTGCCCATTCTCTTTTGCTACTTATTAGCAAAGATTGGACTCCAGTCTTTCCTGAAACTTTCTGTTAGTGTCTCTTAATACTTCTCACATCTTTTTCAATTTTTGCTTGTACTTAATGGTTTTCAAATGTTGTGATATTATGATTTATAGTAAGAAATGCATGTTTGGTTTTCCTCTCCCTTCTTGGCACAGAACTCCAAAATCCCTTGGAATTTTGTAAGAGAAGCTATCAGTTGATTAAGATGTCTTTTATTCTATTAATGAGGAGAGCTCCAGGTAACCAAGGAGTGTAAGCTGCTGGTTGTTAGGGGGAACTAACCTGATTAGAGGGTTGGGTTGGTTAGCCCCACCCTCTGACCTTGTGTCAGAAGAGGCCAGAGGCCCAAGTTCAGTTACCAATGGCCTGTGATGTAACCAATCATGCCTGGGTAGTGAAGCTTTCACAAACCCCCCAAAAAACAGGATTTCAGACAGTTTCTGGGTCAATGGACCAGAATCCATCCATGTGCCAGAACTCTATGCAGAAAGAAGCCCCTGACTTTGGGATTTTGCCCTCTGTATCTTCCTTTGGCTGTTGATTTGAATCCTGTGATTTCCTTGGCAATAGACTGGCAATCCAGTAAGGGAACTGATCTCCTGGGTTCTGTGAGCAGCACTTGCAAATCAATTGAACCCAAGGAGGCAGTCGTGGAAACTCCTCTTTTGTAGCCAGTCAGAAGCAGAGGTAATAATCTTGACCTGCATTTGGCATCCAAAGGGTGGTCTTATGGGCCTGGGTCCTTACCCTGTGGAATCTGATGCTGGCTCCAGGTAGGTCATGTCAGAATTGAGTTAACTTTGTGGGACATCTGGTTAGTGTCCACAGAGAACTGAGTTGATTGATTGGTGGTATGTCAAAGAAAAAACACTTTGGAAATGGTGTCAGAATTGGAAATGTACTGGTTCTGTGACCCGTGTAAACAAACGGCTTTGATATTTTTCCATTGACTGTTCTTTCTTATTTTCCTTGAAAGGTTGCTTGTATTTGTCCTTCATTTTGCCATCCTTATTTACTATATCCTTTTTTAAGAAAGCCATAGAATATACAAGAAAGACAAGACTGGATTCCAGCCTTGGCTCAATTTGCTCTTGGGCAAATCATAACTTCTTAGCCTCAGCTTTTCTGACTATGAAGTGGGAATAATAAGGCCAAGCTTTCAGAGCCATTATGATGGCTACATTGAATAGCATAGCTAGAACCTTACTTAAAGCCTTACCTCCCATTATTGTCTTCTAACTTTTTGGTATTAAAACATGGAACCTTAGTCTGTAGACTTTTGTCCTGTCAAGCTTCTTTTCTGAGGAGCA
Organism: Proteles cristata cristata; assembly: GCA_017311185.1. NCBI lineage: Eukaryota > Metazoa > Chordata > Mammalia > Carnivora > Hyaenidae > Proteles > Proteles cristata. Next base: position 1,972,603 of record JAESUZ010001773.1, on the reverse strand, counting down.
CACCTGCTTCACAGTAGCTCCATGAGGTTATGGAGATATGGTCCGGTTTTATTGGGGTTCAGGAATGTTATAGAAGTCCCCTCCATCCCTGGAGGGAATTGTATAATTGTGCTCCATTCTCAAAATCTTCAGTTTCCCAAGGGAGTGCGAGAGAGGAAAAGGGTGGCTGTTTCAGGCCCAAGGCACGGATGTTGTTGGGGAAAGAAAAGTGTGGGAAGAGAGTCATGTGAGATCCTTTCCCAGTGTAGTCAAAGTATTGGGCTGTGTCTATGTTAGGTATTTCATTTTATGATACTGTGTCAGGTTCCTTATTGAATCATCCAATAGTTAGCTAATACATGAGAAAACAGTGAGCAATAATAATGCAAGAAAGAGACAGAGAATATGAGAGAATGGGTCACGCCCTCACAGAGATAGAAAAGCTACAACTTGATGGTAGTTGCCGCTGTTGTGCTGGTGCATCAGTGGCTATGTTCCATCTGTGACTCAAAAATGGTAGGGCCAGGGTAGCTTCAGAAAGAGAAAACACAGAGTACTTTCAATTATGAGCACTCATACAAGAGCTGGGATGATAGAGAAGAGAGAGTGATTCCCATAGAATCAACTCCTGCCCATGTGAAAGAGGCAGTCACTTCAAAGGGCATAGCTATGATCTTAAGGATGGGTGTTCTGGGCCACTCTAGACAGTTTTATCTGAACTGAGAATTTGTTAGAAGACAAATATGTATCTCTAACTTCATCCATTTTTCTATTTCTCTGCCTGGCATTGGGTACACCAGCCACTGTTCTCAGATTTTTTCTTAGGAAGTAGAGAAAGGAACAGGGGTCCTAGAATGGCTTTCTGTATTTGAGGTTCTTCTGTGAATAGAGCTTTTAGAATACGTCTGTTGATCATCAGGATGAGATGCTAGAGTAGCGGTTCTCAAAGTGTGAATTCCCAACCTACTGAATCAGACATTCTGGGGTGAGGCTCAGCATTCTGGTTTGACAACCCCTTCAGGTGATTTGCAATTTGTGCGGATGTTTGGGCACAGCTGGATAAGAGCCCACGGTTTAAGAATGCAGACTGGGTTACCTGGGTTCTAATCCCAGCTAGAGAGTTTACTAATTGTGGGATGTCTGTGGGCTCTTACAAGGATTAGATAAGACAGTGTCTGTACACAGGATTTTAACAGGATCAGAATCATACCTGGCACTCACTAGATGGTACCTGTGGACCTGGGCAGAGTAGGGAGGAGTTGTGAGTTTGTTTGTTGAAAGGCTTGCTAAGGGAACTACTTATTTTTTGCATATCAAACCTGCCCATGTTCAGTGTTGTGGGTTCTTAATGACCTTTGGCCTTGTGTCCCACTGTTCTCTAAGAAGTGTGGAGAATGTTGCTTACGAGTACCCTAGTACTATTACTAGTACTCACGAGTACTAGTGAGTAGAATGGCTGCATCAAGAGTAAAAACACAGGCTGGCTGAGGCTAGAGCTGCATCTTACTTCATGTTTTGGAAGCTGGGTGGAGGGAGCAGGAGTTACCCAGTTTTTTTCCTCTTTGGCAACACTGTTCTTCCTGAACCCTGAGGAGTAATGAAGAGAGAAAAATGAACATTTTTGTGGTTCAGCTGACATTAAAATGGGAAAAAGCACATCACTGGAATTAGAATGTCCTGTTCATTTGTCACTTTTCCTTCAATTAAAATGTCTCTGCAAGCAGGAGAAAGAACAAGCCCTTGATGACCTCATAATTCATTGTTTCTAAGGAATATACTTAATTCCAGCGGAGAGAAATCTGAAATCGATTTTCCATTTCTGTCAGCCATTGACTGGCAGCCTCTCAGGTCCTCATGAAGGGGAGTACATGCTTTTTGTGGGGGTAGGCAGGAGCTGCTGGGGTAAAGGGGTTGGTAGGCAGTTGCTGAAGATCCAGAAGATCCATTTTCCTTCGCAAGCCATTCTGAGTCTTTTAGAAACTGCAGAGGAGGAACTTGGGCAGGCATTTTCATTGCAAGACTTTGCTAACTGTACTCAGGGCCAGTCTTAGAACCGAGATCCCCCTTCCAGGCTATTAGAAAAGAATATGAAAGGAAACAACTGCTGATAAAGGGCTAGAGTGCAGGGCAATAGAGCCTTCTCTGATAGGAAGATGGTGGTTAGAAAGAGGGTGTGTTCTGATGCTTTGGGTGAATAACATCCTTGGCCTCCACATCCCTGAGTTTGAGGTTAACTAAGGCTGTAACTGAACTTTGAACTCTCTGAGCATTATCTCTCCCCTCCCCCACCTGCCCTGCTCCTTCCCCAGTGGCAGGATTATGCCTTTTCTTAAACAAATGGGACAGGTCAGTATTCATCTCTGTAGTTAGGTCACAGAGAAAAAGTTCTGGACATGGTTCACATATCTTGTGCTGTGACAGGCTGGGCCAACATTGGACCCCCCCTAAGTGAGTAACACCACAGCCATCACCTTCCTACAAAGTCAACAGACTAGAGTATAGATCAATATAGAATTAAGCAGTGACACATTCACCCCCAAGGTCAGTGAAATGTCTGCTGGTTTTTCAAACGGTGTTTTTATGTAGAATTTACAGTTACCAGCTGTGCAAACACAGATGATAGGAACGGAAGTCACGAATGAGCCACACCTCAGAAAACGTATACTATATTTAACATTTTGTAACTTGATTCCACATAAATACACTTCCATTCCTCTTTACAGACTTAATTAAATTGAAATAATGCTCCAGGCAAAAACCAAATAGTTTGAGAGTTGACTACTCGATAGAAAGTAGCTGAATGATGAGCAAATCTATATTTCCTTAGCTATATTAGCAACCTTAAATTGCATTTAAATAGCAGATTGACATAGAGCACTGTAATTAGAACATTGTTTAGCTGAAGTCCTTCATTAGAAAGATAGAGTACTTTCTGGAGACCTGGCCAAGAGCGTATTCCCCACAGACTCCACGGTCAGGCTTCTGTTCCTGTAGTAGGCTGAATAGTAGTCCCCAAAGATAGTAGGTCTCAATCCCTGGAATGTGTGAATGTTAACTTATATGGCAAAATCTTTGCAGCTGTGATTTAGTTCAAGACTCTTGAGATGCGAAGATTGTCCTGGGTTATCAGAATGAGATCCCAATGTAATCACATGTATCCTAATAAGAGTGGTGCAGAGGAGAAGGCTGTGTGAAGCCAGAGCAGAGACAGAGGTTTAAGGATGCAGAGCTTGAAGAGCGGAGTCACATGGCCACAGGCCAAGGAGTGCTATATGGCACCCAGAAGCTACGAGAGGCAAAGAGCAAATTTGCTCTGAGAGCCTCCCTCATGGTCTTGCCAACACCTTGATTTCCACCCAGTGATAGTGGCTTTGGATTTGTAGCCTGCGGAGCTAAAAGTGAATGTGTGTTTTAAGCCCCAGGGGTGTAGTAACTTGTTACAGCAGCTGCAAGAAATTAACACAGTACCTACAGCCTCTCCCTGACAGTGAACCTGAGTGCAGGACTAGGGTGCTAGAGCAGACTTAATTCCAACAGTGGAGGCCTCTCTCAGCCTTACCGCCTTCAATCACTCCTGTAGGACACCTGTGGTCCTTCTGCAAATGAACTACATCTCCCCACCCCCCCACCCCCCGTTCCACTCAGACCCAGAGGAACAGCTGAGTGTGTAGGAAGTACACAGCTCAGACCCTCATTCGGGATCCTGTTATTCACACCAGTCACTCTATTTGGGACAGAGATGTAATGATCAGATAATTTAACCCATTTCCCCCCCCCCCCCCCCGTAAGCTACTCAGTGAACTGAGTGCACTTTCAGAATTCAGCAAAATTTATCTTCCAGTTCTTGACATCTAAGCCAAAACTTAGGTGAATCTCATTTAGTGCGAAGTTTACACAGAAAGAAGTGCTACTTTTCTTGCTTAAAGAGAAGCCCTTCCTAAAATCTAATCTCCCTTAAAAATTGTTTCTGGTCACGTGAGTGAGGAGCAATTTGTTTCTTCTCCCACCAACTACAGCAGTTGAGCCATCACAACACAAGCAGAGGATGTCACCTGTGGTGACAATATACATGGTCTCATCAGGTTTGCTCTTGTTGCTAAATGACTTCAGAGGATGTTACTACCTGTATTTGTAGTTTCAAAATGACCATTTTATTTATTAAGAAAACATTTTTAAGGTTTCTTAAATTAATTTACTTTTGAGAGTAAGAGTGCAAGCGAGGGAAGGACAGAGAGAGAGGGGAACAGAGGCTCTGAAGCAGGATCTGCCCTAACAGCAGCAAGCACAATGTGGGGCTCAAACTCAGAAACTGTGAGATCATGACCTGAGCTGATGTCGGACGTTCAGCCAACTGGTCCATGCAAGCTGCAAGGTCATTGCATTTTAGAACAGAGACCTCAGAAGTCTAGAGTGGCATCACATTAATTTCTGTTGTGTGACTGCTAATAGTGTCACGTCTAGGAGAATGTGTGTGACTAAATTAATTATAAGAGAGAAATATGGTGAATTCACCAGACTGATTCCCCTGAGCTTTATCTGTTAAGGTCTAATTGAGATAGATTCTAAATGTTAAAGTCAGTGGAGTAGCTTTTGCAGTATGTGTTCATTTTCATACCTCTGTGGATCTGTATACTTGCTGAAAAGTCCAAGTAGCGGGGCTCTGGATCTTGATTCTTTTTCACAGGATGTCTTAGTGCCTGAAAAAGTAGCTAAGAAGCCAGATATTGGAGGCAGAATCTGAGAGCTCAAATCTCACCTCTCACCACGTATAAGACATGTAACCTTGGGCATGACCTCCCTGGGTTTTAGTATCCTTAGATGAAAAAATAAGAATTACAATAGTTCCTGTCTCACAGTCTTTGCAAGGATTTTCTGAGATCCGCATGGAAAATATATAGCGTAATGTCTCCCACTAAGACCAGGAACAGGCAATGACGTCACCTCTCATCACTGTTTTTGACAGACCAGATTATAGAGCATATACCAGTAAAAGTAGCAGTGACTGAGAAAAATGAAGAAATGGAGAAAAATAAGAAAGTGTAAAAACATTTTATTGACATTATTGGCAATAGATGGGAATTGAGTACCCAGTAGTTGACCTGAGGGCTTTAGGCTTTCTGTGGGGGAAGGGGGAGTCTATCAAGGTACCTAGGAAATATAAAGAAGGAGGCATCCTTTTGTTTGTTTGTTTGTTAAAAGGACAGAAGCCTCTATTATATGGGAACCAGCTGGCACAGGTCAATCCCTGTTCATCCTTTGCTTTTAGTGGAGTGTCTCTTTATGATGAAACTACATCATTAGGATAAGTATTGGCTTCCAGTAACAAAGACTCAAATTACAGTAGCTCAAATAAGATAGACATTTATTTCTCTCTTGTGAACATGTAGGAGGCGGGCAGTTGAGGACTGACTGACAACTCTGTTTCACAAAATCCTCAGGACTTGGTCTCTTCTACTCAGTGCTCTGGTGTCGCTAGAGTGGGATTTTTGTCCTCAGGGTCCAACATGGTGGTTGGAATTCAACATCCTATCCAAGTGCCAAGAAAGGAAGAAGGGGTGGAGAAGAAAGAGACAGAGGATATCTTAAGCTTTCTTTAAGGGAGTTTACTGAAATGGCATGATAGTTCCCTCTATTTCTCATTGGTCAGCAATTAGAGACATGGTTACATCAAGCTGTAAAGAAACCAAGAAATGTGATCATGAATCTAATTAAAAAATTGGGGGTCCTGTTATTATGGAGAGGGGAAAGTGTCATGGTAATTTCCTAAACCCCAGGTCTCAGTCAGTCATTATTTTAACCAGGACATGTTGGTCTAACCTTCTTAGTATCAATGTCCAACTCCCATTATGCAATGTAAAAGATGTGGCTACCTCCAATTTAAAGTTGGAAATAGGAGAATCTATCTTCCTTCCTTGATTCTGATAAATCTGAATTTATCAGATTTATCTCTGATTGAGTTCTCACTGCAAGTGAGGGTCAGGAATCAGACATAACTGGATTGACATCCTAGTTCTCCCACTTAGTGGCTGTGTCACTTGGAGCAGATTATTTAAGCTCTCAGGACTTCAATTTCATTATGCTTTTATGGGCATGACACCCATACCCAAAGACTTTGTTAGGATTAGATATCAGTAGAGATGTTAAATATCTGGCATATAGGTACAGTTGATAGAATAAATAAGAACTTCAGTTTTCTCCTCTGTGAATACACATTATCCTTTGTTTTCTAGAAGCTTCTCTTCTGCTCTCTGACCATTTCTCCACTCCCAGCCTCCCAATACAACTTCTTTTCTCCCTGGTTTAGATGTTTTCTAACCAATTCACCTAACGGGGTAGCCCTAGCATATCAAGGTACACTATCAACAGCTGTACTTGCTATGTTGTTATTGAACACAGGAAATGAACTACAGCCAGAAGCACATTGCATGGACTGATGCTCACCCAGAAACATGCAGAACTCAGCTATACCCAAGATTTCCACATGCAAATGTGCATAGGGATAAGAAGTTCTCTTTTAATGAGCAGTAGATGATCAAGGTGGAATCAAATTTCCTGGAAGAGTTGGAGCAAATGTGGTCCCTAAAGTAGTTGCTTGGTGTTGACTTAAGGGAGTCTAGATTGACCAAGGACCAGTGTTCCAGACTAAATATTTGTATTCCCCAACATATATGTTAAATCAGTATATATTTGGAGGGTGGGTCTTTGAGAGGTGTCTAGGTCATGAGAGTGGAGCCCTCATAATTTATTAAAAAAAAAAAAAAAAGTTCAGAAAGTTCCCTTCTCTGCCCTGTCTTGTGAGGTTGTAGGGCCATCTACCAACTAAGAAATGGGTCATGACTACATGACTACTGATGCTTTGATCTTGAAGTTCCCAGCCTCCAGAGCTATGAGAACTAAATGTGTGTTGTTTATAAGCCACCCAGTCAATGAAATTTTGCTACAGCAGCTCCAGCAGACTAAGACAACCCGGCTCCTACCCAACCTGGCTCCCATGCTTTCTCCTCTGCTTGTCTTTGCTAACAGCGTCCTCTTTTGTCTCCTTAGAATTGTAAGTATTTTAATACTTACTTTATTTTTTCCTCTAGGGCTGCCATAACAAAGTACCATAAATTGGGTGGCTTAGAGCAATAGACATTTATTTTATTACAGTGCTGGAGTCTAGAAGTCTGAAATCAAGGTAGCAGCAGGACAAGGCTCCCTATGACCCTGGAAAGTCATTTTTTTTTTTTTTGCTGTGACCTCTTCTCTGGTGTAGCTGGTAATCCTTGCTTTGCTGCGGTATCACTCCAGTGTCTCCTGTTCTTGCATGGCGATCTCCCTGTGTATCTCTGATCTTTTCCTCTTAAGGGAAACCACACTCATGTTGGATTAGGTGCCAATTTAAAGATCTCATTTGAATTTGGTTACATCTGCAAAAACCTTGTTTTCAAATGTGGTCACATTCACGGATACTGAGTGTTAGGACTTTAACATCTTTTTGAGAGACACCATTCAATCCATAACACTTAGGTAAAATTTTGAGAAATTATAATTAAGTAGAACAGATTCAAGTTTAACCATATGCAAGTTTCACTGACTTTTAATTGCATTCTGATAATCTGGATTAGCAGGAAATAGGATAGGAGAGGATGGCAGAGAATAGGATAGAGTCCTGTGCTGTTGGCACTGGAGAAGTTGAGCACCCGGTGTGAGCTTTGGAACTGAGTCTTAAATGTGAATGTCACCATTGCCAGATAGATCCCAAAAGGTGAACCATTTTCATCCTGCTTAGGGTTGGAGCTGGGATGTTCAAGGAAGAGGTGACCAAAGAGGTAGTTGCATAGGTGGTCAAAGTCAAGAGGCAGGTTGTGGTAACCTTGTATGTACATGTGCATAATTTTCTGAGTGACCACATTCATGTGAATGAGTGTGAGTGTGAAAGTTTGTGTGTGAGTGGACGTGTATGTATGTGGTAGATGCGTGTGTGTGTGAAATTTCTAGAAGGCAATAATGGGAACCCTGGATATTGATAGCAGTTAGGTGGGTGGGGAGAAAAGACCATCACAAGGGCAGACCAGCTAACTATAGGAATTTAGAATGTGACTTTCTAATGAAAGGGAACACAGAAGATTATGTAAAATTAGAAACCTGAAAATATGTGCCAGGTCTATATTCAGTTGCCTTATGTTTCTCTTCCTCCATTATTTAGGATGAATGGCTATAGGCCAGATCCAATTGTAGTTTTTGCCTCCGATTTTCTTTTTTAATGAGAAACAAACACTAGTATTTTTTATTCTCTCATATTTAGGAAACTATATCTCTTCCTCCCTCTTTTTTCATTCTACTCTAATATAAGAACCACCAAACAGATTGAGATCAGTCTTGCCAAGAAAGTTTTATTATGAAAATGAAAATGCACAGAGAAAAGTTTTAGTCTGAAAATACAAGGTATTTAGATAGCTTTAAAAAAAAGGAAATCTAAATTTTAATCCATGGGCACATTTTGCTGTAATTATTTTATTTTCCATTATCAATAAATGTTAAACTATAGAGCAACCAAAAACCTATTTGGGAACCTAGTACCAGTGGATGAGCCATTATCTCTACCTATCCCACTTATTCTCACTTTACTTCCCAAGTCCTTTGATGTCACATTCAAAGAGTTTTACCGTAATGAAATAATGCAAAAGAACGTGACAGGATGGAAAGTGAAACTAGCTTTGAAGCTATTTTTCCTGGAAAAAGAAATGTAAGAATTCCCAAGAACAACATACACCAACGGGAGATGAATATCCTATAACTTTTTCTATAAAATAAATATGAATCAGAATATGGTGCCCTCCACATGGAAGACACTAAATAAGAACTTGTTTATGATGATGGTGGTGGGCGTGGTGATTCTAGATCTGGAATAACTTGAACCAAGAAGAATATTCATGTGGCAGATTGAGTTTTTCGAAGATGGCCATAATAAGATGGCCTTAATTAGATGGCCATCACAAAAATTTCTCTTCCCACCATATGTTCTTACAATGTGACCTTGACATACCTATGTTGCTATGTCAAGGTATGACTTTGACTTATGTTTGTGTATGTTTCCTCCCTCTCATCCTCGGCAGACCTTTGTAACTACTGTCCTGACAGAATGTGGCAGCAGTGAGGGGGGATGACTTCCAAAGCTAGGACACAATATATAGTAGGGCTTCTATCTGGTGTTCTGTCTCCCTTTCTCCCTGTTTCCCTCTCTTCCCCTCTCTCCTTCTCTGATGATCTTTAAAGCCCAGCCAGCAGTCTGAGGAAGAAACCTTACACGGAGAGGCCATTTTGTGGGTGTTCCAGCTGATAGTGCTAACTAGGCCTCCCCACTAATGGCCAGCATCACTGTCAGAGTATGATTGAAGGAGTCTTCAAATGACTCCAGCCCCTAGCCCTCAGCCTGCACACCTTCCAGCTGAGGCCCCGGATCTGACAACCTGTCTGAATTTCTGACCTACAGGAAATGGGAGAGATAATAAATAATTATTGTTTAAAATAATTAACTTTTAGGGAGTAATTTGTTATGCAGCAATAGCATACCTCCTTAGAGAATTCAGGGATGCTACCAGATGATCCACTTAGGGAGCTGGGAGATTCTGCTTCTTGTAGCATTATCTTGCTTGGCTGATGCAACAGCTTTCTTTCTGTCCTGAGTGTTCCTTTTTGACCCAACTTCTCATCATTGCTGGCCTCAGCCACTAGGCTCTCAAAGGCTCTTCAAACTGAGGCCTCAAAGTTATGGTTAGGGCTTCATAGTCTATCCAAATCTTTATTGTGTGGTCACCTAATATACTTGTTTTGAATTTTTGCCTATGTTGTATAGATAAGTGCTCTCCAACCTTCTAACAAGCTTTCAGATACTGCTGTTGCCACAGATCAATGAACCACAGTTGAAATCAAGAATAGAGAAGGTTGTATGGACAAAACAAAACATTTTTATATGATTCATCTCTAAGGAGAGAAACCAGAGATAACACTGTAATTGATCATCTACAGTGTATTAAGACCCTACCTAGACATTCATATATATCTCCTTTAATCCTCATAGCACTCATACAAGATAAATATTATCTGCACATTGACTCTATAGTAACTAACGTTCATAGAGGTTAGGTAAGTAAGCAAAGCTAGGGCTCCTCAAAAACTATATCTTTGCCATTGTGCCATCCATCTTTCATTCTTCCTAAGCCTGTGATTTGTTCTCTGGTTATCATTTTATTTTGAATAAAGAGATACTTTTGTAATGGGCCTGTGCAATAGAATCTGCAATTACAAAAATGCTCTACATCTAGTCTTTCTAATATTGTAGCCACATCTGGCACTTGAGAATGTGGCTAGTGTGACTGAAAAACTAAAATTTTCATTGAATTTGATTTTAATGAAAAATTTAAATATTTATAGCTATTGGCTAAGAAAAGTGGCTAATTCCCATTGGCTGCTGTATAGGTCAGTACAGCTTTATGGAACAGGTCCTCGGGTCATTGAGTTTGAAAGTTGACTTGGATTTGCACTGTAGGTATATATGCCTTGACCCACCCCCCCCCCCAACATGTGAGACATTTAAAGCATTTAATACAGTGCTTGTAACTTTTGTCCATAATCTTTACTTCTCTCTGCTTCCCTTTCCTAAATCAATGGCATTGAACAACTTCGTTCTTTTGGATTCACATCCTTTAAACAGAAGTTTTAAATATGGTACAAATACTGGAAGCCACAAAGAGGAAGAAAAGCCAGGTCAGGAAGAGGGAGGAATTGCTGGGGGGTTGTCCCTAAGAGACTAGAAGAATAACAAGTGGAAACCACTATTCCATTCTTTGAAGGTTTTGGTAAAGAGTGGAAAAGATGTGTTCAGATTCTTTACTTTTCTCTTGGGACTTCTACCAATTGGAAAGCTTTCATTTTTTTTTTTTTTAATATTTTTATTTATTTCTAGGAGAGAGAGAGAGACAGCGTGAGCAGGGTTGGGTCAGAGAGAGAGGGAGACACAGACTCTGAAACAGGCTCCAGGCTCTGAGCTGGCAGTCAGCACAGAGCCCGACGTGGGGCTCGAACCCACGAACCGCGAGATCATGACCTAAGCGAACGTCGGACGCTTAACCGACTAAGCCACCCAGGCGCCCCTGGAAAGCTTTCAGATATGAGGAAAAGAAACCTTGACTCACATGGCTTTAAACAATGAAGAAGTGTATTATTTCACATAATTGCAAGTCCAGCGCAGGGTAGTCTTCAGAGTCCAGGCACTCTGAACAGCCACTCATCCCTATGAACAGTGAGACACTGCAGACATTTTATTTGTTTGTTTATTTGAGGGATAGGTATTCAGGAATTTTGGTTAATGATAATGCCTAGGACTTTGTCATGGGTTGAATGGTTAATGTAACATGAACTCAATTATCGTTATCATCAACAAATATTCATTGAATGTCAACCACATACAGGACACTGGGGTTTGGTACTAGAGACTCAAAAAATAGATAAACCCCTTCATTTAGAGTTTGGAAAGAGCACACAGGCTTTAAAAGATGTGCTGAAATTTACTTTCCAAGGAAAATTGCAATCTACTTGTTTCAGGTCTATTTTCCTCTTAACTCATTCATTCAAGGGTTCTTAGGGGCTATGATTGACCAGGTGCTGTGCTAAACGAAGAGTGGGGTAGAGTAGTAAGGATATAGAGAAGAGAAGGAGGGGTGCCTGGGTGGCTCAGTTGGTAAAGGATATAGAGAATAGAAGAAATAGTCCCAGGTGCTGTGCTAAACCAAGGGTGGAGTAGAGTGGTAAGGATATAGAGAAGAGAAGAAATAGTTCCAGCGTAACCGGGAGCTGTTCAACCCCCACAGGTATAGTCAGAGCTAAACAGAAACGCTGCTAATCTTTGTGGAAGCCCAGAGAAGCAGCTTTTTTACTGTGATGTTTGGAGCACTGGTTGCTTATATCTGCCTAAGAGTGAACTATAGACCTGGGATTGCACCAGGTGCTTGAAAAATACCTCATTTAATATAATTTAATTTATCATTCATTGGGGTCCTTTTAAGTAAATATTCTTACCCTAATTTTACATTCACATAGATTCCCCCTGGATGGTAACTGAAGCTTCTTTGAAAGGAGTTAAAATATCATCCCTGAAACACTCCCAATATTCATTTGAGTGTGCTTATTTGCATAAGGGGGTCTGAGGTTTAAGAAGAATTTGAACTCTTAGGTGGGAACAGTGGGAGAATCTTTGGGAGAAAAGTCCAAAAGGAGAGGAGTTGGTCCACTGAGTTGACCCTTCTGATGATTTGCTCACGGCTTAAAGGTTTGGAGATGTCTGGATACAGATAGGGCCTTTATTTACTATCTATCACTATCTAGGGAAGAAAAGCTATCAAACTTTGGAACCCAGTTAGTATTGTTGTATCATTTTGGGAATTCCTTGACTGACCAAAACATGTAAGAGAGGAAAGTCCTCTCTTGTTCAAAACAGAACTGTTAAGAAACAGTAGTGGTGGTGCCCACAGGCTTGAGCAAGGAGGATCAAGATGGTGGCAGGGATGGTGGTAGAGGTTTCTCCTGACTGGCAGCCAATCTGCTCCACTGGCAAGGAGAATCAGTCACTCTTAGGTGAGTGAGATGACTGTGACATTAATGATAAGGACAAAATTCCAGCTACCAAATACACTGCATTGTGTACTTGGTCTGAATTTAGAGTCCGTGTTCACCCATCTTCCTTAGCAGTTCCCAAAAATCCTTGGGGAGAGAGGATCTATTAAAAAAAAAATGAAACCAGAAATGACTTGCCTTTAAACTGGCTGGGGGAGGGATAGGGTGGTCAAGCCAGTGAGAGTCAGGGATGTATAAGTGCCTAGATTTTTATTCCTAGTGTAGTGGAGCTTTTTGAGTTGCCTACAGAGGAGAAAACTGAAGGTTATTCATTGCTCATGGTCATGGAACCAGGACACAGCAGAGCCAGGATTCAAACCCAGATTCTTTGGACTATGAATGTATTCCTCTTGTGAGGTGACCTCTGAATACAGGCTTTGTAAGTGGAAAGGGAGCATTTAGATCATTCCAGAGAAAGATGCAGCCAAGTTTGCAAAGACTCACAGGTTGAAAGAGCAGCATGTTTAGGAGGCCAGGCCACATAATTTGTAACACAGCAAGACTGATGGTAGACATCACAGGGAAGTGACAAGAGGTGAGCCTGAAGACATATCGGGGTAAGTTGTGCAGAGCTCTGTGTGCCTTGCTAAGGCACAACATCTAGACCTCTCTTAACTCCCCCTCTCACTTTTTGATAAGTACAAAAATGGAATTTTCTCCTTTATGGTTACTTGAAATATCAAGTACAGTAAATATGTTGACCAAAAAAAATCACAGTAGTGGCAATTTTTAGAATGCGAATTTTCAAATGACTATGTTGTTGAGTTCATTTGGTATTTTCTTCCTTTGTTGCCTGAAGGTAGGTAGACATTTAGAGTTATGGAAATCAGGATGAGTCTGTTAAAACTCTATAAAAGCAGTGCAGAAGGAGAAAGAACAGATTCAAGAACCATTTCAGAGAAAGAATTGAGAAGAGCTCACATGGTAGAGAATTACTGGATTGTTAAGCTGCCTTGATTATTAAAGACTTTTGCTTTGAACCAGGAAGCTGCATAGACATTGGAATTTGATTCCAAGTTCAAGAATGACTGCAAGAAGTGAATTTTAGACTTGATAGATACTCTGCTATTCACAACATCAGTATAAATGGGTGTTGTGTGTCAAAATGAAAGCATCTATGGCTTTAACAATTTCTCCCTCAAAGCAACCAGGTACTTCACCTCATGCATATCATTTATTATAGTCACTGCAAATGATTGTTGCAGGCACTGTTGGAAGTGCCTTGCATGTATCATCTCATCAAATCTCACAGTAACGCTGTGGATTAGTTATTATTATCTTCATTTTATAGAGAAGGGAATGGCACCTCACAGCGAAGATCATACAGCTGGCTTAAGTGCTGAAGTTGGAGTAAGAACTCAGGCCTGTTTCATGTCAGAGTCATTCTGAGTGTGTGAGGACCTGATGCAGAGGGAGCTCAGGGGTGAGTTAGTGAGTTAGTTGGTGAGTTAGTACGTGGTCGTGTTCCCCTTTATCACCCAGGCAGACATATAGGCAATGTGAGCAGCAAATGCCTCCTGGAGTCGGGGCACATCATTGTTGTAAGGAAATCTTTATTCTGTGCCAGAGGAGACCCCTGTAGGCCTTTGGTTTGAAACAGAGAAGGCAACACTCCATCCCCATGCTGATCCAGATGGAATATGAAATGGGTCTAGGAGCACACAGAGCCAGGAATAGAATCTCAAGAGAAGACAGAGAATTCTCCGACACCTCTGGCTCAGGGGCCTGAGCCATTAAATGACCTTGACTTCCTTACCGGGGTTATTTTAAATACTTTGTGCGTCAGTTTTTGTGCTTAATTTTTTTTTTACAAAAAAGGTGATTATTTAAACAGAATTCTGAAAAAATTCTGATCCTGTTTTGGCTTTAGGAATTCAGACATCATAAAATCCTGGAGCAGCTTTTAAACCTTTAACAATAGGCTGCAGCTGTGAAAGAAACAAGTTATAAATGGTATTTAAACACAAATTGAATTCTTTTCTCCCAACCAATAAGGACTTCAGTCCTGGAGCCACAGGCTACCAGTCCCCTTATCATCTATGGACAGCTTTTTATTTGTCATGGATTCTGGAGGAAGAAAAGTGCATCATGCATGCTTATCTAATGTAGTTGTTTTAAACTTAATAGATGGCTTTCTAAAAGCCACTTGTGCATTCTTTCTAATAGGACTACAACTTAAATTGCTAAGGTTTAAAAGTGCACAAAGATATCATGAAAGCTCTTGGCTACTGTCAAACTCTGTTCTCGGTGCATTTGGCACCTAAATCTAGGCCAAACAAGTCCCAGCTGTAATCACAGTACTGAGGTTGATCGTGGCCAACCTCAGTACTGTGATAGATGCCCGTAGAAATTAGGAAGAGAAAAGCCATATCTAAAAGAGTTGAAATTTGTTACCACATAACTGGCAGAGGCTGAACAGAGTAATGGTGGAACAATGAATCCACATTTCTTTGGAAGAGGAAACTAAGTCAGAAAGGAACAACTTATAAATGTGGGAGGAGAGTAGGTACTGAGTCTCCCAAGGTTAACCACAATGCCAGTACTTGTTTTCCCAAGTTGGAAAAAAACAAAGTTTTGCACCACCCAAAATGAAGTCAGACCAAGCCCATCATGTTTTAAATATGTGGTGATGCTTTCTTTAGAAAGGGCCCCTGAAGAAGACATAAGAAAGAACAGTTCTGCCCACAGGCCCCGTTGAACACTGACTTTGACAGCTCCTGTGGGCTTTTATGTGGCTATTTATTCTGAATAAATAATGGAACCACATTCTCACGCAAGGACTGCTAATTCTGCAGCCTCCTGAGATCCAGAAGTTACCACAAAACCAAACCTTGTACTTACATGTGCAAGGGGGTCTGGAACTCCAACCAGAAGCTTGCGTCTCTCTCTGTCTAGCTAATGTCAGGAATCTTTGTTCCTTTTGTGTTTAGAATGTTCTCTTGTTGATTGGCTGGTTGGTTGGTTGGCTGTGTATTCCACAGTTACATTTGGAGGTAGTGATGGAGGAAGGGAACATTTGGATAGATTTGGAAAAAGGTTGACGACTACCTCTTTCACATGAATCTTGCTATACCATTAAGTGTCCAGAGAGATGTCTTATCAGTTATTTAGGGGGTAGAGGGAATGAGCAATTGACTGATCCTTCTCACTGAATGATGCTTTGGGAATATGTGCTAAATAGCCGAAAGGAAGGGCCAACTACTCTTCTCTTCAAGGAGGTCTCTCAAATTTCTCATCTTGTGGTCACCAAAGGGGTTCACATGGTTCGCTGTACTGAGGGAGGGAAGTGAAATTAAATGCATATCCCTTTTTTGCTGACCACTCAGGACAACAATTATCCCTCATTGCCATACTCCCCAGGCCCACAGGGAGCCCTTTCTCACTACCAGGCCCTTTGGAAATTGAACTCCAGGTCAATGAGAATTAATGGAAGAAAAGACAAGGAAGGAA
This sequence comes from Proteles cristata cristata, assembly GCA_017311185.1. Classification (NCBI taxonomy): domain Eukaryota; kingdom Metazoa; phylum Chordata; class Mammalia; order Carnivora; family Hyaenidae; genus Proteles; species Proteles cristata. The sequence goes on along the minus strand of JAESUZ010001773.1, from coordinate 1,956,520 downwards.
GGAAGGAAGGAAGGAAGGAAGGAAGGAAGGAAGGAAGGAAGGAGGGAAGGAAGGAAGGAAGGAAGGAAAGAAGGAAGGAAGGAAGAAAAAGAGGGAGGGAGGAAAGAAGGAAAGAAAGAGAAACAAGTGGGTCTTCACTCTAACAGTGGTCAGACTTCCACTTGAAAACAGATGGAATGAAATACAGAGTGTGGTTACTATAAATAGAGAATGCATAAAACCCTATCCATTAAATTAGGTACACATTTTTACTTCGACCTACTTGTAGCCATTCACGTGATTCTTTTTACTTAGATGCTATGGAACAGAAGTTTTTTTTAAGTTTCTTTATTCATGACAGTTGTCTGCAGAACCACATATTTGAAAAAGGTGGACGAACTTGTAGTTTCCTCAGTAACTGCCTGCGGATGGCTTCTCCCTCTCATCATAGTTCCTTGAGGGAGACCCTGGTTCTTACTCACTGTTAAACACCTAGGACTTTGTGCATGGGAGCCACTCTGCAGATAGCAAATGAATGAATGGGCAACAAAGAGAATTAAAGAGTTAAGAATTGAGTGCCTTAGTAACAAATGCACTAAATAAGCATTAAGTGTAATTGCTATGTGCATCCATAACAGTGACAGAAGGGTGAAAAATACTTTTTATGTTTACGTGAAGATTCAGTTTTAGGAATGAGTGATGGCAACAAAAGGTAAGGGTCAGAGCATCAGTGAAGCTGCACAGAATCCAAGGACTGCCACAAAAGTAATTAGTAGTCAGTGGCAGGATAATTTTTAAAGACTCTAATCAGTCAATTGCAAGGAGAATTAAAAAAAAAAAAGCTAAGAAGCATCAGCTTGTCTTTTAACCCATATCTGTATGACTCAACTGCTTTCTTTAAGTATGTCAGTCTTCCTAGGGCATAACATTGACCTTTAAAAGCCACTAAATTGTCAAGATTTGTCCCCCTCTTCCCTTCCCCCTGAGACTAATCATTTACTCTTCATTACATATTTTTAAATGCCTATTATAGATCATTGCATTAGCACTGTGGAATAGAAAAAAGGTTGTACACACAGTCCTTACTTTTGTTACTTATAGCATGTCTTAGTCTGTTTAGGCTGCTGTAACAAAAATACCATAAACTGGGTGGCTTATAAACAATAGAAATTTAGGTCTCACAGTTCTGGAGGCTGGAAGTCTTAGATTAGGATGCCAGCAGGGTGCCTCTTCTGGGTTTCAGATTGCCGCTTGTTATTATATCTTCACATGGCAGAAGGAGCCAGAGAACACCTTAGTGATGGCTCTGTATGGGCACTAATTCCATTGGTGAGAACTTTGGCCTTAATCTTCCCACTTTCCAAAGACCCTACCTCCTTATACCATCACCTTGGGAGTTAGGTTTCAACATTTGAGTTTTGGGGGCACATATCTTACCATAGTATAACCTCATTGGGGAGAATTGCCCATGAAAAACTAAGGTAATCAGCAATGAAAATGACCACACACACACACACACACACACAAATGTTGGAAGGCAGTATGTGATCAGAAACTTGAATAAAGGAGTCCACCTGGAGCTTTGCCTTCTTTTAGGAGCCATCACTTCCTCATCCTAATACAAGGATTATTATAGAAGCCATATTCCCATAGCATGAACCCACCTGCCATTAAACCCAGAATCGAATGGACCAAGAGTGGCACCTGACTACGCTGGACTAATGAGATTCTTTTCTAGGAATTTGGAATTTGGCATATGATTCCAGTTTTGTTTGGTTATCCGCCTTTGTAGAAGAGACATGAACATTGGTAGTGGCTATTTTCTACCACGACAAAGGAAAGAAAGTCTGTTGCTGTGTGTGAAAAGAATGAAGCAAATGCAAGGAGGGAAACAAAGATAAGAGAAGGTGAAAAGGGACTCTCGTTCCCCCAGGGGCTCTAGTCCTTATTGTCAAAAATTTTGAGATTCAGTTTTCTTCTTGTCTTGCTACCCATGAGACATCTCTGTATCCATTTAAGGGTGTACTTCTACTTGCTCCTAAAGAAAACAGCTTCATCTTTAACAGCCTGACTAGCTGATCTGACATCTGGCTGCCTTGTATCAATGGAGAAACAGGGAATTCCTGGTCCAAGGTGAGGACACTTTCCTAATTGCTCCTTCCTCCTGCCACGTGTGTCCACTAGTGCCTCTCATCTCTTACCATCTCACAGTTGTGTTCTTCCAAAACTCTGTCACTACCCTTTTATTCAGCCTCCAAAGCGGACAAGCCTTACAAATATTTCATCTCATTTAATCTTTGCAGTAATCCTTTGAGGTAAATACTGTTAACTCCAGTTTGTAGATAAATCTCATGCACAGAGAAATTGAGCAATTTGCCCACCGTTATATATCCAATAAATGATGGAGCCATGATGTGAACAGAAGCAGTGTGACTCCTGAGCACATGCTTCCAACACTAAGCTCCTCCCCCTTCTACTGGTATGACAGAGGGACCATTATGTAGAATGATCTTTTCTTGAGCGCTTGAAACCATTAGGATGATTCTATCTTTCCCTTTCTGTATATTAGTGTCATAAAACATAAACCTCATTGCACACATGAGGTTGGTGCTTACTAATCCCTTTCCTCTTGCTAGACACTGGAAGTCTAAATTCCTTGCTCTTGCTTGAAGTTAAGTTGGAGACAACACTGTATATTGGCCAAAGGAATGGGGCAAAAGGTGATACATGCTCCTTCCAAGCCTGGGCATAAACTTCTACACACAGTTTTTTATGCTCTTTCTTCTTCTTCCTTGTGTATAAGGAGTGGATCATGGGGATGATGGTGGCACAAGCTATGAGGAAGTTAGATCTTTGACACATTCCATGGAGATGAGCTATCTAGGAGAACCATCCAACTCGCATGCCCTGTGACATGAGCGGGAAATAAATGGTTATTGTGCTGAACTACTGCAATTTAGGGTGATTTGTTACAGGAGCTGCCAACTTTTCCTTATTGATCCACCTACTGAATTCCGAAAATTAGGTGAGCATGCTGGCAGCCAATAAAGTAAGCACTTAGGTGTAGAGATCAAGATTGTTTTTTATGAAAGTTTCATCCTTTAAGAAATTGGATTTGTGGTGTTAATAAAAGAAAGTATTGATAATATTCTCAAAAGACCCTCAGCCCAGTGCTTCTGTGGTTGTTAAGAGGACAGTAACACGGGAGTCTTTGCCATAGCTGATGGAGCAAATCTTTCTGTGGTTCCTTAGAGCAATTCCCTGGGTGGTGGGGTCAGCTCTGTGCTTATGCAGGGACAGGGATTTCAGTCAGAATGCGGGAGTTACATCTCAGGACAGGATGCTCAGGGGTTGAGGTCCAACTTACACAGAGGCTGCATTTAGTTGTTTTTTGACAGGAGTGTAGCAGGATAGAAGGGTTTTTTTTCCCCTCAACTTACATACAGTGTGACCATTCAGTCTCCTTGAACCCATCACTGTCAGGGCTTTCTCCATTCCTTCATGTTAGAAAGGGGAGTCACTGATGTCCAGATGGAAAACCTCTGGCTTGGGTGAATAAAGGAAGATACAATGATGTGGAATTGATTAAGAATGAACCCTTATGTTTGCAGGTCACCTATTGCAGCTATAGACTAAAAACGGTTTCCTTAGTTTAGGAAGTCTAAACTGGAAGCTGACAAAATCTTTTGGGGAGGTCATTGAAAATATGCAGTAAAAGTGGCTAAGTTTAATGTTAATCTCATCATTAAGTCAAAGGTCAAGGTTTTATTTCCAATTACATTTATCATGAACTTATCGAAATGGGCTTGCCACATTTCTAAATGATCTCCACAATCCCTGCATGGTTTTGTTAAATTATTATCTTGCAAATGAACTGTCTGGCTTCCCTAGTGCAAAAGGCTCTCTACCTCACCGCATGAAGGTAAGGAGAGACACAGGGCTAAAATCTATGCTTTTGTTCTATTCTTACAGTTTAAATTAAATGACCGAAGAATCTCCACCATTTCTTCAAAGTACGCTGGGCTGCCAAGAGATTGCAACATTAAGATTAAAGACGTGAACTTTGGAGATGTCATGCTGAAAATAATCTATGGCAGTTGTTTTTCTATATTATTATCTACTCAACTGATACTTCTTCAATGTCTCCGTGTTCTATGCACTAAATGCAGCAGAAATGATACCTCCTGTCTGGTGAGGCAATTATTTACAGTTTGTTGCCACTCCTGCTAGAGCAAACCCAATTTTAATACATTAAAAGATGGAATCCAGAGTCTGGCACATAGTGGGTTCTCAGTAAATGTTTGTTGAATGGATGCATGAGCCCGTTATGAAATCTGAGAAATTCAATGTGAGCAGCCATATAACATGACCTCTCCTTTACCTTGGTCTGTATTCCTGTGAAAAGGACTCATTCTCCTACTTCTCAAGAGGAAACTACTTGTTTCTATAATGTATTCATGCAATCAACATTTGCTGAGCAGCTGTTTTGTGGTGGGCACAGTGCTAGGCACACTGGCTAAGAGCCGCCTAGGTTCTGATCTCTACTTGCAGTTGCAATGTACTGGTTGACCCATGCTTTATTGACTTGGGTAGTTAGGTAATTACTCAGTTAAGCACTGCTGCCTTTGAAAATGTTTCCTTTCTTTCTCCCTGAATTATTCCAAGAGAGGAGAGAGGGAGGCAGCTGATTGGTATGAATGTCAGGGCCATAATAAACCTTGATTTACTTAAGGGTACGTGAAATGAAACAAATCAAGTGTTAACCAACATTTTCTTTGAAATGAGGTTGGGAAGGATTAGCTTAGGGGAGGGTATCATTAGAAAGAGAAGAGCCATTAATCACTGTCCCAAAATAATCCAAGTTGAATATCTTATTGTTTAATTATTTTTAATCTTTTGGAAATACAGAGCTGCCCCAGGGTGTTTTCTTTTCTCTCTCCCTCCTACAGAGCAGCCTGCTCTGGGAGCTGAAGTCCTCCTGTGTATTCCTTGAACTGTATCCAAATTCATTACAGATAGACTGTGAAGTGGACGTAGATGGTGAAGCTGGTGAAGAAGAGAAGGCAGGAGGGAAGGCAAGCCAGCGACAGTAAGTAGCCAGGGCTGGTTTTAAAAGTTGAAAGGTGATCTTTGACCTTCTCATGACTCATAAAGCACTTTATGACTCCCACCCTTTGGTCAAGAATTTTCAAGCTTAACAAAAGGGCTTTTAGCTCAAATGCCATTTTAACCAAGCTTCACAAGGATGACTTATTTTAGTTTCTGTGTTGACCAAGGAAAGTCCTTCGCTTTGACTACCTAATAGCCCACCAACTTGGATGAGCCCATGTCTGTTTGCCAGGTCATGTACTTTGTCCAGGCCTAGAACAAGGGGAGTGAGGTTTGTTGTCTCAGTGGTGGGAAATGGATCACAAGATGTCTGATTTAGACACATAGATGGATTAGGACTGCCAATCGGCAAAATAAAGAGAGCAGAATTTTCCAGTTAGGAGCCATTCGAAGTTCTAAACCCTCACAAGGCAAGCTAATGGAATCCCTGGAGGAGGCTTTCTGGGCTCAGTACCATAGGCCCATCCCCAGGACTCTCTATTACTTTTAGGATTCAGCATCAGAATCTCAGATGCTGCAGTATGCCTGATAGAGTACCTGTTATCCCCTTTACTACTGTTGAAATGTCCATTTGCCCTCTGAGAAAGGCAACTATCAGAGACCATGATGGGATTCAAAGGTAGTTCAGATGCTCTGTGACCAATTTGTTCAGGGAGTAAGTTATAGAAGACCATAGGGGATAGAAGATTTGAACTTTCCGTTTTCTTTTACCTTCCTCCTCATATTTTCTGAACTCTATTTTCCAAGCCAAAAAACACGATTAAAGAATTATAACCAGTCTTCTTTTAAGAGACCTGGCAAATGCTATTGTGGTAGATTAAAGATGGCTACAAATTGTCCAACATTTAATGCCAAGTGGGGTCTATGTCCCTTCAGCTTGAATCTGGACAAGATTCTGGGACTGCATGACCAATTGAATTCTTTGGAGGTGACACCTCTGTGGCACTTTGTGGCAATTGATTTCCAGAATATGTTGGTTGGGTTCAAGATAAGGCATCTGAATATGGTGATACATAGGGGCCTCTCATAGTTTTGAGAAGAGGATCACATTTAACAGGAGTCTAGTAATTTCCAGGTTCTGTGCCAGCTTTGAGGGACATGACTATTCATATATGGCTCCCGTTTGTAAGAAGTTCACCATCTAATGGAAATGAAAGATGTACATGAGACATCACGATTTGGGCCAGTGATGGTACTGATGGGATACAGGCTAAACAAGACTGCACAGCTTATCCTGAAGAGCGTGACCGAGAACCCCATTTTAGGCTGTACTAGCTGTAAAAATATGGGTTTTGGAGTGATTCCTGGGGACTGTGCAGGAAGTCATCTGAACAGCCTCCACTGAAAAGGTGACAGTTCAGCAAGATTTTGAGAGAGTGGGAGTTTGTGCTCCTAAATCCGGAGTCCTGGCAGCCCTACATGTTGTGAGAGGTATCATATGACAAGTACTAAGATGCTTCCCTAACCAAAAATACCTTCCTCACTAGTCCTACTACGGTGATCAAAATTTCTACCATATTCAGTGTGCCTGGGTGGCTCAGTCAGTTAGGCTTTCGACTCGTGATCTTGACTTAGGTCATGATCTCACGGTTCTGTGAGATTGAGCCCTGCATGAGCTCAAGCCCAATTCCTGCTCTGTGCTGACAGTGTGGAGCCTGCTTGGGGTTTTCTCTCTCCCTCTCTCTCTGCACCTTCCTCTACTCATACTGGCATGTGCTCTTTCTCTCTCTCAAATAAATACACATTGAAAAAACTTTTACAATATTCAATCTTTGAATAGGCTTAGAAAGTCTGAAAAATTTTAAATATTTTTTGGAAAAGATAACACAGTAGGTCATTTTTTAGTCACTCACATGTTGACACAAATTTCCTTTTTTAAAAAATTTGTTTGTTTTGAAAGAGGAAGAGCACAAGAGTGGGGTAGGGGCAGAGAGAGAGAGAGAGGGAGAAAGAATCCCAAATAGGACATGGTCAGTGCAGAGCCTGATGCAGGGCTCAAAGTCACAAACCATGAGATCATAACCTGAGCCAAAACTGAGACTCAGACACACAACTGACTGAGCCTGTCAGGCACCCCACAAATTTCCTTATTTTTATGTTCAAAATTATTGTATTTCATGGACTATTGGGCTCGTATTTATAGGTGTTCAAAGTAGTTTTTCTAATTAAACAAATGGTTTGTCTTAAGCTCAAAATACAGATGCTCAAAGGCATAGACTACTTTATAGATTGACACTCCAATGAGTTGTAAGGAACCCCTCCTTTCAAAGCATGAGTTGGTTCCTGCATAGAGAGTGATTGTATGCTCTTGAAAAAAACAAATAAACACCTGCTTATGTTCAGAGCTTATTTAGCACTGAGGGTGGTAGTGAGAAAGACACAGCAGTATTTGGCATGGTGCCCTCAGGGGTTGCGATCTACTTAATCAAAATTGACACCTAATTCAGAAGATTATGATGTATACATATTTCAACAGGAGGTAATGTGGCAGCCATTTGCAGTGGTGTAGGAATGGAGCAAAAAAGTCAGCCAGAGGAAGATTCTGGTGCCAAGGAAGTTTCTTTACAAGCATCCTTTACCACAAAAGGACCCTCTGTGCAGTATATCCAGTGTGTTCTAGATACAGAGAATGCTCATAGCTTCTATAAAAGAATACTTCGATCTTAGAGGAAGGTTATCTTTTGGAAAGACAATTAAGCGTAATGATTATTTGGGTTACAAAGGGGGAATGACATCTTCTCAGCTGTCACCTGAACCACGTTCTTTGAGGCTATCATGGTCAGAGGAAATTCTTTCATGTATTGATTATCTAATCTATCTGTTCTACTTGTTTCCACAAAAGGGTTTGAAGCCTAACAGTATCTTTAATCCCATTTCTATCTAGCTGACGGCTTTTCTAAACTCCAGGTCTGGTGATAACATTTCACAGCTGAAAGGGCATACAAAAAAAAAAATTCCACTGTTTCCACCCACTATAGCATTCCATAGCCTGGCCCCCTCACCTCTCTGGGCTACCATCTTGCCCCAGCTGTTTACACCCCAGACTCTGGCCACACAGGTGTTTTCTGAAATTCCTTTCCCCACAACCCTTCCTAGCCCATAGTGCCTTCCCTTGCATCTAGATTGGCTTTTACCTGTACTGGAACCAGCTCAGGCATCAACTCCCTAATTACACTTTAGCTTTTAACTTCCAGGAAAGAATGCATTTATTGTGGTCTTCATTGGGCATTCACTACACTTAAAACCATGTGGTTTCCTCGATATTCTTGTTTGCCCCCCTCACTCCACCCACTCTCCACCCTTCTCCATTCTTTTTTGTGCCCTAGGAGGCTGACTCACATGCATCCCATTCTCCCTTATCCTTCAGCTCCCACTTGGCCTTGGCTAGTAGGAGACAGGAGCAGGAGAGCAGGAAGTAAGAGGAGAGGAACGGAGTTGAAGTATTAATCCCCTGACTTCAGACTGCCTGGTTGCTAAGGTTTGTGTCTTTCTGCCAAAAGCTGCAATCTTTTCCAGGGAACCCTGCCTCTCTAGCTGCGCTCTCTGGTATCCTCGCCTCTTTCTTTTGTATTCAGGCTTACACTGGTAGGTGCACTTGTTAGTTCCTACTGGTCATGAAGCACTGCACTGCCTGGTTTGTTCCCTGCAACCCTGCCTATGAACAATCTCATTCATTTCACGAATTACTAATATGAGTGAGCCATCTGTATCCTGAACGACTCTGACTACGACACCTAGTCTGCATATCAGACGCTTTATGTAACATTTCTTATCTGATATTCTGGGGTCTTTCTTCCAAGATACAATCTGAACTGCTTCTCTGAGCTATAAGACAGATAGACACAGCCTGCTAATACCAGAAAACATCATTCCAAGGCCCCACTCCTATACTTCAAATGAGGAATTCGGATGTCTTGTTTATCTACCATGCCCCTAGTGACAAATCTAATGAATTTAGATCAGGAAAACTCCCATAGTAGTATTTATTAATAGCCATGTATATCCCACCCTCAATTAGCAGAAGATAAAATATTTATATAGAAGCTGGAAGCAAATAGAAAGAACTAATATTGCTCTTCTTCCAAACCCTTCACAAATTATGAAGGTGGCAATTCAATTATATAAGAGGTATTTAGATTAATTATAGCAACTGAAACGACAAAGTAGATGCTCATTAAAGGCTTGCCAAAATTTTTTAATTGGATGATTTCTGTTACCATGAGTACTGTGCAGAGCTGACCTGAAACCAGAATTGCATTCCCATTTGAACCAGCCAGTTTCTGAAGACACCCATGTCGTTCCTTGGATGTTGGTGGCCCAGATCACATTGTGATCAATCTGTGGAGTGCCCCAAGTGAGAAAGACCACCCATTAGTCTCTGAATTGCAAGGCAAGGAGAGTAACTCTCTGTGAAGTATTTGCCAAATGATAATGTCACCTACACATATGTTCCTCTGGTGGAAAATTACACGTCTGAGCCAGGGACAGTTGTACATTTAAAGGTTCAGATCAGCAAGGAATCCCTCCAGCTTTCCTCCCCAACGAATGCCCAGATCCGCACAGGCAGATGTAGCTGAGCCTCTAGGCCGGGGGTCTGGAGAGGCAGCCACCACAGAGAGGGAGTTTTTCATGAGTGATGCTTGTGGATCAAAGTGAAACCCCTGACTTGTGTGCCCAGGGGCGAAGATCTGAACCCCTGGCCTGAAAGAGGGCTCTGTTGAAAGAACAGTAGTCCTCCCTATGCTGAAATTGGCCAGTGGGAGTTTTTCAATTTGCACCTGGTGTTGGGCAGGAGTTCATGAAAATCCACAGAAAGGAATGTTTCCGAGTTGAATGATGGAAGAGGAGAAAAAAAGTTGAACGGTAGTCCTCCAGAATCATGAAAAGCCCTGATTGAATTTCTGAAACAGACTTAAATCTTTGCCGAGGAGAATGCTTCCCGGCTGGCCTCAGAGGTTTGCCCGGCACTAACGCATGCAGTGGGGCGTCCGCTGTCCCCTCTGTAGGGAGGCTTTGGAGGCCAGCCGAGTAGCTCACAGCCACCCAGGGAAGCCATAAGGGCTGTGCTTTTCTGACCAGGAGTCTTCTCTTTTCAGGGCAGAAGCCTTTTCCCAGCCCACTGATTACTTAAAATTCATACTCAGTGACAGCCCTTTCTTGACTAAGAAGCAGATTTTTGGTATTCTCTAAACCCACTTTTTCTTTCCAAAAGGGCCAGAGTCTTTTTGTAAAACACACATTGTATGTCATCTAATAATTATCGTTCAGTAGTACAAAAATAATAAATGCTCACTACACAAATTTCACAAGCCACTGAAGAGACTAATAAAGAGACTTAAAGTCACCCTTAATGTTACTCTGGCATTGACCACCAAGAAAGGATCAGAGGGTATTCTTTCAGTCTCCCTTTCCTAAGCATTTAACAATATACAAGAAATGTATTTTATAAACTGTAAAAGAAACCCCAAATGTATATTTGAGAACTTGAAACTACAATAACTGAAGTTAAAATTACCAAAGACCACAGTGTTGCTTTGCTGAAAAGACACCTCTGTATGTCTATTTTACTTGACTTCCCAGAGCGTTTGAAACTGTTGACCAAATGTCTCTTTGAGATCTTACTGTTTCTTGTCAGTTTCCCACTCCCGCACCCCTTATCCTGGTCACTCTCTAGAAACTACTGCTCTTAAAGCTTTCTGTTATGGGACTTGAGATCTCTCTGCCCGAGATTTCCAAATTTGTGTTCTATGCCATCATGAGACATGCATCTTAAACATAATATGGAAATGTGAAAATAGTTAAGCCATGAATTCTATACACTTGAAGGAATAACTTTCCTCTGTGAGAAGTAGAAATGATCTGAATGGTTTCATTCTTGGCACATTGCTACTTTTGAGAGGTTGAGGAAACATTCAAATGACCTGTCTGAAAAATATGAAGTAGGCCACATGTTAGGAAACTTTGGAATAAAGTGATGGGAACCAGGGTGAGGTAGAGGAGAGTGATTCACAGTGCGATGTGGATGCTAGGACTGCGTCCACACTAACGAGGGGTAGGAAGGCACCATTCGTCCAAGTAATGTGGAAAATCTTTGCCATCATTCACTTAAATGCCCTGTAACTTTTTTACGGAATGGGTTGTTCCAACGTAGGGAACTCCTGGTCTCGTCATCAGAGAAGCCTGCTGGCTCTAACACTCATCATTTCACTTTCCATTAAGACACTCATTTGCTCCCAGCTTGACTTATCTCTGCTCTGTCTTACTTCTTTGTGGTCCTGCTTAAATGTGCTTGAATTTGTCAGTGTGGTAGGTTCAGACTGTGGTCAGAGTTAAGATAATTTGTTAAGCTGATGGAAGCTAAGACTTCAGAAATGGACATTGGACTTTCCAGTACCTTTATGAAAAATTGAGACTCTTGGGTGCAGATCATAATGATAATGAAGAAGTTTGATTTCTGGATTATGCACCATGCATTGGATCAGATGCTTTATAAGCCTTATCTCACTTAGTTCTCCATCAAGCTTAGGCAGTAGCTACATCTCTTATTTCTAGCCCACCGAAGTATAAACAAGGCTCAGAGAGGTTAAGTCGCTTGCCTAAGTTCACCCAGCAGGTAAGTTGCAGGGCTTCTACTTGATCCTGGACTATTCTATTTTAGAACCTTAATGGCTACATGTTGCTGCCTCCCCTTGTTGTCCCGGAACATTTCTCATCAATTGAACCCGGTAATGGCATTTCAGGCTGGCAGAGGCTCTCAGCCCTGGATGCACATTGACTCACAGGGACCTTTTGAAAAATGCTAATCCCAAGTCCAGCCCCTAACGAGTCTGATTTAATTGGACTTGAGGTGAGTACTGATATCTTCGCTTAGGTCCAGCCCAGTGTTTGGTTTTTTGAAAAAGTGATTCCAAGGCTCAGGCAAGCTCTGAGTTGGAGATATATTTTCTTCTGGGAAATAGATGCATAAACTCTCGGAGTTCAATTTCTTCTCCACCGTCTCTCCACCTTGTTCCGAATGCCCAGCCTTCTCTCTCACAGACACACGCGTTTCAAGAATCCACGCCTGTTCAGAAGTTTTCTAATCACTCCCCTGAGCACTCCCTAAGAAATCCCGTATTTAGTTTGGCCCAAATGTTGGTGTGGAGGATGCCTTATCATTAGATTTTGATCAACTGATGTGTGCTGCATCTTCCCACCCAGTTAATTTGTATAGTCCTTAAGGGCAAAGCTATGTGTTCTCCAACTTCTCTTTCCCCGAAGATACCTCGCATACTGCTGTGTGTGCAGGCGTATGAAAAATGCTGGCTGAGTTAGTGCAAAACTACTATGGGGTTTCAAACCTATGAGAGTATGCAAGGGACAAAGAAGAAAGATAAATCTGGTATTGGCAATCTTTTAGAATAATTGTACTTTATGTATTCAGAAAATATTGAATATCTCTTATGTGGCAATCATATTCTACTGAAAGACAGAATTATCCCATATATAAACCATAAGTGAGTCTTTTCAGATCGTATCAGTATCTTTCTTGGTGGGCGTAATAAGATTTTTGAGAATTACAATTCACAGTCAAATGATGATGCAAATGACATATATGTGGGCTGTTCTAATTATTTCATGTATGTGGATGGGAGGCCTAAGGAAATTCTGCTAGTGACCTCTAGGGTAGGGAAAGCGTCAGTGTACTGGGTTCTCTTCAAATAAAACATGTCCCCAACACAGTGTTCAAATGGCTAAGGGATACATCATTCACTATGGGTTCTTTTCTTTTCTTTCTTTTCTTTTCTCTTCTTTCCTTTCCTTTCCTTTCCTTTCCTTTCCTTTCCTTTCCTTTCCTTTCCTTTTCCTTTTCTTTTCTTTTTTCTTTTCTTTTCTTTCTTTTCTTTTCTTTTTTCTTTTCTTTTCTTTTCTTTTCTTTTCTTTTCTTTTTTCTTTTCTTGTTCATTTATTTATTTTTGAGGGGTGGTGGGGGAGAGAATTACAAGCAGGCTCCGTGCTGTCAGCTCAGAGCCTAAGGTGAGGCTCAAACTCAAGAACCATGAAATCATGACCTGAACTGAAATCAAGAGTCAGAGGCTTAACCGACTGAGCCACCCAGGTGCCTCACTGTGGGTTTTCTCTAATTGTGCTGAAAGGTGGGAAAAGGCATATTCCTGACAAAATGTTTATCTTATGTTGCTCTGGTGGTAACTTGGCAGTGATGGAGTTGTGGCTACTGGAGCCCTTTATAACATCATTTGACTACAGAACTCAGCTTTGTTTCTCACTGCTTCAGTATAAAGCCTCTAAATAGTAGAAACAGTTATGAAAGACCATTGATGTATTAGTTATCTATTGCTGCACAATGAATTACTATCAGTTTAGCAGCTTAAAATGAAACACATTTATTCCCTCATAGAATCTGTGAGTCAGGAGTCTGGGCACAACTTAGCAGGGTACCCTCCTCAGGGTCTCAGAAAGCTGTCATCCAGGTGTCTTCCAGACTGCATTCTCACTTGAAGGCTTAACTGAGCAAGAATCAGCTTCTAAGCTCACTCAAGTTTTGGGGAGAATTCATTTCCTTGCCTTTGTAAGACTGAGGCCTCAGGCTTGTTGGTATCTGTCAGCTGGAAGCTGTCCTAGAGAATGCCTTTAACCCCTTGCCATGTGGACCAATCTACCAGCAAGACAGAGATTTTCATACTACAACATAATAATTGAGGTGGTAACCTATCACTTTTGCTGTATTTTGTTGGGTTAGAAGCAAGTTCTAGGTTGGACCCATGCACAAGAGGAAGAGATTACACAGGGCTGCCACACCAGGAATATAGAACTAAGAATCATAGGGCCATCTTTAGAGTCTGTCTATCATACTTGGTTTTATTTAAAAACAAAACAAAACGAAATACTTGTCTTTGGAAATTATAACTAATGTAATAACTTTCAGTGGTTGCTGATAAGCAGACATCTTAAACACTTTCCTTTTATAAATTTAAACTTTGTTCTCCATGGGTCTATTCTGGGGGTAGAAGGGGAGGTACATCCTTTAAACATTACTTTAAAACTGGTTTGTAGGGGCGCCTGGGTGGCTCAATCAGTTATGTGTCCAACTTTGGCTTAGGTCATGATCTCACGGTTTGTGGATTCAAGCCCCGCATTGGGCTCTGTGCTAACAGCCCAGAGCCTGAAGCCTGCTTCAGATTCTGTGTCTCCCCTTCTCTCTGCCCCTCCCCTGCTCACACGTTGCGTGTCTATCTGTCTCTGTCTCTCAAAAATAAACAAACATTAAAAAAAAAACTGGTTTGTAAACTGACAAATGTCTACACTGTTCATGATTTTTATGACGGTCCAAGGCGACCTCCTATCTTTTTGAGGTAAGCTGACTTCATCCTGTTCTATACAATAGGCAGCCAAAATAAATCGCCTGAATTTTTCAACGTGCCTTTCTAGGAGACAAGCCTTCTCGGGAATATTTTCCAAGTGAACGTCCTCTGTGCAAACTCACATGATGCTCTGTCATCTTTGGGAGGAGAGCCAATATTGTAAAAAGTTGCCAGGGAAAAAAATGGATCATAGCAAAATAACCGGAGCATTTAACCAGCCTGAGTTTGGTACGCCTGATGTCCATACCCTTTTAGGAAATATTTGCCTTTTATTGTCACTCTTTGCCTAGCCAGTATTTTAGTGGTTCCTTTTGCCTCTGGAAATTGGAGCCCTCAAGATACTAGACTCCAAGGGTGGTTTTGTCAGGACACAGGCAGTCACCAGAGAGTGGCTTGGAGGGAGTACTGATAATCCCCATTACTCATTACTGCCACCATCTTGCCCCCTACCGTCCTCCGCACCCCCCCCCATCACCCCTGCCTTTTCCTTGATATGGACAGTTGGTGTTTTCTTAGACTTATGTAAAGTGCCGTAAACTAAGCTTGCAACTTGACTCCTCACTTACACCCTTCCATCCAGATTGCTACCCCCACACCACTCTCATTGAGAGGTTCAGGGGCTTCTCTCATTTCACGTTGATATCAGAAGAGAGATTTGGAAACATTTGTATCTTTTTCTTGACCCTTCCCTGAGAATTCAAAGGGGAAATTCACGTTACCTATTGTCTGAAAGACAGTTGTGAACTAGCTGCTTCCCAGCCCCAGATATCGGCTTTTGTTTCATCTCTAGGAGGTGATTGCTGCCGGCCTCTGCGGGTTTCCCGGGTCAAAGAAACAGAATTTAGAACCTGGAAGTGTCGATCAAGACAGGCGCCACATCTTTGATCAGTTAAGTAAGAATAAATCAGAAATTTATGTTTAAATTCCCTTCGAAATGCAGGCACCCTTGGAGGTTAAGGGAGAAAGCGTTTGGCAGAATACAGCTGAGAAGTTGCCAGCCATATAATGTTTGAAACATCGCCAGATCCAGTTTGCCAAACCTGAAAGCAGCCAGGTTTGCTCATCTCCACATTAAAGGAACATTAAGGTCTTTATCTCTTGACCTGAACCTAATAAAGAAGGGGAATTTTAGAGCTGAGACTAATGTCTTTTTGAAAAAAATCACCTCCTACTGCCTAATTGTTGTTGAGATCTCTGTGCGATGTTGCACATCTAATCCATGATATTCAATAAGACCCAAGTGTGGAGTTGGCACATAAGTAAAGGATGTTATAAAGAGGGCAGGGACCAATTAGCCTCATTAAGTCGAGCAAGCCTCAGAACAAGTGATGGCCTTAAACTGCAGTAAGGAAAAATCAGATGAAATGTTAGAAAAGATGACATTATGTAATAGGCAAGGCCACAGCTGCATCAGGATATAAACTCACTTAACTTTTTTATTTAATTTTTAATTTATTTTTGAGAAAGACAGAGCCATGAGCAGAGGAGAGGCAGAGAGAAAGGGAGACACAGAATCCGAAGCAGGCTCCAGGCTCTGAGCTGTCAGTACAGAGCCTGACATGGGGCTCAAACCCACGAACTGTGAGATCATGACCTGAGCTGAAGTGGGACGCTTAACCGACTGAGCTACCCAGGTGCACCTATAAAATCACTTCTAGTGCAGAGCCTGACGTGGGGCTCGATCTCATGACCGTGAGCTCATGACTGAGTCGAAATCAAGAGTTGGATGCTTAACCGACAAGCCACTCAGGCGCCTCTATAGTAACTCATTTAATCTTTCTTTCTTCCATTTAATCTTTATAATAACTTTATGCTATAGTTTTTTGTCATTGTGTTTTGGGATAGTATTAACATTGACTAACTGCTATAACAAACATCCTAAAATCTTAGTGGTTTGCATAATAAAAGATTTATTTCTTCCTTACATCACTGTCAATAACATGATTAGCAGGCAGATTTTCACACCATGGTTTGGGGAGGCAGCAACAGCTGGAGGGGACTCAGAATCTTATCCTGGATCTTCTGCAACTGGCAGGCAGACTATGAGAGAGGAGAGAAGGAACAGAGAGGATGTTATGGGAGGCTTTAGGGGTCAGCTCACTAGTGTCATTTCTACCTCTTCCACATTCCAATAGTCAGAACAGGTCACAGGGCTGCATAGATGAAAGAGGAGAATGGGAAATGTGGTTTTCTTGTGTTCCCAGGGGGGAAAAGAGTGTGATAGATGCATAATGATAGATCTGCCACAAAAAGGTGCTATTATTATCCCCGCTTTATAGCTGAGGGGATTAAGGCATTGGAAGGTTCAATATCCAAGATCACGTAAATCAATACCCAATTTCAGAGTCAATAAGTAGGATAATGGGAGCCCATGCTTGTACCTACAACTCTCTACTGCCTCACAGTTATTGCAGGGCCAGAAATGTTATTCTCAAGACTTTGCTATTTGTTTTGATGATTTTTATCCCAGATCTAGCTTAGACTATTATTTATACATTTTTATGATTGGGTAAGTGTGCTATTTACAGAGCACCAGTCACAGATTATAATAAAAATCGGTTAGACAAACAAAACAGAATTCTTAATTCTGTAGGAACATTTTACATCAACTTTTCGCCCACACCTCCTACTTTCTTTCCCTGTCTCAGACCCACCCAACCACCAGTACCACTACTATCAAGAAAAAGGAGAGAGAGAGAGAGAGAGAGAGAGAGAGAGAGAGAGAGAGAGAGAGAGAAAGAAAGAAAGAAAGAAAGAAAGAAAGAAAGAAAGAAAGAAAGATCCTGATAAAGCTTTCATAGTATTTGAGAAGGTCAAAGGGAGTTTAGTGAGTTAATATCTGCTGCCACCTGAAATTAACCAGACATTTGGCTCTTTTCCCAAAATGGATGGTTAAAAATATCAGACCATGAGGACTGAATGAGTTTCTCCCAACTTTCAGCCTTGTGCTCAATAGCAGGCCACTCCATGGTTTTTCTTACCCACCACTGCTATTTCTCATGTGTCCAAAAACATCTGAAACCATCTCACTGAGCCTCCCCCGCGGAGCTTTGCCCTGAAGTCTTAGAGACAACCTCAGACTGGCCTGGTCAGACCCTTGGAAAACTTCAGTATCCTGCCTGTCAGATGTGTACATGTCAACACGCCACCTGTTCTGGCAGGAAACCAATTTTCTTTTCTGTTTCTTCCTCCTTTGGGAAATGTGCCTGTTTCTGGCATCTGTCCCCATGTATCCTGCTTCACACACAGAGACAAAGAAGTCATTTCATTTCTCAAGCCGTCTTTCCCACTAAAAAAAAAAAAAAAAAGAAAGTTCTTGTGTTCTCTCCTAACAGTCCTCTTGACTCTTTCATCTTCCTCTACTTTATGTATTTAAAACCATTCTTGTTTCCTTGTATACTATTCTTGCTCCATTTTCTCTTAAAGTTCCCTTCTTTGTTTCTGTTTGGAGTCTTCATCTTTTTGAAATCACCTCTGATGTTATGAAAGAACCTCTCTTAAGTCATCTAAGGTGTTTTCATATGCATCAACCACCAATCTTAATGGTTTTCGTTACTGCTGTGGAACATTTTGCCACTGATCTTCAGAAAAGTTGGACTATTTGCTTTTCTTTCTTCCTAATAGTGCATACTAACATACAGATGGTATGGATGAGAAAAACATGACAGTATTGAAATAGGGGCTTACACTATTGATTTGTACTTTAAGATACACGGCTTCCGGTACTTTTTTTAAAATTTTTAAATTTTTTAATGTTTTTTTATTTATTTCTAGGAGAGAGAGAGAGAGACAGCGTGAGCAGGGGAGGGTCAGAGAGAGAGGAAGTCACAGACCGAAACAGGCTCCAGGCTCTGAGCTGGCAGTCAGCACAGAGCCCCACGCGGGGCTTGAACCCACGAACCGCGAGATCATGACCTAAGCGAAAGTCGGACGCTTAACCGACTAAGCCACCCAGGTGCCCCCCGGTACTTTTTTTTAAAGAGAACATTGGACTTTCTCATTTTTCCAAATTCCTGCCACCTCTGTTGTTTCAAACATGATTCCTTTGGGGTGTGAAAAGAAACAAGTTCCAGGGAGGCTGGTGTAGGCAGGTCAGATGGATTCTCTTCTTCCTACAGAATCATCCTGTGATCTTGGTAAAGTGAAGTTACAGGACAAAAGTGTATTTAAAGAAAGATATTATGGGACCGGAAGCTTAGAGAATTTAACTTTACTTCTGTGACTCAGATGCCTCCCATTTTAAGAAAGTCATCTGAACACTGTGTACTTTGGTTTTGCCTTTTCGTAAAAAGGAAACCAATAAAAATATAGCACTTACTATGTAGGCCCCTAACAAACTTCCAATAAATGGCTCGTTAAAATCCTTTTCAAAAAATGGTGTGGGTGAAAAAATTAATGAACTTACTCAGGAAGATGAAGTTCATTTCCCAGGAATTGGTATTTTGTGAACATTCTCTGCCCTCCTCCTTCTGTCTTCTACCAAATTTTTGCCAGTTTTTCTCTTCCAGTGAGCAACACTTGGGTTTGCTAGATGTGTTTCAAAGGACATGAGAATGTCAGTGAAAAACACGAGAAAGCAAGGTACAATGAAATATGTGGTACATGCTCTTAGACATAGTATGGATTTCCTTGTCATCCCCTCTCTGTCCTCTCTGAGACAAAGTGTCACAGTCACTAATTCTGCAGATTGTTATGGCAGAACCCATGGGCTCAAATCCTGGCCCCATTGCTGATTAGCTTTGTGGTTTTCAGCGAGATAGATAACCTCTTCAGGCCTATCTGTCTTCATCAGCAAAGTCCTCTTTGGGAGCTGTAAGGCCCACATGAAGAAAAGCAAGAGAAACATTTAAACAGCACCTGGCTTGTTGTTAATATGCAACAAGTAGCTCTCCCATAAGCCCAACAGAGAATATTATTAACATATTAAACTAGTCTCTCTTCCTCCTCCCTTCAAGTATGAATGCGTACAAATACTGTTTCCTTAAATTCCTTTGACCTTTACAGTTGATTGCCATGGGGAAAGAGAGGGTGGGTGGACACTTAAAAATTATGTGTATATATATATATATACACACACACACATACATATATATATTTAAAAGTTTTAAAGTGTGTACTTATTTTTGAGAGAGAGGGAGACAGAGCACAGGTGGGGGATGGGCAGAAAGAGAAGGGGACACAGAATCTGAAGCAGACTCCAGGCTCTGAGCTGTCAGCACAGAGCCTGACACAGGGCTCAAACCTACTGACTGTGAGACCATGACCTGAGCTGAAGTCCGATGCTTAACCGACTGAGTCACTCAGGGACCCCTGGGTAGACATTTAAACTCAGAGATTGTAATTTCCCTTTGAGTTGAAAAGCTAACGTTTTGAGTCAGTAGTGTGACAATAGCCTTGAAAGCCACGCATTTGGAAAAAACAAAAAGAGCCTTCTACTTTGTAAAGCTTCCCTTTACTTATCTAGAGTCAATTCTGGTAAATTTGGACTCCAGAGCTTTATTTATAAGACCTAGAAAAAAGAAGAAGGAAGATATGATGTAAGAATAAATTTCATCTGACTGAAAGGCAAAGTAAGAAAGAAAGCCCTTCAGGTTCCAGAGAGAGGAGTCCAGGAAGGAAGAGGAAGGAGAGGCAAGATTCCAGAAATTGAGGAGTATAACCTTACCATCAAGATCAAAATTCTGGGGCGCCTGGGTGGCTCAGTTGGTTAAGCATTCGACTTCGGCTCAGGTCATGATCTCACAGTTCCTGGGTTCAAGCCCCGCATCAGTCTCTGTGCTGATAGCTAGCTCAGAGCCTGGAGCCTGTTTCAGATTCTGTCTCCCTCTCTCTCTGACCCTCCCCTGTTCACGCTGTCTCTCTCTCTCTCTCAGAAATAAGTAAAACGTTAAAAAAAATTTTTTTTTAAAGATCAAAATTCTGAGTGGAAGAAGGCTTGAGAAACTCTCTCAGCAAATTGACACAACCTAAACATCTCAAGATAAATGTTAGTTGAATCACAAGCCCTTCAGGGAAGAGCTCCCTGTTTTGAGCCTAGCACCGGAGCAGCACGGAGCATGGTTCAGAAAGCCTGGAGGTGCCCTTCTTGGTCCACATGGAGCTGCAGAACCCTTGCATATCTCAGTAGAAGAGTCAGAAAGTCCTATAGACCCCTGAACCACAGAGGGACAGGGAATAAGGAGGTTGTTTTATGGTGCTGGGTCCTCATGTCAAGAGGCTCTGGCAGAAATCACAACTTCTGCCTCAAGTAGTAAGTGCAAATGAGGTAAGCTGCGTCATGCTAGAGACAAGAATGGGCAATAGAGAGAAGATTCGAACACTCACATCATGTCAGGCCTAGAACATCCAAAGAACAACTAAGACACGGTAACCTTGGAATAGCAACATTAACTTTTCTCTGCTCCCCGTGGAAATAAAGCCTTCTCAAATACAAAAAGATCTGAGAGAGAAAAAAAATAAAGAATCTATATTGACTTTTGCACACCTGAATATAATTCATAAGTTTCTGACCCTTCTATGAAAGTAATTGAGGACTGGCCTCATAGTGAAGCTGACTTTCAGTTTCTGTGTGTATTGTGTGTGTGTGTGTGTGTGCGTGCGTGTGTGTGTGTGTGTGTGTGTGTGTGTGCTGTGTAGTTATGTTGATAGTGGGTGGGGGCTGGGTTGGCTAGTATAGGACATCTAATTACTTCACAAAGATGTGAACAGAGAAAGCTATCTTATGGAAAATAGATTTTGAAGATTCACAGAATAAAGGTGGTAGTCTGCCACAGTAATGTGCTATTTTTTTCATATGAGAGTGGGTCACCTAAGGGCATCCACCAAAACATACACAGCTGTAGCCATGCTGTGCTATGCTAGCCACTTAGCTATAGGAGTAGTCCTAAACAGCATTTATGAGTCCTAGTCAGATATATCTCACTACTTACTGCCTGAAGCACTCCCTGTTTGGGTCTTGAAGTAATTCGACTAAAAATATACCTACCAATCAACACCTCCCTGTTGTTTCTAGCTACGTGGATGCTAAGGGCAGAAAAAGTCTCCAGATATACTTCAAAGAGCCCACAGATCTTCAGGACACTAGTTCACACAGTGTTGTGGAAAGCAGAATAGATATGTAGCACAGTTACCAATAGTGTCGACAAACTCAAGGTGTCAGCATGTGAAATGAGGTTGTTATTTTGATGACAGTGATTATATCAACTGTTCCTCCTTACAATCATAAGGTGCTTTTAGATTGTGGACACGAAAATTACCAACCGGTAATTTGGAGATTAAATTAACAGCAGCCCATTCAAAATAAATTGGTTCATTTTGGCTCGGTGGCATTAGGCAACAGAAGGAATGTGAAGTTCTCAAACTGGTTTGTACCACATCTTTGTAGCTCGAGCTTGATGAAGTTCTGGACAGATGGCTCTTTCAGGCATTGCTCAACTAGGAGGTCATTTCTGCTGTTGTCAGAATGGAAATCCCAAAAACACATATTTGAGAGTCCACAGACTGTCTTCATAGTATATTTCAGTAACGTCAAAAGCTTCACGGTTGGAAAATTCTTTACTGTGTCACCCAAGTCCTCCTGATTCACGAGAAAACCCTATGTTCCCGAATATCCGTCAATCTTATTCCAAGTCTCCATATTGGATACGAGAAATCCTGTCTCCTCCTCAAGTATTTCTGAGTATCCCTAGATGGCTTACATTCCTGGTGGTTGCTTATTGTATCAGTTAGGAATTGGGCCCAGCTTCATGTAACCAAAATTTAACTGCTGCGGTTTAACCAAGCGGAAAGAGGGGTGGTGTTCTCACACATTAAATGTCTGGAGGTGAGCCATCCCAAGGGCTCTGTAAGCTCTTTACTGTTCCAGTCCCCTTCAATATTTCTTTCCTCCATCTGTAACGTAGGGCTTTTGCCTCACGGTTGTTGCTTCACAGTCACAAGATGGCTGCCCCCTTTTCCATGTTCATTGTCTTTGCTCTCAGCAGAAAGAAGGGATGTCTGAGGGGCTCAAGGACTGAAAAAAAAAAAAAGGACTAATAACATCGCAAACAGCAAAACAAAACTTTCCCAGAAATCTCTAGCAGGCCTTTGTTTATGTCTAAATGGCCTGAAATGAATGTCCATGCATTTGCTATAGTCCGGGAAAGCAAGGATTTTAGAGAGACACATTCCTACCTCAAACAAAACATGAATACCGTTGGTAAGGAAAAAGGGGAGCATGGCTACTGAGCCCACTGCCCCACCAAGTCACCGCTCCTGGCTTCTCCACACTGGCCATGTCTGGACACTTCGTAGCTATTGGGCAGAACCCTAACATTATGTACCAGATACACATGCCTTGCATCTTCCTGAGGAAGTAGCTTCCGGAGCATTTCTTCCTGACCATCCAGCCTGACGCCGTATTGCTAAGACCACTTCATTTCCTTATTCATTCAGGTAACAAATACTTTCGTGGAGCTTCTGTATGTCAGGGACTGTTGCAGACATAAAAGATATGGAAGGAAACAAGATCTCAAGGCCCCTACCTTCATAGAACTTAAATCTTGGAGAAAACTGGATTTTAGTTCAGAGCTGTGTGGTCTCTGGGCACCGTTGTGCAGGGTACAATCTGCACCATTGTGTGTGACCACCCTGATCATTCTCCAGGAATCCAGGCTTCTGTCTATCCATTTCTACCAGAAGAAATCATAAAAAAAAGAAAAACAGGCAACAAACATTATTGTTGCCAAAATGAGCCTGCTGCCTACTCCAAGTCTCTTATATTGTTAAACAGAATATGTGCCCTCTCTGTGTGAAGCACCTGCCTTTAAGTCACTCTATTTGTTCAAAGCGTCCTCAAGAACAATGTTTTCACCTTTTTAGCTGCACGAGAGATTTTACTAAATGCCAATTCCAATTTCCACATTTATAGCAACCAAGAGTTAAACAAATTTTGGATCCAGTGTTGGAACAGCTCATCAAACTTAAATCTAATGGAAATTCCTCAGGGAGCAATTCATGCCCATTGACAGTTAGTGGCCTAATTTCCCCAGCACATTTTAATTGATAGTCTGTGTGCATTCTGAAGCTCCTTCATAAAATTCAGATTCAGTGTTTATGTGAATTTGCTCGATCTGTTACTTTTAATTTCTTTGTGTAGGGGAAAGGAATGGTAAAATCTCAGTTCTGACAAGATCTTTTTCTCTTTCCTGCTTGACTCAGAATCCTATACACAAAGAGAATATGACAATACCAGAGTCATATGTAAAGATATTCAAGGTGGAATGGGATCCTTGAGGAGTTTGGGGGTTCTGTACATAGGTGATCAAGGCTAATGCGATTGAGTTTATGAGTTTATAATGCTTTTAACATAAATTCCTTACTAAACTGTCTCTTCTCCAGCGACTGTGTTCTGTTTTGTGGTTTCTATTCCAACTAAGCATGGGCTTTTCCTCCCCTCACCCTCACACCTTCCCCAAAGAGTTTCTCCTTGCTCTCTGTCAAACCATGTCCTTTAAACTACATTGCTTCAAACCATACTTCTTAAACTCACCATGTATTCCACTGCCGTACCTGTCCTCACTCTGTCCTTCCTGCCTCCCTCAACACTTATATATAGCTACGTCTAGCTATTCATCACCACTCTCCTGTACTGATGCTGGTTCTGGTTCAAAAGATCGAACTCACAAGATGGGTGTCAGGGTCTTCTACACACCCAGGAGCTCCCTGCTCCTTGTGTGGAGCTATACACTATATACTATCTTTGCCCGGAATATACCATCTATACATGGTGCCACTGCAGGTTTAAGATGCAAAGTTTCTCTTTAACATGCTCAATTTTCTAGGCAATTTATATTTGAGATTCCAAGTAAGTGGGTGTGTAACTGGTTCCAGCCTTCTCTTGGTGGTGACAGAATTACGGGGGGGTGGGGGGTCATCTGTGTTTCCTCCATCTGCTGAGACTTCTCCGTGCCTAAGCAGGTGCAATGCACCAACTCAGGCTTTATGTTTCCAAGCAGCCTTTGACTAAATTGCTTGTCTTTGGGAGTCCACTGATTTGGGGTCCTCAGAGGAGTAGGTATAAAGATAGGTACAGTTTCATGCACATGCTAATGAAGAATGCAGAACCTGAGCTTCAGTTTTCTTTCCAATGAAATGGGAGATTATATATTTATCATAAATTTGATGTAAGGATTAGGTGAGAAAACGTATAGTAAGATCCTTTGTACATTGCAGGTGCTCAGCATCTATTAATGCTCCATCCCTATTCCATTTTCATGTTGAGATATCCACTGCTCAGTTGCACAAAATCTCATTCTCCACCCCACCCCCCCGCATTATTGTGAACCACTCCAGGAGAAAATCACAGCCTACTTGTTTTTATGTAAGGAAGAATTGGATTATAGGAAGAACATCAGGAATGATGAAACCATGATCTTGTTCATGGACCTGCCATTCAAATGACTTTGGGCTAGTTCATTGGTCAGAAAAACAAAAGGTTTGGTTTGGAGGATTGCTAAGATCTATGTGCCTAACCTAAATCCCCTAATAAAAGGGTACCCAGTAGGCATGATTCTCAAGAGGTTTTAAAAATTTTTATTTAAATTCTACTTAGTTAATTTACAGTGTCATATTAGTTTAAGGTGTACAATATAGTGATTCAGCACTTCCATACAACACAAGGTTCTAATCACAAGTGCACTCCTGAATCCCCATTACCTATTTCACCCATTCCCCTACCCATCTCCCCTCTGGTAACTATCAGTTTGTTCTCTATAGTAATGAGCCTGTTTCATAGTTTGCCTCTGTCTGTCTCTCCGTCTGTCTCTCTCCCCCACCCCCCCCTTTGGTTATTTGTTTTATTTCTTAAATTCCACATGCTCAAGACTTTCTGGTAGGCAAATGGGTGAGTGTCCAATGTCTTGATGGCATTGTGGCCATTTTGGCCTTCCTACCCAATGGTCTCATTCAAGTCTGACAGACTCGAGAGTTTAACCATGCTGCCGTTCCTCAGGCCCACAGAGGGAAAGTGTCCCTTCAGTCTGAAGCCCAGTTTCAGGCCAAACCCTCTGAACCAACCAAACAAGTCACCCAAATGCACACCCTCCCCTAAACTCTGTCCATCCAACCCAGCCAAGAAGAATGATGTGAAGGTGCTGGCGGGAATGGTAGGTTGAGAGATAGGAATTTAAATTCAAGTTCTGCAAATGATGGAAGCTAAAGTACACAACGGGTGAGCAAATGTTTGACACTTCTCCACTAACTGACAGTGTCATGAAGTTCAATATTGATGTTGAGAATGGCTTTGAGATTATCAGGTAAAAAATGCTATACTGATCTGATTATAAAATTTCCAATTCTACTATTATATTTCTCTGTAACAAGAAAGGTTTTTCCCCTGCCTTGGGTCTTTTATTTATAGTCATACAAAACCTGACAAATTTGCATTACAATCAATCAGTGGAGATGGTATCTTTGAGCCTATTTTAAGCAAAACTGGAAAGAAGATCTTGGTTCTTGATGTGTTCATGATATCATTGAAAGAATATTTACCAGGGGCGCCTGGGTGGCTTAGTCGGTTAAGCGTCCGACTTTCGCTTAGGTCATGATCTCGCGGTTCATGGGTTCGGGCCTGCGTGGGGCTCTGTGCTGACTGCCAGCTCAGAGCCTGGAGCCTATTTCAGAGTCTGTATCTCCCTCTCTCTCTGACCCTCCCCTGCTCACGCTGTCTCTCTCTCTCTCTCTCCTAGGAATAAATAAAAACTATTTAAAAAAAAAAGAAAGAAAAAAAGAATTTATTTTTTTTAAAAATGTTTTATTTATTTCTGAGAGAGAGAGAGAGAGTGTGTGTGTGAGCAGGGGAGGGTCAGAGAGAGAGACACACACAGAATCTGAAACAGGCTCCAGGCTCTGAGCTGGCAGTCAGCACAGAGCCCGAGGTGGGGCTCAAACCAATGAGCCGTGAGATTATAACCTGAGCCGAAGTGGGAAACTTAACCAACTGAGCCACCCAGGCTCCCCAAGAATATTTACCATATTTATTTCTAATGAGCTAGTTTGTATTTTTCTTTAAGAATACTATGACAAGATCATTCTGATACAACTTCATTTTTGCCTCTGAAGACTAGGAACCTGAAACTGATACAAGTTTTCATAATTAATTGAAATTAGCCAAAGGTCAAGTTGGGGGGAGGAAGGGATTAGAAATTAGTCACCAAAGGGAAATGAATTGTCCAGCTCAAAAGGTAAATTAACCTCCATTTTAGTACATTCTTCATTTGGAAATCTGGACTAGGAGGCAATACGGTAAAGAGATACAAGTCTTCCTAAGATGTAAGCTCATGGCTATTTTCAATTTTCACACATTCTTTAGTTTAAGGATTTGCAGAAGGACTTAGAACAGATGTTACGAAGGCTGTCAACTCAAATGTACCTAGGCATAACTAATATATCCTGCTTCATCAGTTTGGAATATGAAATAACCTCCCATTTCTTTGAATGTTCAACTTATAATCATCCCAATTCCCTGTTTTCATTGAGAAGACAAGTCTATTCTTTCTTTCCTGTCCATTGCCCTTGAGAAATCTGAGTCACAGACTTCTAAGTTCACACTGCCTGAACAGTCACTCATGGGAGAAGATGCCTACTCTTGCTTTGTTACTACTGAAAACATTAGTCCATAGGTCTAGCGCAGGAAGAAGGGCCAGGAGAGGCTGGCAGGGCAGAGTGCTTGCCCCTGGAATGTGCATGGGACCCTGTGCCTCACCAAGCTGGGTTCCAGCAAGATGAGTCTTTGTGATCAGTCTTCCTTTCTCACATACTCAGCCATTTGCCATTGGCTTGTGGTGTGATGGTGACTGAATGTGGGAGGGGCAGTATCAGTGCCAGACCAGCTCTCCTTTTGGATAATCTTGACCCTATGCTTAAGCTTACGGCACTCAGGGGTACCTGATGGGGAAGCTCTCCTGGGCCCCCCCCCACTTTTCCTACTAACTCAGTTCAGTGAAAAAGATTTCAGTATTTTGGAGATGTTCAAATAATTGGAATATCTGAAATAAGGACTCTGATTCCTGTTTCTCATCAGCTCTCAAGGAATCCCATTATAAATATGTGACTGGTACATGAAGGAGTGACACCTTCCGACACCGTTGTCAATTGCTGCCAAACATGCCTTGTCAAACCAGAGAGTGCTAGGTTTCAACTCTGAGGTGAGAACAAAGGGTGAGCAGTAGCTTTACCTCTGCTGAGCCTCCCAGATAGCTCAGCCCACAGCAAAACTGTCTACGTTCAAGTGACTTGATAACCAGAATGAGAAACAGCGACTTCTGAACGGCCTTTCCCCGAGGGTAATAATAACAATAACAATTTGAATTCCGTCATCATTGGACCACAAGTACTAAAGGTAAATGAATGGTTTGTGAGCATTGACTGAGTACTTTTCATACATACATGAACACTCAGCGAACAGAGAAGGGTACAAGAGGAAGAGCTCTGAGCCCCCAAATGTGCAGGCCCCGTGCCAGTCCCGGCATACCTGTCACCCTACAAAGCTAAGGCTCAGAGAAGTTAGGGAAACTGTCCGTGGTCACAGAGCCATTACCTGGCAGAGCTGGGATTCAGAAGCCTGTTCTCCTAACTGCAGCGTCTGTGCTCTTAACCACTGTACCCTAGGGCCTCTCTGAGTGAGCAGTCAGGCAAGCTGTTAACTAATCAAATAGGCAGAAGTGGAGAAAACACAAGGTCTGGGGTCCATCTAAAACTCTATCTCCTCCTCTCCTCACACCTCTGTTCCATGCCAGGTGTGCCTCTGTGATTAATGCTTCTGACGCTCTGGGTGTGTCCAGATGATATGCTATCTACAGCACACAAATGGGGATTTTCAAGATGGTGTTCTTTAACAGGCTTGCCACCAAATGCTGTCAGAAAACTAAAATTGTCCAGGCTATTTTGAGACCAAACTCAAAGTTTTATCCAGCTTCTCCCAAAAGTAAATTGATGTTCACGAATCTCAGAGCTGTTCTCTGCCTCACATTTTTAGTTGGAGTCATATAGCTAGAATTTGTGCTCTTTCAAATTCATGTCCCTATGTTGACCTTCTAAAAAGCCCAGTGGAATTACATGGTCTCAGATGGAATCAGGGGCTTGCATTCATTAGCTTCAGAGTAAAGAAAAGGCAAGAGTTGACTCAGAACATGAACACGGTACCAAGAATAAAATTAGCATTGCCCATTTAGTGTTTACACATCTCCTAGGCTGGGGGTGAGTGTAGCTTGTTTACTTTTGAGTCTAAATTACTGAGCTTTCCCACCTTGAGATGGAAACCCAACCTGTGAGACAAAATTTTCTTTTCTTCCCTCTTTTTCTAACAAGTAGAGATGGCTTGGTGAAATGTGCATTGGTTTTCATTCCAGGTGAGAAAATAGAAGTAAGGCTGCAAATTCTAAGTAACGCATCTAAGATGCATCTGAGACTAGACTAGACAGGACACTAACATAAATAGTAGCAAGGACTGGAAATTTCAAGCCCCTCCTCCCCACCCCCCACCCCCAATTATTGGCAGTTGACACTTGGCCCCGGGTCCTGAAGCCCTCATGCTCACTCTGCAGCCTGGAAGTGAGGCAGGGTGACACACACAGAGAATCTTTTCCTGGAAATGGGTTTGGAGGAGAGCTTATTATAAACAATAAGCCCTTGTGTATGGGATTGAAAATAAACTCAGACAATGCATAAGGTTACGGTTATGTGTTGAAAGGCTAAAATCCACCATCTGTCACCTATCTACATGCCCTGACCCAAGCGTTTGCCTCTGCCTGGAATCTCGTTCCAGGAAATCTGACAAAGTGATCAGGCACTTCTTTACACAAAGGCAGTGATTTATGGTAGATGGCCATGGAATTGAGACTTATTTTTAAAAGCAGATAATATTTTGGTTCTTTTTAAGAAAAGAGTCAATGTTGTATTAGATGGTCACACGATATTTTATTTGTTCACTCATTACTGGTTACTCAATGCTGCAGTCTAATGGGCTCTTCTGAGTCAGCTTTCATATATTCCCCTCCATAAGTATATATGATATTATCTAGTCACAGCGTGCTTGTTGGCTTCAAGCTGTATGAGTGGAAAAAAAAAATCACAAGCTCTCTGGCTTTGCTCTTCCATATAAAAAAACCATGATAATTTTCCGTGCTTGCTTTTGAGTGTATACTACAGTTATCATTAAGCAGATAATATTTCTGGGCCAGAAACTGTATATATGGGTCAGGATGTTATCTCTTCCCGTCCCCCATGATGTACATCTCAGCTGAAATGCTTCCTTCCTGTCTTTCTTTCTCCGGTGGCACAGCTACAGTTCTGGAGTTAACTGTGTAATTTCAAGAGGTTATTTTCTATCAACTCAAAGCACTTAGGAGGACTCAGGGAAGAAGTATTTTGGCACTTACCTAGGCAGGATGATTGTGCTGGTTGCAATACCATTTTGGAAATTAAAAGTGTCTTTAGTCTTGTGATTAATAAATTTCTGCTTGGCAAACAAGGGTGTTCTGGCTTTGTGGACCTGGGATCTAATGTATCATCTTTTTTAACCTAAATTCTTTTTCTGTGAGTCTGCATTGTTGGTGAAGGCACAACCCGGGGAGGTGCCGGCTGGCTGTAATTCCAGTCCTAAAGTCAGTGAACAGTGCAGGGGGTCAAGGGGACCTCAAATCTCTTTAGTCATTTTAGGAGATAAGGAGGACAGGGTGGGAACGTCACAGCTTCCCATTCATTTGGCTCATGTTCAACTACCAGAAGGCGCTCAAGGGCACAGAGGGAAAGTGTGGCTACTGTGTTCCCATAAGACAGTCCCTGAAATGTGAATATTTCACGTATTAAAGGAGTCCCCTTGGCAGCTTACTGCTATAAAAAGTTAGAAAGTTTACCCTAAGTGCAGGTTCCCAACCCTGGGGCTACGTAGTGGCTCCTGGCGGGCTGTAGTTTTATAGAGGGTGGAAAACTCACAATTGTGTAGAAAATAGCCTGTGTGAGAGATGCATCACACAATTGTGTCCTGGGTTACCTAGCATAGTGGTTAAGGCTCTGGCCTTGGACAAGTTCAAATGCTGGCTGTGTCTTTTACTAGTTGTGTGGCCCCAGATGAGTCATTTAACCTCTGAGTGCTTCTGCTTCTTCATCTGTAAAATGAAGGCAATGGCAATCCGACTCCCTCTATAGGGTCGTCATCTTAAGTGAGTTAATACATGTGAACTAGTGTTGCTCACATAGTTAAAACGCAATAAACTTTTAGGGGCGCCTGGGTGGCTCAGTTGGTTAAGCCTCTGACTTCAGCTTAGGTCCTGATCTCATGGTTTGTGACTTCAAGCCTCACATTGGGCTTTGTGCTGACAGCCAGGAGCCTGGAGGCTCCTTGGGATTCTGTGTCTCCCTCACTCTCTCTGCCCCTCCCCTGCTCACCCTCTGTCTCTGACTGTCTCTTAAAAATAAAATAAACATTAAAAAAAAAGACTCAATCTAAATTTTAGCTATTATTATTTGACACACATATTTGTGGGATGATAAATTAAACAATACATTCTTTTAAATGTGATTTCATTGCTAATCTTTGTCAATATATACAGTTTAAATGGATGGAAACCAAATGGAAAATTATCATCATAAGGGAATTCTTATTGTCAGAGATGGAAGGAATAAAGAGGGGAGCTTAGTTATGTCCTAATCGGGAAGAAAATACAAATGGTAAGCAGGGCCAGCTTGCCCAGTAGGCACAGGAGACAGAGAGGCGAGGACCCATGATACTTTTAGGAAGTCACAAAAATGTTTTAAATTCTTTTAAAATTAGAAGTATTATTTTCATATGGAATATTAATACATTTATCCTTATGCTGTAAGTATAAGTTAAAAATAAAATTTTTGATATTTTTATGCAAGACGGCCAACAAAGGCACATGCATTAGAGCTCACAGAAGTCATACTGCGGCCTGAGTACAGGTGCTTCTGCTACATTTGTTCATGTACTTTGCTGCATCCCTAGTGAATGGGGAGGCCTTGGAAAAGAGACTCTGTCTGGTTTGCCATCGGGCACATAAAGCCTATCATGGTGCCTGGCACATGATAGGCAACCAATGAATATTTGATGAATGAAAAAAATGATTAGCATTTTGGGGTTACAAGCAACAAGCTTGGTGCCCTGGAAAGAAGGGTGCTGCTCAATCTCTAGACAAGTGAGTCTCCGTGCAGCCTAGAAGTGCATTTGAAAGTGACATTCGATTTGTGGATCCAAGCCCCAAAGGGTGGAAAAGTCAGTGACCAAGGCAAAAGAGAGACACATACTCCATTTTCTCCAGATTTGACCTGAGCGTGGTCTTGACATGAAAGACTGAACGTAGAGCTCCAACGGGGCCCAGCTTCCGGAAAGGGGGCCCTCACGCATCGGCCCTAGAGGAGTGGGGCTGTTCGTAGCAGAAGGGGAAAAGCAACTCTGGAGACTTGAACACAAACAAATAACACATTCCCTTCCTCCCTTAGGGCTCTTCCGGGTCCTCTGCTGCCTGAGGCCAGGGAAGGAAGAGAACCCTGATAGGACAGCAGCACCTTGGGAAGTCAAGGATTTGGTGACTAAGAACCAGATACAACGAGACCTAAGTGGAATTGCCTGAGTTGTGCCCAGAGAGCTCACTGTGGGTGGATCTGCTTCATGGAATACTGAGGAGGTAGGTTGGGGGCAGAACTGGGGAGAAGCGTGAAGAAAATCAAGGTAACTGCGATCTAGAGAAAAAAAGAAAATACTGTCGCTTTGGATTTTTTTAGTGAATCAAAAATCTCCTTTGGCTTCATTTCTTGTATTCAAAAATAATTCAAATACATTGTGAAGTATTCACAACAGGAAATATTATCAGAAATTGAAATAAGTAAACAACATGAATGATTCTTTGCAATATAATGTTTAGCGATTTTTCATATGGAAAACATTTTAACATCTAGAAACAGAAAGAATAGTGTGATTTCCTCCAGGTACCTACTACCTGGCTTCTGTCTTAGCTAGTCTTGCTTCCTCTGTATGTCTTAGCCCCTTCCCCCTCCCTTATTATTTTGAAGAAAAGCTCAGACATCATAGAATACCATTTTTATGATGTTAAAAATAACTAAAATAAAAAATAGCATTTTCATGAATATAGAGATGCAGTAAAACCATATAAAAAGAAATTCAAGCCAGAAAAAGCACAGCACGTGGGGTGGTAGTTACTGCACGTGGGAAGGGGCAGGTTACAAGTAGATCAGTGTCTGCGATTTTGTTTCCATGGGCCAGTTCTGGGGACTTACTTGTTACCGTGTTAAAAATAACTGATAAAGGAACTAGACGTAAAAGGAGACTATGCAAAGACCAATATGAGAAGGTACATGAAGCAAGGATTCACCTTCAACCCATGCTGTGCACAGAAGCCCCTTGGGTCTCCTTTTCTGCCTGAGCCACTGGAGTCATCACTGTCTTCCTTTCCAGAGGTAACTAGCCTGTGTGGCAGGAGAGGACTTTGAATCAAGCTTATCTGAAGTCCTGGGTTACCTGGGTAGAGCTCTGTGTCCATAAGCACATCCATGTCCTATTTCTTTTTTACCCACTTTGCTTCGTCTTCTTGCTGCCTGAATCCTGGGACTCAGAACCACAGCTTGCTAAGGATGGCATCCTACCTGGGAGAGGAGTATCCATTGCGGCCAAATGTGTCATGGGGGTTTCAATAAGATGCCTATGAGGCAAAGTTTATTTCTGGTAGGCAGGAGAGGTTCCAGAGCAAGGGGGAAGATGGCAGAAGAAAGAAGGGGGGAGGGAAGAAATAAAACAGAAAGAAAAAGGAAGAGTTGGGGGAGGGTTTGTTCATAGCTACTTATAGTATACGTTTTCTCAATCCAAGATGTTCTTAAATTGATGACTTAGAAGAACAGTCCCACTTTCAGCTTAGGTCCTTGCTTGAGTTTTGGATTTTCATACAACTGTCATAGATGGCATTGCTTGATTTAATTAACTTCTGTATATTGTGCAGAATGAGGGGAGGACAGAGTGGAGTCCATGGACACATCTTTTAACCCTGGCTCTGACCAACTGAGCAGGCCATGTAAGCTCTCTAGGCTTGGTTTCCGTATCTGTAAAAACAAGGAGGTTGGACTAGAAGATGTCCAGGGTCCAGTTCAGATGTAATATTTTATGATAAAAGAAATCTTTCTCTTTCATTTTGTATAGTTAAGTGACTTGAACCAGACCCTAAATTGTGCAGAAAGGAATATTTCACAGGGATTTAGAAGAACAGTAAATTCAGTCTCTGACTCCCAGATTAATGTTAAATTTCTACACTTGCAGTTGCTTACGTCTGGAGTTCTCATGTTTTTCCACACTCCTTATGACCTGTGCACCTTAAGAGAAAATGAAGGTTGCAAAATCTTCTCCACCAAACCTCACCTTAAATGGAGCAAAACTTTTCCTGAATAAGGAAGAGTTCTCTGAATGGGAACAGCCACTAAATCAGCCTCAAATTCTGGATTCTATATTCAGTAACAGTCACAAGTAGAAAATGGCTGTCTGATTTGGAGAACCACAGGATATAGCACACCAACCCTGAAACACACATGCATGAGCATGGGTGAGCATGCGCGTTTGTGTACACACACACACACACACACACACACACACACACAATTGCAGGAAGCATCTTTTTGCAGTTCGTGCATTCTGATTTAGGGCCCAGAATCATAGCTTTTCTACCCAGAGGGGAACTAGTGATGAGGACTTAATGCTGATGCCAAGTCCCTTGGTAGCCAAGGGAGATGCCAAGGGAGGCTATCCCATCTGTGGTCCTGGGGTGCTCATGGTGTAGACAGGGCAGGACTGGAATCAGGGTTAGCAGGAAGTAATCACGGGAAGTAAATAGAAAGCCTGGAATCAAACCCAAATATAAATTGTACCTAAAATATGAAGATGATCAAATCAATGGTGGGGAAACATTTAATAACTAATGCTGGGATAACTTTGCTCATATGAAACACTTCCAGCTGAAACCTTAGCTTACATTATACATTTAAGTACATTCCAAATGGGTTAAAAAATTAAATATAAAACTGAAACTGCTATCTAGGTAGGAAAAAATGTATGATTTTAGATTGAGAAGCCTTTTCCAAGGGAGAAACTCTGAAGAAATAAGTGCATAAGTTTGACAACATAAAGATTTTATGTTTTTGTACATACTAAAAAATAAACATTAAAGGCATAGGAGAAACTGGAAAACATATTTGTAAAATATGTGCTAAAATCAACATCCCCGTTAGGGCAAGAGTTTTTTTTGTCAATTCATAAAAGATAAACTCCCAAAAGCAAAAATTGGTATGTACTATAGGCAAGAAAGAACTACAAAAGAGCCTCAGATATAAGCATAAGAGTATAAATTAAAACAACAAGATACTGTTTTGTCCATGAAGTCAGAGAGTTAAAAGACTCATGGTACCGTTGGTAATGGTGTGGTGACATTAGCATTCTAAGATTAGATTTACTCCTGGCTCTGACTTCAGTATAAAGTCTTCAGATAGACATTTAATCTTTCTTAGCTTCAATTTTCTCACCCATGAAATGGAGTACAGAATAGTCTCACAGGGTTAGGGTGAACATTAGATGACATAATGAATTTTAAAAGAACTTGGTAAATTCAAACATATATACATGGGTACATGTAAATGTAATTATTGGGTCCTATAAGCCAAGTGGCATATAGGCATAGCACTCAAAGAACAAAAGGGAGTTGAGGGGGTAGATAGACTTGCTTCTTGATGCTATCTTTTTTTTTTTTTTTTTTAATTTATTTCTAGGAGAGAGAGAGAGACAGTGTGAGCAGGGGAGGGTCAGAGAGAGAGGGAGTCACAGACTGAAACAGGCTCCAGGCTCTGAGCTGGCAGTCAGCACAGAGCCCGACGCAGGGCTCGAACCCACAAGCCGTGAGATCATGACCTAAGCGAAAGTCGGACGCTCAACCGACTAAGCCACCCAGGCGCCCCTCAAAAGCTTTACATTTTAAGCTTAACCAAATCAAGATACTACAGTACTCAAATAAGTTCCTTGAAAGAGCTGTGTGCAATTATAGATTCAGTAAAATATACCTTAGAGGTGGTGCTAACAAAGACTGAGAGACAGAGACATTGCTATGGGAGCAGCAGGTACCAGTAGGACCCTTAAAAAGGTATTGGCCGGCGTGGATGCCAGAAACCCCCATTCAATGGCAGCAGCCATGACAACAGGTCATGATGGAAGACACTTTGAGTCACAGAAACTTCCCCAGTGGAGCATGCATTGAGAGTCCCTGTGACAGGACCGTGTCCAAGGAGAGGAATCACTAGGGGCAACTTCAGTGTTCCCTGCAGGAATGACCCTCAGAGCTGCCACTCAGAGTCACAGGTCAGAGACAGTGCTAGGGAGATCCCAGGGAGGTGGAGATCACTGTATTTTTGTGTAGTGGCTAGAGTGTAGTATATAAGTTTTAGAACCAGACTTCCTGGGTTCACATCCTGACTCCACTAAAGGTGTGACCATGTGGAAAGTCTCTGTGAACTAGTTTTCTCATTTAAGTGTAGATAATAATTGCATTTAACTCATATGGTTACTATGAGAATTATATGAGTTAACACACATAAAGCACTTAAGGATTCCTGAAACATAATGAATGCCTAATCATGGTAAGAATTTTTATTGTGCTATTGGCAACACTACCCTGACTACTACCACAATGTTCTTTAAAAAGAGTATAACAGGGACACCTGGGTGGCTCAGTCGGTTAAGCGCCTGACTTGGACTCAGGTCATGATCTCGCAGGTTCATGAGTTCAAGCCCCGCGTCAGGCTCTGTGAGGACAGCCAACTCAGAGACTGGAGCCTGTTTCAGATTCTGTGTCTCCCTGTCTCTCTGACCCTCTCCTACTCATGCTCTCTCCCTCCCTCTCTCTCTCTCAGAAATAAATAAAACATTAAAAAAAAAAATAACACATTCTCACTAGGAAACCCAGCGTTATGGGAGGCTTAAAAATTCTGGTTAGTACATCCATGAAAGCCCTAGAGCCCCTCTAATTGGTCCCCCACAATTAAAGGTCCAAGAATGAACTCCAATCATAACAGTAGGTTATTCCCCTTGCTACATAAGGAAGTCTTCATTTATCATTTGGCTCCACCTCCTTTCTTCCATGCAAAGAAAAGAAAGTACACACTAGGGTAACACAGCATTCGCGACCCTTCTCACCCCCATCAGAGACCCTCCCACGTTCACAGCCTCAAATTCATACTCCAAGTATGTGCCCCCAGTGGAAAGGCCATTACTGTGTTCTGGCAAGAGAGGCAAAGTATAACTTCTGTCTTTTTGTGTTCAACAGTAAGTTCAAGTATTCAACCATGAAAATTTCATAAAGAGTTTCCCATGATATTTTTGGAATTTCAGTGTGGAAGTGTTTGATTAAAACTGAAGGAGAGCAGGTCAGTCTCCACTCCCAAGTTACTTTGCCCTTCCCTTCTGGGTCACAGTGTGCCTTGTGCCCCTGTATTAGCGGTGCTATAAGCAAAACATTTTCCCAATGTAATTTGGAAAATAAAAAGATTTGAGAAACTAATTCTTTTTTTTTTTTTTTTTTTTCTAGGAGAGAGAGAGGCAGCGTGAGCAGGGGAGGGTCAGAGAGAGAGGGAGTCACAGACTGAAACAGGCTCCAGGCTCTGAGCTGGCAGTCAGCACAGAGCCCAACGCGGGGCTCGAACCCACAACTGCGAGATCATGACCTAAGCGAAAGTCGGACGCTTAACCGACTAAGCCACCCAGGCGCCCCTTGAGAAACTGATTCTTAAATATAGCATTTGGGGGACCACCGTCAGGGATGTTTGATCCCTACTGCCCCAAGACTGGTGCCGTTTACCAGTCATTACTGCCTTCCAGATGAACGTTCACTAGAATATGTCTCTCTTCATGGCATGTAATTGGAATGATAATTAATTATTCATATCATAAGAAAGATAGTATATATGTTTTAATAGTTCTTGTGAAAAGAATAGAGACTCAAGACATGCTTTGGGTCACGCTTCTGCCATCAGATACATAAGGTACCATCGTCTCTATGAATAAAATGAGCAGGTTTCAAGAGGTTAAGTGGTTTGCTGGAGATCACTCACCCAGATCATTATAATGGGAGGGAACAAAGGAGAAAGGAAGAAAATGGCTATTTTCCTTATATGTCATCCATGCTATCTTTTTCTCCAGAGAGAACAGGGACCACAGCCATCACTGGTTAGGGAATATACACCAAATACTCCCAACTATAAACTGTAAAAGAGGCAGCCAGAGAGAAGGAGCATAGAAAAGAAACAAAATTTCTGAGTACTCAAAACGGATAATACAAATCAAATCCTAGGTGTTGAACAGGTATGGTCCCCAGAAGATAGCTGTTCTGTCCATGTTGTCAGAGATGAGTTGAGAGAAGAGAGCAACGAGAGGTGATAATGCATTCCAGCTTTGTTGAGGAGCAACTTGACTTTCCTGTCCTATTTCATTAATGGCAGCTCTGAGCAAATGAACTCTGTTACTTCCTGGGTTTCTTGTGGGGTGCTGAAAACAAGTTCTTCTTTTCCCTGTGTAGTGGGTAGAACATCCTTTGGATATATATGATCCCGACTTGGCCAACTAACTGTGAAAATATATGTATTCATCTATAAAATGGGAATGACCACTATAGGAGTGATTTGGGAGGGCTGTTGCAAGAACTTAATGGGGTCATTTGTGAGGGGGTCAGCATTGTTTTCAGCAGATGTTTCTTTCCCAACAAAAGCCAATTCTCTATTCTTTTGAGGGAAGTTAGAAATAGGGGCAAAAACTATCTGGCACCTTACTCTGTCAGCCTTTTTCTCTTTTCCTCTTCTCTACCTTGAACTTGAAATAGAGAGCTTGTGCTTAATATTTTCCACTCTTCTTGTATTTTCCCAAATGTGAAATATCAGAGCAACCAACAAAATACATTTTTAATTTGCCAGCCTTTTGAGCCTCTGTAAACCTATGTTCAGAGAAGACGATTTCACCCAACCGCTGGTAACATAGCCTCGGTGTCATATATTTATAAGTAATGGAACACAATTGCTGTAGATTTAATATAATTTCAGGATATTATATCAGAAACTATTACCAAGCCGAGAGTTCAAGTTCCAGTTTTAATGTGACTAAGCCCAAAGTACAGACAACAGAGGAGCTTACTTACAACACATTCTAGAACAGAAGTAAAATTGGAATGTCCCATTTAATGTCAACACCTCTGAGGTGCTGGGCTGGGGAGTAGCCTCTTGATATTTACACAGAACACGGTATGAGGAGACACATCTCCCTCTGTAGTATAACTTCAGCCATATGATGCTGGTTATTTTAAGTGAAGAAGGTCAACAGATCAGCCAACTTTGAGGGGAGATAAAAAAAAAACCAAAAAACAAAAAACACTGCATTTGTAGCTGAAGGAAGGGAGGAGTGGGACTAGATTAGTTAGAAGCCCACCAGCCACAGAGGAAGGCAGATATGCCAATCCTATAAAACTTTGGTCGGAGCACAGAGCTCCGAAGTAGGAGCCATTTTAATCTCAGAGGGGGAAAAAAGAACCCAGAGTTACCTATAGAGGAACAACTCTTTAGAACATGGTATTTATATTAGTTGGGTTTCTTAGTTGGAAACAATAAGTTTTGGTTAACTTAAAAAAAATTTCTTGGGGCACCTGGGTGGCTCAGTCAGTTGAGCATCTGACTTTAGCTCAGGTCATGATGTTAAGGTTCATGAATTTAAGCCCTGCATTGGGCTCTGCCCTGTCATCACAGAGCCCACTTCGGTTCCTCTGTCCTCGTCTCTGTCTCCCCCACTCCCTCTTTCTCTCTCTCAAAAGTAAATAATAAACATAAAAAAATAAGTTTCTTGAAGGGATATATAATTGCTGTAGAAAAGCCTTTAAAATGGAGAACTAGAAATCTAGGAAGGGTTCAGCAACAGCCAAACCCACAATGCAGGAATTTTCTGGTGAGAATGGTATATTCATTTGCTAAGGCTGGCATAACCAAGTACCGCAGACTGAGTGGCTTAAACAACAGGATTCTATTGTTTCACTGTTCTGGAGGCTAGAAGGCCTTCGAAGTGTTGGACCCTTCCAAGGGCTGTGAGGGAAGGGTCTGTTCTAGGCCTCTTTCTTTGGTTTATAGATAGCCATCTTCCTATTTACATGGCAGTCCCGCTCTATGTCTCTTTGTAATTGTCTTACCTTCTATGCATGTCTCTCTGTTCAAATGTTCCCTTTTTATGAGGACGCCAGTCATGTTGGATAAGTGCCCACCCTAATGACTTCACTGTAACTTGATTATCTCTGTAAAGATCCCATCTCTAAACAAGGTCACATTCTGAGATACTTGGGGTCAAGTATTCAACATAAGAATTTGTAGAATACAATTCAACTTGTAACGGAGAGTTCTACTGGATACGAGTTATAGGATACTGTTTCCCAGTGGTAATGCTACTTCCCCCTACTACCTT
The DNA here is from genome assembly GCA_017311185.1 of Proteles cristata cristata. Classification (NCBI taxonomy): domain Eukaryota; kingdom Metazoa; phylum Chordata; class Mammalia; order Carnivora; family Hyaenidae; genus Proteles; species Proteles cristata. The sequence goes on along the minus strand of JAESUZ010001773.1, from coordinate 1,916,542 downwards.
GGTAAATGAGGGAAGAATGGGCCACTGCTCCAAGCAGACACCTCTGATTGGCTGAGCGTGGTCACATGCACATACGACCCCTGCCAGTGAGCTGAAGGAAAGCTAGAATATGGCCTTTTCAGTTTCTAGATGGGATGCCTTCTACCAAGACTCATGCTGTGAGGATGTCTCAAATGGCTGAGATACTAACAAATCTGATAAGTAGCCATGTCAGTGCTTTTTAAACCAACTAGTGTTTTCAAGTAGGCATATTAGTCTTAGGAAAGAGGCTCTGAATAACATTTAAATAGAGGGTCTAGAACCAAGGCAGGTGAAGAAAGAACTCTAATGACTAATGCTAAAACATGTAAATTAGAGTCCAAGTCTGTTTCTCATTCACATGTGGAAACTTTCTGCTCAAAAAGATTAATTTCCATTTTCACAATTCCCAATGGAAGAGGCAAGCACCCAGGTCCACATATCCCCATCCTCTCTGACTTCGCCACCACCACAGTCTGTGTTGAGATATTTGCTGAGACATGGAGTGCAAACATCTCTTTGGATAAGGAAAGAAGCAAGACTGGACAAATGTTGCCAGAGCCATTGGTCAGAGTCATTGCTGGGTGATAGATGTCCATGTCAGAATGGCCAGGGTAACCCCTGTGTCTTCCCATGGGAGTATAGAAGCTTTGAAAGGAATGAGAGCCTAAGAGTGAATAGCCACTGGCTGTGGTGAAGTTCTTGCCTTCACATCTCTCCTTACTGTGCCTTCTGCAGGGTTCTTTGATCCACTTGCACTTTCTTGTTTACTGAGCACCTATGGGCCAGGCACTGTGCTAAAGACTAGAGATGCAATGAAAATACTAGGTCCCTACTGTAGGGAGATCCCAGCATGCAGGGAAATACTGACATGCTTTAAATAGCTACAAAGCAGTATTTTTAAAGCACATGTCAGTATGTGGAATTATGTATATTTTAGTGCATTTACTTATTCACTCTGTCCTTGACCACTGCCATGCAGTGGACTTTGTCACTTTCCCTGCTGTGTGTGTAGCACCCCAGCACATATCAGTCTAGAGGATGTTAGAGAGTCAATAAATATTCATGAATAATATTTATGATGGGAGCATTTTAAAGAGTGCTAAGGGAAATCAGAAGAGGCTTCCCAGAGGAGGAGACTATATGTCATCATGACTCATTCTCATTGTGGTGAATTGGTTGCATTATTAATAATGGGTTTTTTTTTTAGAGTTCTCTATATTCATGCTCTTTGGCAGTGGTCTTGGCCATGTGGCTTGTTTGGACAATGGGATACCAGCAAACTTTATACAGGCCAAAACTTGAAATGTGTTTTCTTATTCCTCTCCTGGAGCCCTGCCACCACCAGAAACACAAGCCTAAACTAGCCTGGGAGACAAGCTATCATAGGAAACAGAGATGAGTTACCTCAGCTGAAGGCCATCCTAGGCCAGCGAGGCCCCGCCAAATGGACAGCTGATTGCAAATATATGCAGGAGCCCTGACTAGACAGGCAGAGCTGTCCAGCTGACCCAAAGAAGAATAAGAAATAATCAATGGCTTTTTAAAGCCAGTGGGCCTTGAGGTGATTTATTACACAGCATTATTATGGCAGCCTCACTTAGCATCTCTCTCAACAAAAATCTGTGAAATGGTAGTTTTTATTGCCAGTTCAAATATAAGGAAACTGAGTCTGAGAAATAAATAAATAGGAGGAACATAGAATTTCTTGTGAGTCTTTGGACTTCAGATAAAGTACTCCTTTCTTTCTTTTTTTTTTATATACTTTTTTTATTATTAGTATTATTTTTTTTTTACAAATAGTTTATTATCAAATTAGTTTCCACATAACACCCAGTGCTCATCCCCACAAGTGTCCTCCTCCATGCCTATCCCCCCTCCCCCCACATCCATCAGTCCTCAGTTTTTATCAGCATTCAAGAGTCTCTCATGGTTTGCCTCTCTCCCTTTCCCCCACCATTTCCGCCCTTCTTCTCCCCCTTGTTCCTCCGTCAAGCTCCTCCTAATCCTCCTATACGTGCACACATATGATATTTGTCCTTCTCTGCCTGACTTATTTCGCTCAGCATAACACCCTCAAGGTCCATCCATGTTGCTACACATGGCCAGATTTCATTGTTTCTCATTGCCATGGAGTATTCCATGGTATAGATAAACCACATCTTCTTGATCCATTCATCTGTGGATGGACACTTAGGCTCTTTCCATGTTTTAGCTATTGTGGAGAGTGCTACTATGTTCATAGCAGCACTCTCCACAAAAGTACTCCTTTCTTTATGCCATAGCTGCCTTTATGCATAGCAATGTATCTCTGATGTATCATGGCAGCCTATGGGTAATTATGTAATGGAAGGGAGGAAGAGAGAAGGTAGGAAAAAGGGAGGGAAAGATGGGTGGATGAATGGAGAGAAAGAAAGAAGGAGAAAAGGAGGAATAACTTTGACCCCCAAGGTGATGTTTGCACCAGTAATTTAGCCATACAAGTGTTGCTTGGGGGAATTCTGAGTGATCTTTAAGATAAACCAAAGTTAACTTAAAAAAATGGGTTGAAGAGAACTTCTTAAGAGTGAAAAGGAAAAGAAGGGTAGACAAGAAAGGACAGGGAAAAAGAAGTATATGTTTCTGTAGGACAGAGGAAATCATTCATTCCTCTTTTGGCTGAATGGTCAGGGAAGGAGTGTCTAAGGAGGTGGCAATCTGCAATTTGAATAACAAGAAAGAGCCACCGACATGAAGATCAGGAACAACAACATTCCAAGGCAAAAGAACAGCTGTGGCAAAGGACCTACAGCTAAAACAAGCTTGGCAAGTTCAAGGACTCAAAGGAAGGCTAGGGTAGCTTGAGTGAAGTGGGAGTGGGGGTAGGGCAGATCTTATTCTAGGCGATATATGACATATGATTTGAAAAAGAGAGCTCTAGAGAATGGACTGTGGGAGAATAGATTATAGGCAGGCAAACATGGAAGGAGGGAGACAAATAAGCATTACTGCAATTGTCCCCGTGAAAGATGATGATCGCGGTACTTCGGCTATGATGGTAAAGACCATGAAGAGTGGATTTGTTTTGGCAGCAGTGTCAACCAGACCTGCCAGTGGAATGGGTATCAGGCAAAGGCAGGAAGCAAGAATGAATCTCAAGGTTTTGGCTTGAACAACTGGGTAAGTAGTGGTGCCATTTACTGAAATAGAGACAATCATAGGAAACAAAGGGTTTTGTTTTGTTTTTCCCAGAGTAGGAGATTCATACGAAAAATACAAGAGAGAATAGGAATAAAGGGTTAAAAATACAGTGGCTGCATCAGGAAGAGACTGAGTAACCTCAACGGTATCACTCTGACGCATCAGTACTCCGGCTGCGTGCCCTGATCTAATGTTTTACTCTGTCTGAATGATCCAGGAAAGTTAGATTGTTATGGTATAAAAACAAACAATTGAAAATTAAAATAGAACCACAGCATTGCTGAAGAACAGCCTGTTAGTAAATAGCAACAGCTGTGGGCAGAGTATGCGAAGTTTGTTTTTCCTCTCCAACCCTAAGCACAGTGCACTTGCAAGCCCAGCACTCTTCAGTGGTGAGTTCTTGGGTAACCACCTTTTTGCACATAGCCTCTCTCTGCCACAATGGAAAAAAAGGAGACATTTGAGTTTGTTTTCTAATACAGCTCACACTGTTATAACACTTCATATGATTGTTGACAACAGCTCTGTGAGGTGAGCAGAAAAAAATACCACTATGCCCAATTTTAAAATCTGGAATCTGAAGCAGAGGCAAAGCTATGTGGTTAATAAGTGGTGGAGCTGACACCTTCCAAAGCCTAGTGCAGTGTGCTTCAACTTGCAAGGCTTTCTCTCTTTCTTAAGGCTATCTCTGTATTGCTGATGGCCAGCTCTCTCTGTTTTCCAAAGCCATTCTTCCACTTTTGGGTCCCCCTATTGTCAACCTCCTGTTTTTGGTGCTCTTTTCTCCCCTGCCTCCCTACCCAACATGGATTCCATAGTACAGTCATTCTTGCAGTCATTCTTTTGTACACTCAATAATAGCCTATGAGAACACATCCTATAGTAATGTGAGCTCAGCTGACATCCTCCATGCAGCCATCCCCCATTGGCATTTCACTAACAGAGGCATAGCAGCTCTCTCCGTTGTGTACAACTGAATTTTTGAAGCCTGTAATGTTATGGTAGGATTTTGCTGTACCATCAACTCCTTTTTATTGCGCTCTTCCATCACGTTGGCTGACCAGATGTCCATCTCCTCGGATTCAGCACCCAGGCTACAGGGAGTTGCTGTAAGAAATCACCAATTGGTCAAATTAATGCCAAAGTCAACTTAAGCTGGGCCACAGGCACTAATCTGAGATCTTGCTTGATCTTCAGTTTGTTTTTCTGTATGCTGTTTCAAGTTTACTCCCTTCAAAACTCAGATCCCTTCCTCACTAGAAGGAGGTGACTTCTTACTTCATAGAGACAACAGAAGCCATCAGATGGCAACAACTTCATCTTCTGACCGTGAGATATACATGTGTTCTTGAATTATGTGCTCCCTCTCTATTCTAAGGTCTTACCATGCACTGTGCTCTGGATCCCATTTTCTTTTCTTTTAGTGTGTGTATTTCCAACATTACTCCTCAAAAAGTTGATGTTTGTCAAAAAAAAAAAAAAAAGGACAAAACAGGGAACCTTCCTTAGACCCCTCCCCATCTCATACTCTGGTCATTATTTTGTCAGCCTCCACCTATTCAGAGTAGTAAGCTTGTCATCTTCGCCATATTTTTAAATTCCTTTTCATTCTTCAACCTTTTATCAAATCCAGTTCCCTTCCCCATCCCTCTATCCAGAACAACTGATCCACTGACTAAGCTCACAAATGATCTCCAGGTTCTTAGGTTTAATGGACACTATGAAATTTTGTCTTATCTCTCAGATGTATAACACAGAGTTAGACATTCTATACTCATCTTCAGGAAACATTCCGGACGTTTACAATATCATTCCATTTTAACTGGCTGACCAGACCTTTCGTGTTCTGTTCTGAAGATTCTCCCTCTTCTTCTACTCATCTGTTAATTTTTTTCTTATTTAACACACTTCTCAGATGATCTTATCCATATCCTGTGCACTGATAACTCCCCAGACTGAACTGTTGCCAAGAACTTTCTACTGAACTTCAGGCCCATGTACCCATCTGCCTACTTGGTTGGCATCTGCATGTATGAGTTTAATAGGCCTCAAAAGGAACATGTGCAGACTTGAACTTGTGACCTTTATTCTCAGCACTTTATTCTTCCTGTAGCACATGACCCCACCATCCACTCAGTTGTGGCTGTGAAAGTCCTAGTTGTTACCTGTCATAAGTGCTCTCATTCTTGTCTGCGTAGCATCCATTCCCTACTGTGATGGTGATAGCTTCTCAAATGTCCTCCACCATCCTGGGTTTATTTGCTCTGGATGGAATAGCTTCTGCCTTTCTTTTCTTTTCTTTTCTTTTCTTTTTTTTTCTTTTTTTTTTTTTTTAGCTCCAAGAGTGTTTATGTTACTAGAGACTAGAGACTAGCCAATTAGGCTCAGTTCTAGGATATTTCCTGAAAATACTGAGAGGTTCTCTTCTGCTGGAGTTACTACCCTGTGAGGACGTACCAGGTGCTCTCTTGCTACCATGAGGAAAAGAGCAAAGCCTAAGCAGCAGATAGACAGTCAGAGAGAGACCTGCTCCTATAGGCATCATCTGAACTCCTGAATCCACCCATGTCTGAAGCATCTGATCTACTTCTAGGACTTTACCCATTCTGAATCAATCCATTTCCTTTCAGACTTAAGCTAGTTTGAACTGGGCTCTAATCACTGCATAGAAACAGACCTAGTACCTTTAGTGTCTCCTTTTCCCACAGCCCTCTCCCCATCCAATTAGTCCTCAGAACTTTTATACTCCATTTTCTAATTAGCTAAATGTCTGAGAAATCACTCATCTGGCGATCAATTCCACCCATCATTCTAGGCCAAAGCATTCATTATCTCACCTGGACAATCATAGTGGCATTCCAATTGTCTCTTCAGTATACTGCCCTCACAATGGTCAATGTGATCTTAGTAAAACACTAAATATGATTATGTGGCTTCCCTACGTAGAGCTCTCCACTGCTCCCTCTTGCCCATATGATTAAGTCATGTGGCCTGTGGCCTCTGAATGGGCTAGCCTCTGCCAGGCTTTCCAGCTTGGTCTCATTCTGTTTTCCCACTCACTCCCCTCGTGCCAGTGAGGCTGGTCATGACTCTTGAATCTCAGCACTTCTGCAGATGCTGTTCCCAGCACCTGGAACCGTCTTCCCCCTGAACTCCCCTTAACTAATTACAATTTAAATGTCATTTCTCAGGAGAAGTCTTCCCTATTAAATCAGACCACTTTTGGGGAGCCTGGGTGGCTCAGTCGATTGAGCATCCGACTTCAGCTCAAGTCACGATCTCATGGTTCGTGGGTTCGAGCCCCGCATCGGGCTCTGTGCTGACAGCCAGCTCAGAGCCTGGAGCCTGTTTCAGATTCTGTGTCTCCCTCTCTCTCTGATCCTCCCCTGCTCATGCTGTCTCTACCTCTCTCTCAAAAGTAAGTAAAACACTGAAAAATTAAAAAAAAAAAAAAAAACACCAACCAAGCCACTTTCTTCCCTGAGCCATCTCTTACGCCCCAACACCTCACATTCCATACTTTGCTTTCTTAGCCTTTGTATTTGTCATCATTTAATTAAGCATTTAATGTGAGCAATCCACATACAGTCCAACTCCCCCACTAGACTATAAATTACTTAGGAATAAAGAGCAGGCTTATTTTGTTTACAACTATAGCTTATCACAGGGCCTCACATCATTTTAATTGATTTCCTCTGTTCTGAGGTGGGGGGGGGGGATGGGAGAAGAGGGAGAAATTAAAGAAAAATAGAGATATTTGGTCAGGTATACAGATTTCATTTTAGGCTAAAAACTTCAGATTGAAGCAGTTGACCGTCCATTATGCCTTTAAAGCAGTATCTCTGTAGGGGAAGATAAGACAAGAGTGGAGTGATTTCCTAAAAGTCTGACGTATGTAAAGAATAAAATCTGAAAGAGTAAAGGAATGAAAAAGACACAAAAATCTCATCCTTCCTTGTTCTCTTTAACAAAGTTTAATGGAACTAAATAAATAATAGTAAAGAGAGGGAAGAAATCACAGTAGATTGAAGATTTTTAAGGGACATAATGACTAGGTACAATGCAAGGTCCCAGGTTTGAATTTGGTTTGGATAAATTAACTGTAAAGGGCATTTTTGTGGACAGGCAGGAAAAATTTGAATACAGACTGAATTTTAGATAAGATGAAGATGTATTGGGAAGGAAAGTTTGATATCTTTAACTAAAAAAAGCAGGTTACAGACAGCACATGATCTCCTTTCTGTAAAAATATGTATTCATATATTTATATGTATATAGATTCTAGATTCTTTGGCTGGCCTAATAATTAAATCTATATAATACAGAGTCATAGGAGAAAAACACATTTAATTTTGTATGTACAGGAGCTTCACATACACATGAGATGGTCAAAGACAGTGAAGCAAGTCAAAGTTTGTATGCCATCATGAGCTAAGGAGAAGGGTGTAGGAGTCCAGGGCTTCAAAAGGAAGGGAAATGATTCACAGGAAGATTGGAAGAGCATTATGTTTGGTAATCAAGTGTTTGCCATGCCATGCAGAGAAGTGTTTCTGATGTAAAAAGTTATCTTTGGTAGTAGCTCTCTTCCTGGTGTATGCTCCCTATCTAAATGTTTTTAACAAGTTAAAGGAGAGATTGAAAGCTCTTCTTTCTTTTTTTCTTTTTATGAAAGAGAGAGAAAGAGAGGGAGAGAGAGAAAGAGAACTAGAGAGAGGGAGAGAGAGAGAACATGCAAGCAGGGTAAAGACAGAAGGAGAGGGAGAGAGAAACTTAAGCAGGCTCCATGCCCATCGCAGAGCCCAGCGTGGGGCTTGATCACATGACCCTGGGATTATGTCCTGAGCCAAAATCAAGACTTGGATGCCCAAATGGCTGAACCACCCAGACACCCGTAAAAAGCTCTTCTTGAGTGTGTTAAGTCTTGATTGCCTTTAGTTCAAATAAGCCACATGCCAAAATGTTACATTCTGGCTCAATATCCCTGAGCCCCATCAATACATAGAAACAGCTTTCAGGATATATGCACAGGTGTGTTAACAGTGGTAACCAGTGGCTGGTAGAAAGATGGTGCTATAATTTACTCATTTTTCTTCATCTGAATTTATAGCTTTCTATAAGGCAAAAACATTGCTCATGAAATAATAAAAATTGAAATGTTAATTAATTTAAAAAATATTTAAAGTAGGCTTAAACAGACTTAGATTTTTAGTGAAAGCTCTCCAGGACATTTTTTTCTGTGTCCTCCACCTTACCAGTGAATAGTGTGTCCCAACTTCCAAGTAGGTCTTAGCAGGAAAGATTAAAATTTTTAGCAGTCCTTGAACTGAAAGTGAATCAATCCAATATTGAGCATGCATACATTTTCTGCTGGCAATGTCAGTAAACGACCTCCCCATCAGTAGCAAGAAAAGTTGCAAGAAAGCAACCTTACAACAAGGTGCTCACGTAATTACCAGGCAACGTTGAAGTGGCCATTTCCTGCTCTAATGGAAAAATCCACAGTTCATCAACTCTTAAGGGTAGTAAGTACACAGAATACTTAGAAAATGCTGAGTTCCAGTGCTATCTGACAAGGGGAGGGAAGAGCATTTTGAAGACATCTGTAAAAGATTCAGAAGGTCACCACTGGACACTACTGAATAGAGTATCAGGAGACTTGTATTCAAGCCCCAACCTTACTCCAAGGGATTGGAAAAGTTCACAGCCATAATAGTCCTCATATACCTTTTCTGTGAAATGAGATCTAAACAAAATCTGAAATTTTAATTGCTTCACAACCATGGTTTATTGGATAACAAACTATAATTGTTGGATACCAAGTCACAATGTTAAAAATACACCATGAGAATTTTGCTAACATCCCCTTTAATGGAGTTTCACATTTAGAACAAGTTGCCTGTAGAGGGCACTAGTCTGTTAATAACATCTACTTTTTGAATCAGTTTGACTCAAGATCAGGCAGGGTCCTGCTCTACATCATATATCCAGTCCTTCTTTCTTATAGAGGAGAAAATTGAGGCCCAGAGATATTAGGTGACTTGCACAGAATCACACAGATAAAATTGGCAGAGCTGAGGTAGAATAGAAAATTCTGATTCATGCTAAAAAAAACCAAAAAACAAAAAACTTATGGAGACCAAAAAATCGAATTGCATTAGTTGCTCATTTACCGAATCACCTTTCCTAAAAACAATAACATCCTATTGCCATAAAAAAAAGACACTATCCCAGAAAACCTATTCTTGAAGATACTTGTCTTGAAGATATTACATTCTAATATCATTCCTCAATGACACTGATATCCAGTGAAATTTCCTTAGTCTATTACCATTTTTTTATAACCTTTTTACAATGCTTATTTATTTACCTTGAGAGAGAGGGAGTTTATGCACACATACACAAGCAGGGGAGGGGCAGAGAGAGGGGAGGAGAGAATCTCAAACTTGGGATTTCTCAGCAATCTCTCAGCATGGAGCCTGTCACAGGGCTGGAACTCACAAATCATGAGCTCATGACCTGAGCTGAAATCAAGAGTCAGATGCTTAACTGACTGAGCCATCCAGGTGCCCTGATAACCTTTGCTATTTTAATATTTCTTTGCCAAATGTTCATAGCCTTCAAAATGCACTGGGGGACAGGAGGGTGTGTAAGGTTTTTTCCCCCACCCAGTTCCATAGATAGCAATTAATTGTTAACCAGTAGGCTGGATCTGCGTCATTCCTTTGTTAAGATTATGCTACTAGACTGACATTGTGGTTTCCTCAGGTTGGTGTTCAGTTACTTCAGTCCTCCAATGGTCAGATTAGATCTAACACTTTGCCGGATTATCTATTCCTCACCATCTCTTCTATTCCATCTATTCCAAAAAACAGTTAATCTGGTCAAATACTGTACATGGACCTAGGCTCTGTAAAACCATGACTAGGAGTGTGTTTGATATCTTTGGGTCTTTCTGTTTGTTGCTGTTTTGAGAAACAGATATATAGGGGCATCATGCTATAGTACAGGAATTATCAACTTTGGAGCTCAGTGGGCATAGGTTTAAATCCTGCCTCCATTCATGTATCAGTGGGTTCTCCTCAGCAAGTTACTTTGACTCTAGGAGTATCAGATTTCTTATCACAGTATTTATCTTATAGAGTGAGGATTAAATGAGAAAATTATATTAAATGCCTCCTTCAGCACATGGCAAGGTACAAGTGAGTCTCCCACTTATAGAATATGACCTGTTTTAAATTAAGAGAGAGCAAAGAGTAGAAGTCTACAGTGTCACGGATTCAAGGTCATTGCTATTAAAGCAAGGTGTTGTCTTTAAAACATACCATGGAGAAAAATAAATAAATAAAAATAAAAAAGTTAAGTGAATAAAACATGCCATGGGGAAGAGATGAGATGAATATTCCAGTGGACGAGTTTCAGAAAAGTGACCCCAACCGAGTGCCATGGTGCTCTTATTGTCCATCACCTTTCACAGTAGTGACATTACTAAACTACAGCCCTGGTCACCCCACACAGTTTTATGATGATCAAAGAGCATGCTCAGTTAAGAATATGGGTAGAGGAATTTAGAACACTTAGCCATTCTTACTCCCTGATATTTCCAGGGTGCAGGGAGAGCAGTTCAGCTGATTTTTAAACTCAGTCTTCTCTTAGCACTCATGGGAAAGACATTGAGGGAGGACCCCAAAGCATGATGGTCTCTGCATGGGTGTACAGTTGCTGTGGCATTTCTTCATAGTTTTGCATAGTCGGTTTACACCTACCGGATGCATATTAAGTTCACAGCACTAGACATATTATTTCATTCTAACTCTACCACAGCTGGATGGAGAGATACTATTAGTAACTTTAATATGTTTGAAGCCGAGGTTTCAAGGGAGTGTGTTGCTCACCCCAGTTCCATAGCTAGTAGTGTAGTGAAACCGGGGTAAAGTCCTGACAGGTACTTCACCTCTGCCTCTGTGATCTCTTCTGTTTTGGCTCTTTCTGCATATGGTACTCAAAGGCAAAAAGGCAGGTAGCAGCCTGAGGGAGGAGAAAACAAGAAACTTAAAAAAATCCACCAATGACCCAAACTGTTTAAATCCATGCAGTTTACATTGACATGGCTTTACTGTTCTAGAGTATTCATCAGCATAAGTTTAGTGTTCCAGAAAGCTATTGCCCAGGAAGAGAATAGTTACAAATAACTTTATTGTCCATTCCAAGGACTTCCCCACAGACCCATTGATTGAAAACATCCCAGGACAATTTTATATCAATTTGAGCATTTTCAAAGCCCTCCCCTCAAAATCTTCACCTTGTTGAGTTCACTAATCTTAAAGATTATATTACTCTCCTCGCCCAACCCTAACCAGACCTCCCAACCCCCATCACTGAAACACACTCGTTGAAGGAACCAGACTTCACAATCTCAAAATGTTCTTAACCCTTGACTGCCCCACTCTAAGCCCCTACTAAAACTGTCAAAGTGGTGTTCTCTGTTACCTGTAAAGAAATGGTTCTCAACTGGGTCTGATGTTTCCCTCCCAGGGGACAAGATGTTTTTGATAGTCGTGACTGGGGTGCTACTGGATGTAGAGGGTGTAGGTCAGGATTTCTGTGAAACATCCTACAATGTATAGGACAATCTCCCTACCCGACAAAGCATTATCTGGTACCAATAGGTTATTATGATAATATTTTGAGGAGCCAGCAATATCTAAGTCAGTTCTGTAAAGAAGTTTCCCAAAGTCTGAACCATTCAGTCTATGTTCTTACCTTCCAGTGCTATTGATTCCTGGTGTCCCTGCAGGTTAGTGAGCTCTAAATCCATGGTGCCCATCCTTAAGAAATTTCATCCTGAGAGTCTATATCACAGACATATACCTGCCTTTCTTTTTATGGGGCTTTCTGTCTCCTAAAAAAAGATCACCTGGTGGTTCATTTATCTTTAATTTCTACTCTTTGTGTTCTGTACAAGCAGTTTGAATTGATGAATTTGAGACCACAGTTGTTTAAGGACAAGTCCTCCTTGGCTATCTTAATAACTGCAGAGTTCCTGAAGTTGTGAACATGGCTTTCACAAACAGAAAGTATATTCTCCTTGCAGCCAACTAGCACGAATTCAAAGCAATGGAGAATATTGAAATTAGGACTTTGAATCCCTTTTCTTCTAGGGATTTCCACTGATAATAGTATTTCCTTGGAAGTCTGTGTTTAGGGTTATAAGATCAATTGTTACCCCAAAATATAAATAGTATGCTTTTCCTGATTGTGCTGGGTAAAAGGTAAAGCAAAAAAGAGAGGAAGAAAGAAAGAAAACAATATATATATATAAACAGTTTAAAAACTGGTATTACTTAAGTGTTCAGATATTGTGCAATAATTTTCTGAAGGCAAGTTGTAATGGGCTTGGATCTTGGGGACTTAAGGAAGTGAAATACCAGTCCTCACTGTGGGCACAGAAGCCAGCACTTGCATTTTTGGAGTGAGTCCCAAGATGATCTCAGCCCAGTGGAGACTGTATTGATGACCCCACAGTGACTTTGTATGAGGTGGCAAAGTCTCTGTCACCAGGAGCCCAAGTGAACCTTCCCAAAGCTCACAAGCCCATCATAGAAGTACTGACTGTGTTAAAACTTGCCTCAGGAAGGACCCAGGAAGTTTTCATTTTTTAAAGTTCTTGTAATGATAATGAGTCTTAAATCTTACAAGCATCCACTCAGACCCCCAGGGGTGCTATAAAGATAATGTCAAAGACCAAACATTTTGGCTAAAGCAGATGCAGAAAGAAATCTTATCTAAGTTGCTGTTATCTGACTACAGCAGAGCCTCCAGAAAATACAACCACCGTTAATCCCCCTCCCGGGGAGTTTCCTGCAAATTCAGCTGCCATGGGGACAGATTGCCCATTCCCAGTAGCACCAAAAAGCACAGCACAACTTTCCATGTCTTCCTATTAAAGCCCTGAGCACCACCACTACCACCCCTTTGTGGAAATTTTGGTACATCAACTTTTTATCTCTGGCTATTGAGTGGACGCCTTACCACTGAGTACTTCGACCTGCATGCATAGATTATCCTTGTCTTTTCTCTAGATTATCAATTGTCAGTTAATTTGCAGGCTTCCAATGACTAGACACAAGGTGGAAGAAGAAAAGGTTTCTCCTGCCAGTTTCAGGGATGCCGAGACTGCTGCTGAAATCTGAGGACCTCTGACCCAGCTGACGGGTACCTTTCCTTACTGTGGCTCAAGGTCTGGTTAAGCAAAGTCAAAAAGCAACTCTCCTTTTCCTTTCTTGCCAAGACGCAAATTAGCAGGAGCAAACCCTTATACAAACTAACTCTTTGTATGTTGTGACTCTTGGTTTGAGTGTTCTTCCTGTAGATTCTTCCCCTCCCAGGGATGGCTATTGTGTCTTGTCTGTCTTGTTTTCTGTCCTGAGAGCTTGGTTGGCGTCTAGGGAGGGCAGTCACTCTCTGATTTTCTGTCTGCCTGGGAGCGCACATTTTTGGAACTGTGCTCAGAAGAGGCTGTTAGGTTGGAGGCATGGGAATCTGTGGTCTGCAGGCACGAATACGAGTGAGGACTCCATTTGCTGCTGGTGTCTGGCTAACCATTGCCAGCTGGTTAGAGGGTTTCTCTAAATCAAAATAAAGGATCTTAGTCTATAATGCCTCCTCCTACATTGCCTTGCTAGAGCTGGGAAGTCCCATTCCAGCATCATCTGCCTGGTGTGACAGATAGGAAGGGCTGTGATTGGAGGTGTCTCATTTTGGCAGGGGGTACGGAATTGGAGACACAAGTTTTCACAAACACCATCTTCATCATCTGTTGGAATGAGATTCTTTGCTTTCTTTCTCTTTGGCTATCATCGGAAGTGACTTTGGATCATGGGGCTTCATCTTCTCCATCCATTGAGGGACGGCTCTTGTATCCATTGCTAAGTCATAGAAAGGCTTATTGGTTTTGAGTCACGCTTTGAAACAAGGATCCCTTTCGAGATCTTAAATCTCCATTGGCCAGAAATCAGATCCTTTGGTTTAGAAAAGCTTTTGTAGGGGTGCTTGGGTGGCTCAGTCGGTTGACCATCCGACTTTGGCTCAGGTCATGATCTCATGGTTTGAGCCCTCTGTCAGGGTCTATGCTGAACTTTGGCATAGAGTGTGGAGCCTGTTTTGGATTCTATATTTGTCTGCTCCTCCCCTGCTCACGTTCTGTCTCTCTCTCTCAAAAATAAATAAAAGTAGGGGCGCCTGGGTGGCTTAGTCGGTTAAGCGTCCGACTTTCGCTTAGGTCATGATCTCGCGGTTCATGGGTTAGGGCCCCGTGTCGGGCTCTGTGCTGACTGCCAGCTCGGAGCCTGGAGCCTGTTTCAGTCTGTGACTCCCTCTCTCTCTGACCCTCCCCTGCTCATGCTGTCTCTGTCTCCTAGAAATAAATAAAAATATTTAAAAAATAAATAAATAAATAATAAATAAAAGTAAAAAAATTTTTTTAATTAAAAAAAATAAAAACTTTCATATTTGAAAGGGTTTTTAAAGAGCTCTCACCTTAAAAAAATATTCTATTACCAGCATGGGACGAATATACTAAAAGGACACCAAAAAAGATTAGCTGGCTTAAAACACTCCTTTAACAAAGTTAATTTTTTTAACGTTCTAATTTATTTTTGAGAGACAAAGTACAAGCAGGGGAGGGGCAGAGAGAGAGAGAGAGGGAAACACAGAATCTGAAACAGGCTTCAGGCTCTGAGCTGTCAGCACAGAGCCTAAGGTGGGGATCTAATTCATGCACTGCGAGATCATGACGTGAGATGAAGTCAGACGCTTAACCAACTGATTCACCCAGATGTCCTTCTTCTTTTGTTTATTTATTTATTCTTATTTTAGAGAGAGAGTGCACAAGTGAGGGAGAAGGGCACAGGGAGAGAGAATCTCAAGCAGGCTCCATGCTCAGCGTGTAGTCTGAGACAGAGCTCAATCCCATGACCCTGGGATCTGACCTGAGCTGAAACCAACAGTTGCATGCTCAAGGGACTGAGCTACCCAGGCATCCCTGGAGCAGTTACTTTAAAAAGTTACATTCTCCCTCTCCGTCTTTGAGAATGCAAATCTTCTACACCCCAGAACTGTCTTCTCAGAGACCTGAAAGCCATCTCTTTCAAACACAAACATCCAAGGAAATAACTCTGGTTCTCAGCCGAGGGGTGCTTTGCTTCTACTTGCACTACTGCTTCCTGTCATAAAATGTGAGAAATTTATTTCTTCTCCTGATAAGCACCACTGTTCCCCCTTAGCAAACCCACTATGCCATTTCCTTAGCACACCCGGCTTCTAAAAAGTAACGTCTCAGTCCATTGAAACAGTCACCTGAGGGCAAACTGCGTGCAGCCTCTATGTGATTACATATCAGGGCAGAGAGAAAGAACTTGAAGATCTCTCCTGCAAATATTAAGAAAAAGCTTTAGCCCTTATATTGAACAAATAACATTCCACCCAGAAACATAGTTTGAATAAAAAGTGGGGCAAAGATGAAAATGAACTCTTATATGAACTAGTGAGTTTTTGTATGTTTGTGTGCTATAAGGTCTCTATTATACCTGTGTGTAAGCTTATGTATGCCTAGGTATGCGTGTTATATAATGTCCTATTTTCTTACCTCTGGATGGTATTGCCAAATTCATTTATAAAATTCCTTAAAAGAACTCTATTTTAATTGGCTTGGAGAAAAATAAATAGTTAAGTAAATTAAATATTCCTAAAACTGAGAAACACAGACACGAATCCAAATATTTTTCAAGTTCACATCATCTGGGTAAATCTTTGGTAAATAAGATCATTGTAATATTGCTGGCTTAACAAAAATGACTGTGTCTTCTGAGTTAACAGCCCTATGACATGAGCATATATTTTTAGGCTACTTAAGTTTATTAATTAAATAAGCCAATATATTTATTAGATGTTGAAGCGTGTAAAACTTTATAGATTTGAGTTTAATCAAATCGAATCATTTAAACTTCAATCAAATCTAATCATTGCTCTTATAACCTTTAGTTCAATAAAAATTGTGTTTCATTGTGTAACTGCTTAGAGGTAGTTTCCAAAATCTTTTTGGTAATTTGAAACCTTAAAGTTCTACTAAGTTATGTTAAATGACAGCTATTCATTGAATATCTATATCACTTTTAGATAAGATAAAATACCGAGCTGTTAATTACTGAATATAACTTTAAGTTGATCTACTTTGGGCTTATTATTTATATGGAGAGATTAAAGATATTTGAATCTATTAATAACCATGATCTTTTTGGCACATTGAGAAATTGTACTATGAGGAAGCATATGGCTCAAGAAACAGTGGGATAATATGTTGATAAATATTCTAATTTAACTAGAGAATGCTGGTATATGACAGTTTACAATTGTCTAATTCTTAGTTTTCTCTGCAAAATAAAGGTTATTAAGGATAGAAAATTATAATCAATATATGTAAATTAAGCTATAAGAAATAATAAGCATGAAGAAATAAAAACTCTGCAAAGTATTCAGGGAATGTCAGATTGTTTTTGTTAAGAGAAAAAAAAAGAGTAATTCTGCCCTAAAGTAAATGTTTAAAGATTGTTTCAGAATGAGAAAGGTAAAACTTAGGGACAAAAACATATAAATGGATTTAGAAAGTTGTAAAAGGTTGGGAATTGACGGTTGGCCCAGTGCACAGAAAGAGAATCATATCTCATGTGGTCAAGCTGGCCAAGACTGAATGGATTTTTTGTAAGGTTTAAAATGAGTTTTAAAATCAGTATGTACCAATGCAAAGCCAGAGTTTGATTTCCTACCTTAGAAAGACAAAGTTTGTCAGACTATTAGTCTGTTTGTAATAAGAGATTGTGAAAGCTTTTCTTTACTTTTTAGAAATATATGTATTTATTTATATCCAAGCTGGTTAACATATAGTGTAATAATGTTTTCAGTAGAATTTAGTTATTCATCACTTATGTACAATACCCAGTGCTTTCCCCCAAATGTGCCTTCCTTAATGCCCATCACCCATTTACCCCATACCCCACCCACCACGCCACTAACAACTCTCAGTTTGTTCTCTGTATTTAAGAGTTTTTTTTATGATTTGTCTCCCTCTGTTTTTATCTTATTTTTGCCTCTCTTCCCTTATATTCATCAGTTGTATTTCTTAAATTCCACATATGAGTGAAATCATGTGATATTTATCTTTCTCTGACTGACTTATTTCACTTAGCATAAGACACTCTAGTTCCATCCATGTTGTTGCAAGTGGCAAGATTTCATTCTTTTTGATCACTGAGTAGTATTCCATTGTATAAATATACATCTTTTTTTAAAAAAAAATTTAATGCCTATTTATTTTTAGGAGAGAGAGATAGAACATGAATGTGGGAGGGGCAGAGAGAGAGAGAGAGAGAGAGAGAAATGGAGACACAGAATGTAAAACAGGGTCCAGACTCTGAGCTATCAGCACAGAGCCCAATGTGAGGCTTGAACTTGGGAATGACAAGGTCATGACCTGAGCCAAATTTCGACAACCAACTGAGCCACCCAGGTGTCCCATACCACATCTTCTTTACCCATTCATCAGTTGAAGGACATCTGGGCTCTTTCCATAATTTGGCTATTATTGATAGCCCTGCTATATACATGGGGTGCATGTGCCCCTTTGATTTTTTAGCTTTTAAGTAACCTACCTAGGAAACACAGATTCTGTGTTTTATTGAAATTATTTCCAGTGCTTTATCATGTCTTTGATTATTTTAGAAGACCAGGTCTCTTTTTCTCTCTCCTCAAAAAACTGACCTGTAATCTTGTTTAATCAGACATTCAAATCTTTGACATTTTGTTTTAAATTTTTTTTCAAAGTTTTTTATTTTATTTCTAGGAGAGAGAGAGAGAGAGACAGCGTGAGCAGGGGAGGGTCAGAGAGAGAGGGAGACACAGACTCTGAAACAGGCTCCAGGCTCTGAGCGGGCGGTCAGCACAGAGCCCGACGCGGGGCTCAAATCCACGAACCGCGAGATCATGACCTAAGCGAAAGTCGGACGCTTAACCGACTAAGCCACCCAGGCGCCCTAAATCTTTGACATTTTGGATAACTTCCTACAATCAAATTCAAAATGAAGTCAAACTTCCAAATTGACTTTGAGACTCTTCAGAGAGTCCCTGGAAAATCTCAAAGGATTTTCCTCTTACCTTGTTAAAAGAGAGCTATCAATTAACTTCCTAGAAAGTTGCTAATGCCCTGCATATCCATGATATGTCTTGATATGTTATGAATTATAATGCCAGTCATTGTCTTAAGATGTTGTATGTCACATAACCAAATTTCTCTGTCAATTGCATTACTTTTTTTTTACAATGAACTTTCATCAAACTTTAACTGTGGTCATTTAAATTTTTTGTCATTCACAGATAGTGATTGTTGCATTCTAGTGCTTTTGTAAAAACTCTTACAATTAGCTACAAGCCAGAATACTTTGTCTTCAACAAAAAGGGATATCTCAGAGAATTGTAGAAAGGTCTATAACAGGTACTCTGGGGTACAGGCTTCTCATGGCATTGCTTAAGTACCTTTGAGAACATAGTGCTGGCTGGACTAAGTGAGGATTTCCAGAACTCTAGGGAGGGACAAGCTGATGAGCTCATCAAGTTTCTAACCTAAGATCAAGCAGAACAAGAATTAATTACATGGGACTGAATGAACAGATGAAGAATGATTGTAATTTTTATAGTTTTGTTTGTTTGGAACATTTATGGTTCTTTAATGTTTTATTTTCTGGATATAATTTATCTTTTTCTATTTTCTAGATATTTTCTCTTTTCTCTTAAGCTGTCTGTAATTCACAGTTTGGTAGGTTGTATCTTTGTAAATAAAATGAAACATTTATCTTTTTCTCCTTCCAGAATTCAGAAACTCTTATTGTATATTCTTATTTTCATTGCAATATAATGTTTTGAAAGTTCAGTAAGAATTTGTTCTCCTTTTAACAGGACATAACTGAGAAAATTGGTTTTATCACCAAGGCTTTAATTGAAATGTTGTATTTGAGATAGTATGATAGAATCAGATATGACTAGACAGTTGTAAGGAATTAAGATTGACATTACAAAGTCAGTGTTTACAAAGCCCTCTTGAAAAACTGGCCTGTTACCTGGCTTATATGTTTCCTAGTCTTATAGATGAGTGCAGAATGTCACTCTCTGGCAGGCCCAGGAAATTTAGAATATTTGGGGGATCTTAAGAAAAGAGGAAATCACCCAAATCTATAGGTACTACAGATGAAGTCTGATAAATTCCTAGCTTGGCTTATAAGAATTAAGAGGAACTTAAAAATCTAATCTGAGGTTTCTTTCAACAGTTCCAATAAAACAGGCATAAAAAAGGCCTGTGTGGGTCAATTACCACTCACTATTGCTGCATTTATGTAAACGATCCCAGACCAAATTTGACGGAGACTAGGCTTATTTTGTAAGTAAACATGACTAATCTTACTTTGATTATCTTTGATTAAGGGGTGATTGTAGAGAAAAATTTTACGTTTCAATGAAAAATAATAATGCATCTTTCTGTGTTATCAGGTTTGAGTCTTATTCATTGTTTTTGAGCTGTTTTTCACTTCACCCTTCTGTCTATATATTTGTTGGTAATTAATGTTTGTAATTTTTCCCCCATTCTAACTTGGTATCGCAAGGAATTATAACTACCTTTTTCCTGAAACACTGTGAGCTGAAGATAGACACCTTGATATAACTTGTAAGGATTTATCACCACAACAGTGTAGACTACTCATAAATACCAGAACACCTACACCTTCCATGCTGTGTTCCAGGAAGTAACCATGACCATGATATTACCATCCTCACTAAAAGATGCTTTGAACCCAACATTGAGAAATCTTGACTGGCTTCCCTCTTGACTCAGATACTGGGTCCATAGTATGCTCCAACCATTATTCTTTGTTTGTTTTTCTTTCCCTCTATTTATCTTGCCTTGAATCTTCTAGTGGAATTTTCTCCACAGCAATCAACCTAGCTTCTTCTTAATTTTTTTTTCAGGAAACTTCTAGGGGAGTTTCAGATGGGGAAGAATGTGGGGGAGCCATTCGGACCCCCAGAGTTGATTTTAAAGTGAAAACCTTTGAGCTAAAATAGATACAGAATTAATCTTACTTTAACTCCTCTTGTCTGACCAAAGCAGAGCCTTCACAGCATACAGCTGCCATTAATCCCACTCTGATGGGAGTTTGCTGTGTGAATTCCCACGGCTTCAATAAGCCTCACAGAAAGCCCATTCTTATCCTTGGCTGTTGAGTGAGTTACCCATCACTGAGTAGTACCACGTGTAGACGTAAGTAAATCTTGTCTTTTCTCCATTAATCTATCTACAGCCATTAATCTGCAGTTTCCAATCACTTGACCCAAGTTGAAAGAAATAAAAGATTTCCCCTCAACAGTCTCTGCCCTGCTGTTTACAATGGGCTGCTCACTGATGAGAGCAGCATTGCCCTGACTACCGAATTATCTATTCCTGTACATTTGCGTGCACATGGACAGGTGTGTATTTACAGCCCTGGCAGCTAAGCAGGTTATGACTGAGTGTCCTTAGGAATTTACTTTGAGAGTCAAAGCTTATTAAAGCAGAAACACTTCCCAGAAGATCAGAAATCTGTCTGTAAACCAAGCTCATTCCTTGCTTGTTGCATCATCAGGCCAGGCAGCTTAAAATAAATCATCTGTTAAAAGTCAACCAATTACCAAACTCACCTTCCAACACTTCCAGTATTAGTTTTGGGAAATGTACTGGAAGGACTCCTTCACTGGTAACTTGACCATGCTCTCCCTGATGACATTGGCTTGGAATGTTGGTAAACTTCTTTTGGCATACGCTTTGGGGGAGAAGACAGTTGTCTAAGTTAATGACAATCCTTAATTGGAGGCAGTTATGTGCCGTGGTGTCTGAGTAGACTGGGCCTCCCAACATAACCCCTTGTTAATTTTGCAACTTTGAGCAGTGCTTTAACTTCTGTGAGGCTGCCTCAGTTTCCTTATTTGCAAGGTGGAGGAAATAACGCTTAACTCAAAGGGTTTGGGGAGAAGATAAAAATGAGAAAAATATATATGCGAACGCTTGTTTTCTTCCTGGCTTCTTTACGGTGCTTTCAGAAATCACTTGGGACACAGGATTATCACTCTGTAGACAGCAATGACACAGCTCTTCTCTATATTGTAACATGGCTGCTAATTGCTTAATTTTCCACGTCTATTTTACTGTTTCCATTATTCCTGGAAAAAAAGATCACACAAGCCAGATGGGCAGAAAAACATAGTCAGCTTTTCCTATGAAAACCAAATCAAAATATTTAAAAGAGGAGAATATTTTTTGGTAATTTTCTAAATAATAGTAATTTAAAAAAACTTTTCCTGTTTAATTTCATTATGTTTTCTAGATTTTCCTCTAGCTTGGGTCTTGTGGGTGCAGGCTGATATGGAGTCTGAATCCCCTTCTCTTTTCCTTTTCTTGAATGTATAAATCTCATTATAGCTGGCTCTGGCCTCCATGACCTGGCTCCACTCACCATGACGAGCTGCCTTGAGTCTGGACTGACTGCATTGGGCAATAAACAGGCCAAGATCTTTCTGGTCAGGGCTTGGCAGCATGAATTAAAAGAAGATGCCAACATTGTTGCCAAATGAATGGCTTATATTTTCCATCTTGGTCTTTGTGGATGGCAACCATGCTTCCCATGGTACCCAGTTTTGCAACAGATACCAGAGGCACTGAGCCAGAGCAGGGGCTCAGATGAGGTTAGGAGTCTTCCTGATGTGCATGGGTCTCAGTTAGGCTAGCTGACATGTATGTGTTGAGCTTGAATAATCCACTATGACAGCTTAGACTAAGACTTGGTAGACTAAAGCTGATAAAATCTGAAACAGAGGTTGAGAGTGGCCCTTGACATAGCAAAATGGGTCAGAAGGAAGAACTGAACTGGTGTTGATGTAGAGATGGGGTGTGGTCATCAGATCAGGCTCATATGAGGGAAGATGGGTAGAACAGGTAAGGCCGTAGCTTGGACACAACCAGAAGACAATAACCAAGATCATTCCAGATGCTTCCAAAGGGGCATGTGATGCTGATGGAGCTTACCAATGTGCAGCTTAGGAATTCTCTTGTCAACTCCACTATAGGGCAATCAATCTGTTTCTCTCTAAAAACCAGTTCAGGGTAGACTAAGACAGTGAAAGGGGAGATTCCATTGGAATGAAAGCTGAATATTCTTCAGGCCAGGACCACTGTATCTTTTAGATAAGCAGTTGTGTTCCCTGAGCTGAAATCTGAAGCAAAGACTAGGATTTTCTCCGTCTGTTCACAGAGCATGGATAAAATTGAAGAAATGTATATTTAGGCAATGCTTTAGGCAAAGTGTTTTTTTAACTTCCATCTGTGTCCATGTAAGATTGATATCTTTGGTGACTTTCAGGAACAATATCACTGGGTTAGTTTTCCCATCAAGAAAACAATCTATTGCATGAATGCTTACCTGACTGTAAGCTTTTCTATCCATAATACCCCCCAGAAAGAATTCAAATTTTTGCTAACAATGAGTAGGTATCATTGTCACAGGTTTATAAATAATTGTAAAAGCCCTTTGAGATCCCTTAAATAAGTTGTCCGCCTCAGACCTGGGGTTGGTCCCTCAACCTGGAAAGTGGCTTATAAAACCCCAGGGATTGGCATACAGTGAGGCAGGGATAGGAGAGGAGGTGAATGATGAGGTGCTACTCCCATGAGATCTCTGTCCCTCTTTTTCTGGGCTTTCTATACCTTCCAGAACTTTTCCTGGAACTCCTGCAACTCTCCTCAGCCTTCTAGTGAAATGTCCCTGGGCTAGGCACAGGTGAGGTCTTTCCTTGCTGTAGAAAGTGAAATCAAGAAACTTTTATTACCTCTTTAGTAGTGATACTTACATACAAAGTAAAATGAGCATTATGGGTTTGCAGGAATCAGGACTCCTATGTCCCAGAAGAGTGCCATATTTCTCCTGAGAGCTATCTTTTATCCCTACGCTATGGCAGCCACTACTGACCCAACACTCTGTGGCCCAACCTCATTCCAGCCAGGTGTCCTTCCAGAGGGAGAGGCAGCCTTCCCAAATGATCACACCCTATTTCCCTAAGGCTGCCAGGCCACCTGGGTTTTTCCTGATTAACTTTCATGAGACTCTAGAACACATTATATACACTAAGTACATAAATTAAAAGTCTGCATATGATAGTTTCTTCATTGACAAATGAAGCCTAGGTCCCAGATATAAGAAATAAGTTGACTTATAGTACACCTGAAATTAAAAAAAACTAAAATAAACAAAAATCCTTGGCTGCTTCAGGGTTCACATATAAATATAAAGACCTTGCAATTTTCAAAAGAGATGTCTTTGTACACATCAAAGCAAGGTACAAGAGTTTAAAGCTTGTAATGGATCCTGGAATCCGAGGTAACATGCAGTGTAGGGTGAGGGGAAATTTTCCTGTCTCTCTAGCCCATGTGAAAATGATCTCATCTATCTGGCTCCTGTCCACCTACAAAGCACTTCTTATATTGAATTATCCAGGTGGTTGCTCCATCTCTCCAACATAGTATCCATGAATATATAAATATCTTAAATTAACACCAAGCATGATGCCATTTTTAAAAACTGAACTTGAGCTTTTATAGTATTTTGAAAATCTATAGTTCGGCTTCTATTTCTGGGAATTTTTCATTTTTGTAACATTGTTTTTTAAAAAATTCTCTCAGTTGATTTGTGCTGCTAAGCTCCCCCGGGAATAGGCTGACCTCCAGCAACATCTCACTCCACCCCCAGTAGGAGCTTGAATAATGACTGAGTGACAAAGTGTCTCATTCAGTTATTATTCAACTATATTAAATTGCTAAAGTTGGTAATTGGAGCATATCTTATTACAAAGGCAAAAGTTCAACATTTTTCCCCAGGCACAATAGGCTTGCACATTTAAAAACTTCTGGTCTGCTAAGGAATAGATGTCAGGACATGGAGCATGCACAGATTAAACAGGGAAAGATACATTAGCCAAACCTGGGCAAAATTACCAGGCACTACCTTGAATATACTTAGCATTCTCAAGCCCCATTTAAAGGGGTGCAAGAGAGAAAGTAGAAGGGCATCTTGAAAATGCATCAGTATTCCCAAGCATTATTAGGCTTACACAAACTGAAAAGCTATCATTTTAAATACTAGGGACTGAGGGGCACCTGGGTGGCTCAGTCGGTTGAACATCCCACTCCTGATTTCAGCTCAGATCATGATCCTGGGGTTGTGGGATTGAGCCTCACATCAGGCTCTGTGCTGAGCATGGCTGTTTACTGGAAGTATCATCTGGGATATGGCTGATGGGTCTAATTTGCTCTGAGACTGTATTCCAGTGAAGGAGCCATTTCAGGAGGACAACAGGAGCTTGGGTTACCTGCTTGGATGTGGTCACCCCAAGTCACTGCTTCAAAGGACAAGAAGTATTGAGGGAACAGCAGAAATCATAGTATATGATAGTATACCTCAAAGGCGCCTCATCAGAAGATTCTTTTGGGGCAACTCTAAGAATCTAGATTTCCAGATGCCTTCCCTGGAGATCGTGAATACTGGGGATAGGTCTAGGAATCAGTATTTTTAATAAGTATTCCCATAATTCTTATGGTAAGGCAAATGTAGGAAACACTGTTCAATCAGTGATATTCAAGATACATTTTTTCTTTTATTCAGTTATTTAGCACTTGCTATGTTATTTCTGAGAGCGTGATCCTAGATTCCCTACATCATCTAGAGTGTTGATGAAAATCCAGATATTGGGCCCCATCTCAAGCCTACTATATCAGAATCCCCAGGGATAGGACCCAGAAATCTGCATTTTAAATGAGCGTTCCAAGGTTGCCCCGGGTGGCTCAGTTGGTCAAGTGACCGAATTCGGTTCAGGTCATGATCTTGTGGTCGGTGAGCTCGAGCATCCTGTCAAGCTCTGTGCTGATAGCTCAGAGCCTGAATCCTGCTTTGGATTCTATGTCTCCCTCTCTCTCTCTGACTCTTCCCTGTTCACACTGTCTCTCTCAAAAATAAACATTAAAAAAATGAGCTTTCAAAGTGATTGTTATGTAACACAATTTGAGAATATCTACTGTGTTACATAGCAAGCCTCTTCAAGTTATCTAAGCTATCTCTTCCCAGTTAAGAGGCATCAAACACTAAATCGAAGATTTATTGAGACAGGGATCGACAAACGATGTATGTAGGAGCAGTGTGAAGGGTGAGGTGAGACAGGCAGCTCTTCCTGCTTTAAACTGGAAGTGTGCGAGTCCTGTAGGAGCAAGAAGGGAAGTTACCCTATAGATGGAGTGTCCAGGTTTGGGGGAACATGGGAAATGTAAGGGAGGCCCAGGCCCCTTCAGCCTCTGGAGTCTGTGGGCTAACCACGTGCCTGGCTGAAGTTGACTGTGCAAAGACTGCACAATCCCAGGGTCAAGTGGTGGAGCACTGACGAGAACTCTCACTTGGAATTTCCTGCCAAAGCTCCAGCTCTGCAGGACATAAATACACTTTACTTTTCTCCTTTCTTTTCCCATTTCCTTGGTTTTGTTTGTGCAACAGTAATGGAACTTACCCAGGCATTGTTTAATTTTGACACCATATCAAGGTCTGTTCTGAATTCACTTTCTCCATCAGAAGTCTATGGAGTGTTCATTGTTCCTATGGACTTTTACTGATGTACAATTGTTTTAAAAATAACTTGTCCAAGGCATATCTGGAAAATAATAAATAAACTTATTTTAAGTAAATTTTGGCGGATGATTCCAATTCTGATTTCTCTGATTGCTCATGCAGATGAAAGTTCAGGCAAATGCCTCCCTGATTTTGAATGGTAAGAGCCATAAAAAATAACAATAATAATGAAGTACTCAAGAGTCTTTTGTAACTGTAGCTCTAGCATAGAATTTGAAGTCAAAATATCTGAATGAACTCATTTTCCTCACCTAGGAAATGGGAATAATGAGACCTGCTTTAGCTACCTCACAAGGTTTGCTCAGAGTCCCATGACTCTCAGCTTTGAAACTTGGTAAACTATAAAACTTTATACCAACCTTGATTGTTGGTTTTAATAATTTTTTTTCTTGTCACCGTGCCCCCCTCTAGCTTCAGATATTATTGAAACATTTTTAGATAGTATGGATTAGCCTAATATAAAACACTAAAAAGACAAAGGAGTTTAGGGAAAAGGTGCTTGCCATTGAAGGTGTCTTTATTACAGACACAATTATTTGGACCAAAGTATTATATTTGCTAAGGTCTGGGAAGGAGGAAGTATAATCCAAATAGCAAAGGTCCCAGTGACAAATGAAAGGCACTTGGAAACTATGGTGCATTGTTCTGTTCTTCTGGAAGGCAAAACACTGCCAGGATGAAGACAGAACCCTTCCAAGTGGGTGATGAAATTTACTTTATTGACATTATCAATAAGGATGTATTTATGGGAAACAAACATGAAATATAGCTCACACTTATAGACTTGGCAGGTAAGCACAGGGAAGTGGGGTGTCTGATCATGAGTCTTAAACCTTTGGGCTTATTTGGCATTGGTCTCAGGACTGATTAGCTGTGTGATTTTTTTAGGTAATCCTCTCCCCTCATAGGTCCTCAACTTCTTATGCATAAAACGAGCATAAAACTGCCCATGACACATAAGAGCATGGAGTATGTTTTTCACTGGAAGTCAAACAGTGTACACAGTTAATTACCAGGTAATGAACATTACTTCTTACATGTGGATTGAAATCAAGAAAGATCTATAATAGAGTTAGCAAACCACAGAGTAGCATACAGGCCTCTGTTTAATATTTTGACCTGTGTAATATGAATATCTTACTTTTGGTTTTCTGGGTTTTATCCTCTTTCAAATAAGGGCATATATATCTACCCTGTTGTAAGATCATCAAAGGTTAAAAACATGCCGCCGCCCCCCCGTCAGGACAGCAGATAGAAACGGAATTTCTTTATTCCGTATCACCTTCTCTTTGCACTTCCTAGAATCTTGTGAGAAGAAAGCAGAGTTCTGGCACATGTGATGCAAGTTCATGAAGTTAATGGTCATGCCCTAAATTCACGCATATTATGAGTTGATGAATCACTGCTTGGGCTTGCAGAAGTTTTGTAACTGAGAAAAAGATTAGTATAGTGATTGTTGAAGTTGCCAAGTTGACAAATCCAGATAACAAAGAACTTTTCTTTTAGGATTACTTAAGAGAACTAGTGTGCCTGAAACCAGAAGGAATCTTCAGAACCATCACTGTATAGATGAGATAGCTGGGGCACAGAGGTAAGTTGTAGCAGCAGCAATAAGACATGTTTATTGAGTGTTTTATGTGCTAGATATGTACTACATGATATGCATGAATTATTTCATTTCATACTCAAAACAGTCCTCCGAAGTAGGTGCTGCTATTGATGCCATGGTAGAGAGGTTATCAGTCATTTACACCGTAATGAAATGACACAGAGATTTGGAGAAATTAAGCCATGTGCTCAGGGTTACACAGCTTGGTGATTCTCCTGAGCTGCCTTGGTGTCTTAGTTCAAGCTGCTGTACCTGAATGCCCTAGACTGGGTGGCTTAACCAACAGAAATTTCTTTCTTATGGTTCCAGAGGCTGGGAAATCTGAAATCAAAGTGCCGGCCAATTTGGTGTCTAGTGAGAGTCTTCTTCCTGGTTTGTGGACAGATGCCTTCCTGATATTGCCTCCTAAGGTGGAGAGAGAGCTTTTCTTAAAAGGATGCTCATCCCATTCCTGAAGGCTCCACCTTCATGACTTAATTATCTCTCCGAGGCCTCACCTGTAAATACATCACACTGGGGTTGAGGCTTCCACATACAAATTTTATGGGGAACACAAACATTCACTCATAGCACACGGTGAGAAAATGTTTTGATTATTAACATTTATTGAGCACACGTTGTGTGCCAAACACTGTACATGCACTGGGAACCTGAAGGTAAAATAATGACTTACAGCCCATCTCTGTGGTATATACAGGACAGTGGGGGACACAGACACACATTAATGGTCACACAAACACATCATTACAAAGTAGGAAACGTGGTACTGAAGGAAAAGAGTAGGCACTGTGAAAGCAGAAAATTTTGTCTGGTCTGAGGAATCACGCTGGCTTCTCAGAGGATAGAACCACTGAGCGAGGCTCTGAAGGGTGAGCAAGAATTCACTAGCACAGCTAGGGGAACGTAAGAGTGTTTTGGACTTGGAAAGTGCAAGTGCAAGACCCTTGGCTGGTGCACTTAGAGCTGGGGTGAGGGTGGGAGGTAGTGCAGAGACATGAGAGGTTGGCAGGGCCAGACTATCCAGGGCCTTGAGATGTTTGGTCTTTGTCATGAGAACAGTGGCTTCTAGAATTCTCAATAAAGGTTACCAGTGACATGGTAGTCACCTCGTTTACAGCCTTTCCTCAGGTTCCTTCATCCCCAAATGTATGGAACACCTGAGAGCAGTAGCCTTTGGCCCCATGTCTTCTAGTCTTTGAGAGAACTCAAAGGTTCTCTCTGAGAACCTCTGGGATCTTTCTCTGCTCCACTCCTTTTCCATCCACTTAATGTAAGACTATGTAGTAAACTCCTTTAAAAAATTTGTGTGGGGGGGAGGGTGAAGGGTTCTCAATATGTATTCTTGTTAATTTTTCCAAAACCCAAATCTCACACACTGTATTGACTCCATTTAGTGAGGCCACTTACGTTTTTCGAACACAACTATTTTTTTAAACACTGTGCTTGTCCAATATTTTATTTTATTCCATGTACATTAGTAGCTCTAAAACTTCTATGCTATTAAGATCTCACTTGGGTTGATAAGGCATTCCTCCACTGCCACCATGCTTCCTGGCAAAAATCATTTTTCACCCATGGTCTGGCTTGTGAATTTCCCATTAGGGCTTATTTCTTTAGACTAAAACATCATGCGGTATGTTAAAATAAGTGAATAATCTGAAAACATGTAACAGATGATCAGTCATTTATACCATTATGAAAATGACTCTCAGATCTTTTCCATTGGGCAAGTTTCCACAAAGAAACGGAGGGAACATTCAGAAGGTGGGTGAGCTCCTGGTTAAGGTGGGAAGGGAGCTGAGAGGGATATGGAGATGGGAGGGAAGCCGTGGAGTAGAGATTCTGTTCTTGGAAGTTGGCAACTTTGAACAATGTCAACTCTTCTTTCTTTCCCGTTCATAAATGCTATTTATTTATTCTTTGGTAATTATCCATTACAGTGAGTAAATTTCTGGTTAAAATGTTTACTGTGGTTTCCTTTAGGCTGTAATTATTTGAAAACTTTTGATTAAAAATAGTAACTTGAAATACAAATATTTAACCCTGGCTATATAACCAATTGTCCAGATAGACTTAACATTTTTCCACATCTATTTTCTACCCAAATACAGTACAGCATTTTAAAGGAAGACTGTGCCTGAAGGCATCATTTGGCTTAATGGGAGATGCTGCTTTGAAAAAAAGTTAGCTAAATTCAACAGCAGCATGATTCAAGATGATTGACACTTGAGAGTGAGCATCCAAGTTTCTTTCATGAAGAGTAGGGGGAATTTGGCTTCAATCGAACATTTACTTACCAGTGTTTGTGCTACTGGTTTCCAGGCAGTGTATAAATTACTGCTCGCTTGCATGTGGCACAGAGAGTCAAGGCAAATCCATCTTTTAGGGAGCAGCCGGGCTCTACCTGATTTATTTGCTATGGTGCCATTAGGCCGACTAGGGAGGACTCAAATGGAGACATGACAAAATGGCAGCTTTGTGCTAAGTCAGGAAGTCTCTGGAACTCCGCTGGTACACTGGGCTTAGTGCTTGGCTGGAAGGAAATATGTTGAAGTGGTTAGAGGGGCATGGTCTTTCTGTTCAAAACTTGTTTCTCCACTGGCTCTAGGTAGTTTCTGAAGTTCTATTTCAGGTTGTGCAGCATCATACCAGGTGTTGAGCCAGACGTAACTGCTTTGTGAAGTTTCCTTCAAAGCCTGTTCACGGACATTGAACAGTAAAACGTGTTTGCTGTTTGGGGATTGCTTGCATTGTTATGGATACAAAGTGATTCATCCCACTCCCCACCACAACAGCCACTTCTGAACGGAGAGAGGTAAAACGGGTCACTATGTCACAGATAGCCTAGGAACAGAGAAAAACTCAGAGCAGAACTATCCCGATGGAGGGCAGCTGGAACACAATGGTGGTCAGAAACTCACTTGAGCTCTGCCTGGTGGGTGCACAGGGTATCTAATGGAAAGTGCATCTAGTCATGGGCACATGCAGGAGCACCGGCGGAAGGAAACATGCGACACGGAGGCTTCTTTCTTAAAAGGGAAATGTTAGCTGAAGGGAAAAAAAGTGTCCTTCCTTTATATGGGAAGCTGACTAGTGGTCATATGTCTTGTCAAATGCAGAAAGGCAGCACCTAGCACGTACGGTGCAGAGTGAGGTAGAGAAGGAATTGAGAGTAATCTCATCAGACATTTACTTGGAAAGAAAGGTTACTTGGTTTACTTGATCAGATTGTGATGATGCCATTTTGAAATCATCTTGCCATTTCCCCCACTTATCAGCCTCCTTTTTCTCAACCAAAACCATATGATTCAACCAGAAATTCTACTCCACAAGCATCTGAAGAGGCCAGAGGTGGATGGCAGGGGAATGGTCTGAGGGCTCCACCTCCACCACTGCCCCTCTCCCTCTGCACTTTACAAAGCAAATAGTCCTTGGAGGGAAATCCAACTCCCATAAATCACCAATAGCTTTTCTGAACTTGAAATATCTACTGCTCTTTTGCTAGAACTGCAGTGAGGGGAAGTAGTGAGGGGAAGTAGTGTAGCAGTGGTGGCGGTGAGGGGGGTGGGGTGGGGAGGGAAGCCCAGTGGGCTGCAAGTGTACAGTCACAGGAAGTAAGACAACTTCCTGCCCCACTTGCTCTCTAAGTACCACGCTGAGTGACCCCAGGGTAGCATGATTTCCCTCATGACTCTCAGTATCAGGACTTTCCTGCATTGATTTATCCCTCTCTCCAGGAAAAGGAAAAAGGAGATAAAATTTGGGGAAGAGGAAGAGGGAGATTCACAGAAGTTCAGTGAAACACCTCAGTAAAGAGAGGAGGGGCAGGGTCCACATCAGGAGGGACCTGACTCCCTTCCCCCATGACCCTTAACGCTCTTGCTCAGCACGCTCTGGCCTCCAAAGCTCCTTCTTCCTTCCTCTCTCACTTCCCCCTAGAGAGCTCCCGTTGGCAGTAGCAAGCTGTTAGAATTTACCCCGTTCTCATAATTTAAGGAGCCTGAATTCCTGCTTGGAATGAGACAGCTGAAGTTCAACCTGCCCTTCCTACTGTTAGAGAATTAAAAGTCTAGCCAACAGACAGAGCTGCCTTCAGATCAACATGGAAAGAAGGGC
Source organism: Proteles cristata cristata (assembly GCA_017311185.1). Lineage (NCBI taxonomy): Eukaryota > Metazoa > Chordata > Mammalia > Carnivora > Hyaenidae > Proteles > Proteles cristata. Next base: position 1,884,823 of record JAESUZ010001773.1, on the reverse strand, counting down.
AACTGATTTATTATTTGAGTATGCATAACGGAGCACATGCGGATAGGTAGCTCACAAAACACCACAGCACATACAAGGTGTACAACAAGGCAGAAGAAATAGCAATGGAATATCTATCTCTTCAAGAGGGAAATAGGTATATTCTGAGACAGGGTCCCAACTTAACTCCAGAGGCATGTGGTTATCCTTGAGAGATTACAAGGCCCATGACCTTGAAGATGCCTCTGCATTGTAAAACTGGAGACTGGGCTTATCTAGTCCCTTGAGACACCCATTTGCCTTCCAAAAGGTTAGAGCAGGGATTGAGGCCCATTCCCTTTTTAAGGAGACCCTTACTACTAATAGTAACAACACAAGGGCACTTACCTATGGGGTAGACCTCTAATATGGCCCCTCTCATAATTAAATACCAGCCTCTTCTTTCCATACCTCCATCGCTAAGGCTGCGTGCTGCCCTTCATTGCTTTTCTCCTTCCTCACCATCCTTTATCTGAGTGCCTTATCTGAGGAGTCAGGCCCCAGAGTATAGTTTTCTCAGTGGACACCACCCTTGGGCAGAAACAGTTCCTACAGACATGAAGATGGGGGACAGGGGCAGGAAAGCCATCAGATTAAAGGACCCCACACTAAACTGTGAGTGATGGAGCCCCTTTAATCTGCTCACCAGAGCTTCCAACACGAAGAGGTAGGCAAAGATTCCCTTTTGTCCTTTAAACCAAATGTTAAATCAGCTCCACAAACCTGGAGATCGAGAGCAAGAAGCATGCGAAGCCTCTTTATCACTGCCAGCTTAAATTTAACTCCTAACACCTACCAGTGCATCTCAAACTTGAGTTGATACTTGCAGTGCCTATTTAAAGTGCACACTTCTGACCCATTTGTCTAATTCAGCTTTGGGGTGGATCCAAGGAAGCTACATTTTTATAAAGCATCCTAGATGATTCTGATGCCAGTGGCACCCAGGAATACTGACTTCCATTGTGCTGGTGAAACAAATATGCACGGAATTATCTGCCCAGCCAGGGGCTCCTAGAAGGTAGGGTAACACATGCCAACAGTGGCCGAGGCTCTCATAAAGTGCGCACTTTGGAAATATTTACCATGGTAATGGCTCTGGGAACCCGGTCTAATACTAGTAAGTATTAGAGGCTGTAACATGTCCCGAGTTAAACAAGTATTTTTACTGCAGGACATCTTAAATCCTTTCATGTGTCAATATACCCTGATTCTCAAGGAGGAGTATATAACATACAGAATGTTCCAAATGTATGACTATAGAATCCTCTGCTGAATTAGAACTCATATTAGGAAAATATGACTGAGGAGTCTTTTGAGATGCATCAGAGAAGTTTCCTTCAGTGAATGAATGGTTACTAAAGTGCTTGATTTGGCTGTCATAAAATAATGCTAGATATGTCAGTGTATGTGGGCTGTACCACAAAGACAACAAATAAATCATACATTGAGTGATACACAGTTCTGAGTCCCTTAGTAACATACACTAGACAGTATCGTCACATATATTATTTCATTTAATCTCCACAATAATTCAGCGAGGCAGGTATTATTATTCATCCCTACCTGATGATGAAAAAACTGGGGTCAGGAGAATTTAGGGACCTTGTCCTAGATTATACCATCACTAGATGACATCGCTGAGATTCAAATCCAAGATTCAAACCCAAATCAATCTGACTTCAAACCCACATTATTTTCCTTATACCTTCTCCATGTCTAGCAATATAATTTCAGTGGAATCTCATCTTCTGTGGGGTTAGGTTCTAAAGTCAGGTGCTAAAAATGGTAGATTATTAGAGTATTTAAATCTCCCATAAGGTACAGTTATACAAAGTTCTGGGCATATAACCCTGTCCAGTATTGTGTTAATATAAATATATAATGCATTTGTGTAGGCAAAATATAATTTTACAGTATTTTTAAGTATGTGAAAGAGAGAACTCATGTAATTGAATTAATGGAAATTAAACATCTATATGAGGTCTCTCTGCATGCACACATCTAAATGTGTGCCAGATCAACAGTGGTGACATCTAGAATTCTACAACTTTAGAACCAGAAAGGATTTCTATGATCAACCCATTTGTTTTAGAGTTGGGGGAACTGAGGCCCCAGGAGGCTGTTCTTTCCCAGCCTCACTGTCTACCTTTGCTTCCCACATGCTTTGTGACCGTGAACATCCGCTAGGAGGAAAGTAGCAGGAACGTGCCTTTCTTACAGGTGCCCATTGTGGCCCTGCTGACTTGATGAATAGAATGCAGGGAGCTGCCAGGTGGTGTGAGGTGGCTGTGCTCTGGCCTCACATCTTAGGAGGAGGCAGCTCCTTTCAGAGGGCAAATGGCTGCAGCTTTGGCTCCACCTTGGAATCATCTTCCCACAGGAGACAGGCTCCCAGCCTCTGCCTTTTGTCTCTGCAGTTCCTACAATGGCTCAAACTGGTGGACCCATAAAAGGGCTGGGAGGGGGGCATGTAAAGGGAAGGAATTCTGTAGCTTAAGACCTCAGTATACCTCCTGCATGCGTGTACACACACACACACACACACACACACTTGCCCCATTCCCTTGAAGACGGAAGAAGCCAGAATATGTGATATGGTCAGCTGTACAGACTCGTAGAATATTGAATCTAAGGAATGGGGCAAGCTGGGGGGAGGGAGCTCATGGTTTTTGGTGGGGAGGGCAGGGATAGTTCCAGCTGTAGTCCTATGGATGAAGGGAGTGAGCAGAACTGGGCTTTGTCATGGGAGAGCACACATACCCCCTTTAGGTGCCCTGCCTGGTCTCATCCACCTCCTCCCAGCCCATTGTCCACCTGGTCCTTCCTTACCTGCCTTCGTTCTCTCAGCTAACTGCCAGGGCGTGTAAGCAATCCCTACCAAGATGGCAGATGACAAAGGAGTAAGGCATTCCCTCTCAGGCACTTTCATGTGGGTGGTCTTACAGTTCCCAATACTTCCAGAAGCAAAGGGGAACCATATATGGATAACGTGTCACGCAGATTGGAGAGAAATTCCTGGGCCACACGCCTTCATGATATTTTGCATATCACAGCCCTGGTCAAGCCTGTTACTTTTGTAAGCAGGAGGGAGGCTGGGTGGGAAATTAGAGGAAGCACTACCACCTCTACCTTGAAACACGCCCCCCTCCCCCATCCAAATCCTGAACTTGAAGGTAGAAGCCACTCTCTGAGGCGTAAATCCTTACATGCCCTCATTTTCCAGATACTTGTTTTTATACTTGAGAACTTTCAGTTTGGGAGCACCATTGGGAAACGCCCCCTCCCCACCAAATGTAGCTAGTGCCTCTCATACGTCCATATTCTTTTCCTGTGGTTTTTCTTCAGGGCGACTGATAGCATCACAGGTTGTTGCCCCACCTCCACTCCTCTAAGAACACTCACCTGTGCAGGTTGTGAGCAAACTATTTTTAGTTCTGTTTCGAAAATAAAAATATCGGGGCACCTGAGTGCTCAGTTGGTTAAGCACCCGACTTCGGCTCAGGTCATGATCTCACGGTTCGTGGGTTTAAGCCCCACATCGGGCTCTGTGCTGACAGCTAGCTCAGAGACTGGAGGAGGCTGTCTTCGGATTCTGTGTCTCCCTCTCTCTCTGACCCTTCCCTGCTCACTCTGTCTCTCTTTCTCTCTCAAAAATAAAATAAAAAAAAAATAAAAATAAAAATAACCTAGAAAGATAATGGTGTTTAGGTGAGACACCAAAGTTGTTGGCTCTCATTTGACAGAGAAACTTTCAGGGTCCACTTTCCATGTTTTATTTATGGAAGGAAGATGACGTACATCTTGAGGCATGTAAGGCCCAAAGTGATGTTTCACGAAGAATAGTGTTAGGAACTTCTTACATTAAAACGACATGAGAAACTTGTTAGGATGCCAATTTCTGGGCTGGGAATTTGATTTTAAGGGCACTGGTGCTTGAGAACTTTTGGATTAAAGGTTGCTGTCTCTCTTGAGAGCCTACTCCAATGACAGGTTATACTATCTGTCACTCCCTGGAGAGCTCCGTAGAAATGCCCTGCTTAGCAGGAAGGTCCACCATGTTCAGGGCATTGAGGGAACAGAGCAGGTCTGCATTCATAAAGTCTATGCTCATCAAGAGAGCCCCTTGCACTGTGCTGCCTGAAGACTTCCACCCAGACCTGCTACTCAGCCAGGGACAGTTTAACCTCATCCTACCCTGAGTGTGGGCCTTGGGACATCCGGCCCTAGATGGATGGAGCTAATGTCTCTAAGAATTTAACTTTACACCATTCCCTGTTCACCCAACTGACACAGTAGACTGACAGAGACCCCCCTGAGAACACGGGCTAAAAAAAGACATCCTAAATACCCAAGATTCAAATCGCTACCATCATCGTCATCATCAGGACTGAACAAAACCATGCTAGGAGGGAGCGCGGCCTGTGCTCCAATTCCACACGTGGCACAAATAGCTGTATGTGGTAAGAGCAGATTGGCCTACCCCTCTGTGCTTCCATTTCCTCATCCATAAAACAAAGGTACTGAAAGAATCTGCCTCTTGAGATTGTTGTAGGAATGAAATGTGACAATGTGCACCAAATTCTTAACACAGAGTTTGCATATAGTGAGCGATCGGCAAACAGACCGCAGCTAACATGTAGGAAGTCTTTGTGTTAAGAAAAAAAAAAGAAAGAAAAAAAAAGAGCTGCCTTCCTTTAGGTAGATACGTTGAGAACTTATGCCTCTTCCTCTGGCCCGGCTCAGGCTGGTGCCTGGGTTCTTATCTTGGGGAGCAGAGTGTCTCCCTAGGCAGGCCATGCTTCAGCAGGTCCCAGCCCATAAAACCGACTGGGGAAGCTGTCACCAGATGTCAGCTTACACGGGAGGGGCGATGAGGCTGGCATTGGGAGCTAGGCTGAACCGGGTCCTCCCTCCCTGCAGGCCCTGCAGACACTTGACTGCAGGTGCCTAGAGCAGCGAGCTGGCTGCACCTTGCTTCTCAGAATCTCCGGGTGCTACGCTCAGCAGACGCTCATCTTGATAAACTTCAGCGACAACAAAGGCGTGAGGGCGCGCTGAATTTTCCCTTTTCTGAGCTTGATACCAGCTGATCATGCTTCCTGTTTCTCTAAGAGCTTCCCTGACACAGGCGACTTGCTTCTCTCAGATTTGGTCATCGCTCTCTCGCTTTCCTTTGTGAGTCAGCGTGGCTGCCCTGGTGCACGAGTCTGTGCTCCCGGCCCTTCCCCCCTCCCCCCGCCTGACCTCCCCAGGTAATCCCCCTGGGCCGCGGGTAAGCGTCCCCGCCCACTCGGCGCTGCCTCGCAGACGTGCGCTGGGGACGTGAGTCACAGCGCCCTCCTCCCCAGCTGGAACTATTCGCGGAATGCCTCCGCACGCAGTACACGCTCGCTTCCTGGAGCTCACAGTCCTGTGCCCGGGATCAGCCTCAGCCGCTCGCACTCCTCTGCCGAAGGTTCCACTTGGGTGATCACAAGGGGGTGGCGTCAGGTCCGGAAGCTTCTAAGAAAGGTCTCTTTAGGTCAGGCATCACAAGTCCTGCGCTGAACATCGACCGCGTGCACCTGGGGGGACTCGACCTGGAAAGAAAGAGGCGAAAGACTAGAAGAGCCAGGGGGATGTACAGTTCCTGTGTCATTTTTACAGAGGGGGACCCCGAGAGGGAGGGAGGTGAGGTCCTGAGCTCATGGTCTGTAGCCAGAAGAGAGTGAAGGACATACCCAAGTCGTCTGCGTCATTAGCACTGACTTCGGTAGCTCAGCGTGAGAATAAATTTTTTAGTTTTCAGGAGGATATTAGAAGGAAAGGGAGATGAATTTAGTTCATTGATCCCTCTGTGACATCCTGATGTCGATCTCACCTCTTATATGCTATATCTTGACTTAGACCCTTCTAGCAGAGATTTCAGGAAAGTTCTGGGCTGCATGTGAGTTGGATAATCTTGCAGACAAAGCATGAGTCTTGCAGCAGTTCTAATTCCATGTTGGTGTGGCACTGGCTGAGTTCCTGAGAGAGAGAGAGAGAGAGAGAGAGAGCAGTTTACTTCCTGATTCTCCTTATTTGACAAAAACATGAGAACTTGAGCATGACAAAAGAAAAAGCCATTGGCTGGAGAAGTTTCACATTCTAAGAAATAAAACCAGAAAGGAAAACAGCAGCTCCGGGGACAAGATGGCAGAGATCTGGAAGAGGCTGTGGGTGGGCTGTGTCAGAGCAGCCTTGGCAGTAGGCATACAAAAAGAGAACAAGACAGAGATGAGAAATGCGTCTTTAGGTTGCAAACACACATAGCATCCCGGGATGCCTGGCAGATCCCGGTCACTTCTCTCCCCTGATGACAAGGGATCACAAAGTGGGCCTGTGTCTCACTTTACCTGGCAGGACTGTGCTGCTACAGAACACTTCCATAAATGATGGCCAATTAATCTTATCTGTTTCTAGGTGCCGATCTTTTTTTATAATGTTTATTTATTTATTTTGAGAGAGAAAGCACACAAGTAGGGAAAGGGCAGAGAGAGAAAAGTAGAGAGAGTATCCCAAGCAGGCCCCACGCTGTCAGCGCAGAGCCTGATGCAGGGCTCAAACCCATGAACCATAAGATCATGACCTGAGCTGAAATTAAATAAGAGTCTGACGCTTAACCAACTGAGCCATCCAGGTGCCCCTCTAGGTGCAAATTGCCTCCTGAGTCTCTGACCTTCCCCAAGAATGGCCACCTTATCAGAGTGAAAAGCCCGCTTTTTGTGTGCTGCTTTAATGCAGCTATTTGAATTACTATGAAGGAGCAGGCTTCCGTTTTCCGCTCATAGTCTGGGCCAGTATGGAGCTTGGGATTGGTAGAAAAGTGGAGCCCCTTTTTATTCCTTGATCTTAAAGGGAAAAATGTACGCTTTTGCAGTTAGGTCGAACTGAGGGATACTGGAAGATATCCCAAAGGATTCCTAACCATAAACTAGGTGACCGAATTCTCTCCCTACCTCTTCTCAGAGTTGTCCAAGGATGCACATCTCAGCACCATGTACCCTCAACCTTAGTCCAGCAAGATCTTGATCCAAAGAATGAAAGATGCCTGTCTGAATTTAGAACAGTCACATCAGATAGTTATTGAGCACCTAATAAGGGCTTTGCTGGAATCTTCTCATTACAGTTCTCACAGTCTCCTTTGAGAGAGCTCTTGTTAGTATCCCCATTTTTTTCAGATGAGGAAACTAAGGCATAGAGAAGCCTTTGAAATCCATTCAGTTTAAAAGCTGCTACTTTAACAGGCTTCTAATGAATAGACATCTTCAGTGATTACATTAAATGGTTTTTTAACAAAAATGAAGCAGTTCAGTTAATGACAGTATCCAAAACCCCAGGTCTAGTGGGATGAAGACTAAAATGAAAGGGAAGTTTCCCACGAGGAGTGTGTGTGTGTGTGTGTGTGTGTGTGTGTGTGTGTGTGTGTGTGTGTAATGAGGGAAGGTGAGAACCAAAGAGAAGTGTTCATTTTCTAAGACATGAAGTTGAAATCTTTTGTGGCTAAAAACTATTGCATTAGAAATACTGAATTGAAGGGGAAAACCATTGAAAATCACCAGTAACACTAAAAGAACTCAAAACTACCACACTTTTTTGCCAAAGTGGTATCACCGGATCACTGTGCTAAAAAAATGACCGTGTGGTCCAAGGTAGGGACATCTTGAAACAGAATCTCCTGTTTGCACATCTCTTCATTCTGCTCTTCAGGTTACATGTCTCCAAGTTACAGAGGAAGTTTAGCTCACATATGCTTGGGTGTCTCAGACGTTTGGATGTGACCCTGAAAAAGTCCCTCACCAATCCCTCTAAAACAGAGAACCAGAAACTGCTTCTGCCATGTCAGTCCGAAGTTTAGTTCACATCAGGTCAGAGGGCTTTAGAGAACACAGTGCTGTCGTTTGGGCATAAAAACCATTGTAAAAGAAGATGATTTAGAAAACTTTAAAAAAAACGAAAGATCTGCAATTTTTTAATACAAAGTGGACTGATAAACATTTCAGCTCCTCTTGTTTAATGAATACGATAGCCCATTGTTTAGAATTTTTCATAAAAAATTCTAGCATTCTTGAGGTTTTCTCTTTTTTTTCTTTTGTTTTGTTTCTCTAAGGCCTCTTTTATACTCAGAATATTTGCAGACCTTGTCAGGACCTCAATAAAAAAACACCATGAAAAAAAATCCTTGACTTGAACCCTAAATAAAACTGGGAAGCAATATTTTTAACTGCATTTTGAAACAAAACACAGTGGGCCTCTCCCCATAAAACTACCAGTAAATTATGTCAGAGCTGAAACTATGTTTTTTTCCTAAACATTTTTTGAATTTAAATTTTTTGAACTAGAATAAATGAGACCATCAATATATTTCCTATTCTTATAAATTCATTTTCTTATTACTTCAAGTTTGTAAGTTTTTTCTCCATTTCACATTAAACGTGAAAAATTTCCATTAGCTGCTAGCAAGAGTTTTAACATTTATACATCTGCTAAAGGACACAAGGCAAGGAAGATGATGAAGTTGCTCAGGAGTGTCCCGCCCAGTGTCCTATCCCATGAATGCTATGGCTTGTCATTCCAGACAACAGAAAGGTGAGCCTTGCAGAGGATTCCGCCCACACACTTTTGGGCAGCTACGTGTGGGAAAAGGAACTATGGTTTTTGTGATTACGGGTTTCTGGGCAAATCCTAGAAGCAGAAGCACCATTTGAGCACAGCAGGGCAAGGGTTAAATTGTTTTGAGAAGAGGTTTAACCCTGAGCTAACCTCTTTTCCCCCCCTCCTTCAAATTTCACCCTCATGCCATCCAGGAATAGGTGAGCCTGGAGAAGGTAAAACAGGTGGATTTTAAACAGTGCTGGGGATGGGAGATTAAGAATCAGAAGACTTGGAAGTCTTCATTCACCACTCATTATTCATTCGTTCATTCATTCATTCATTCATTCATTCATTATTTTAGAGAGAGAGTACACAAGTGGAGCAGAAGGAGAGGGAAAGAGAGAATCTCAAGCAGACTCCACACTCAGTGCAGAGCCCTACGTGGAGCTCAGGCCCATGACCTTGAGAACATGACCTGAGCTGAAATCAAGAGTCAGACATATGCTCAACCAATTGAACTACCCAGAAGTCCCTTCATTCATCCTTTAAATTGCCTTGACAGCTTGGAGAACTCAGTTGTCTCACTAAGTCAGTATTCACATCTGTAACATGGGGATAATGACACGTAGCCTATCCACACACAGCGATGCAAGCAACAAAAGGAGAGATGGCACAGTGAGATGGTGATTATTTGGACACAGCAGTCTCCCCTCCAAACCTGGCACCACCTACTTCGAAGGCCCAGAAGACCATATTAAATTTTATTTACTATTTCCTGAATCAATCTCTCATTCAGTTATGTAACTAAATTAGTCTTTTTCCTCCCTTCATTATTGTTGTTAAGTCTTTAAGCTCTAAACAAATTGTAATGTATCTATTTAGGAGTTAGATTTGGCCGTGCCATGGTATGAATATTAATAGAAAGTCCATATGTTTCATGTCTCTCTGTAAAACATGAAGAGAAGTGCTCTTAGCGTTCTGTGTAAAACTGTATTGTTAAATATATGTGTGCCAGCGTTTAAAAACTGGGTGCAGAGATGAACGGCGGAGAGGGCATTTGAAGACAGCACCACCCCGTCTCCCAGTGGGACAGTGCTGATTCAAGAGAGAAATGAGAAAGACAAGTTGGGGTGTGGGAAAGGAGAGCAGCTGAAATTTAAGCAGTCAGTTATAGTTCTTTGGAAAGGTGAGCAGAGGCATTTTCAGGATTTCAGAGGGCAGGATAGAGAAAAGAGTAAACCGCTGGAGTCAGATCTTTTGTTGTGTGTGGCTCCGTGATTTAGTACGTGTACATTTCAACTCCAGAAATTATATTCTAGGTGTACCTGGGTGGCTCTCTGTCTAAGTGTCCAACTCTTGGTTTCGGTTCAGGTCATGATCTCACAGTTTGTGGGGTTGAGCCCTGCGTCAGGCTCTGAAATCTCAGCATGGAGCCTGCTTGGGATTCTCTCTTTCTCCCAATCTCTGTGCCCTCCTCCGCTTGTTCTCTGTCTCTGTCTCTCTCTCAGAATAAATACACTTTTTTAAAAAGGCATACTATTCGAAGGTGAAAACATTTAGATCTGAGGGTTTTCCATTCTTCTGGATTTTCCAGGTCTCTGCTGGTCTCCATCACCCTTGATAATGAGGAGGTCATGGAATCAGAGGAAGTGAGAGTGGCAGGGGAGCACTGGAGACCCTCCAGCCCAGCATTTTCATTTCACTTATGATGGGCTGAGGCCCAGAGACTTGGGAGAAGGGCCCAGCATAGACTGGAAAATCAAATAGGAATGTCTTCCCGGTAAATGGCTGATAGGCAGGCTTGAAACCTGTTTGTCGCTATCCTGGTTTCTTTTTTCAGTTTTTCCCTCAAGTCTCAATAGATGTAACTATTCTGTACATTAGGGCAGAACCTCTAGAAGCCACTGTCTCAGAGCAGGCATCCCCTGCAGGTGGGGAAGGGAGCCTGGGGGGAAACTGTCAGCACCTTTGGAGGGAGCTGAGCTGTTGCTTCCTCGCCATAGTGAGTCCAGACTTTGCTTGTATAAATGGCCAGAGATTGATGGGCTATGCATTTGGGTAAGAAAAATGTCTTTGTAACAACAGTAAGAACAGGAGCCTGAAATGAAAGAAACAAACAGCATCCAGTCAGTGGCGAGGTTCCTTTCCAGCCCCCAAGGCACACATACACCCCTGCACACATTTTATTGCTTCTCAGCACTTGCCTGACAAGCTGCCTCTGGTGCTTATTTCGAAATACCGACTGAGAAAGTTCCATAGGACTCTGTCACGTACACAAACGCTTCAGTCCCCCTTCTGAAGCTTGAGGGGAGCCAGAAAGAAACCGTGTTAAATTAGACAAGACTCAAGAGGAAGAGGCCCCCCTAGGCCTTCACTCAGGCCCCTGAGGTATGTGTCACATCTGCCAGCCAGAAGCGCAGGAATTGCCCTAAGGGAGGCCCTGGGCAGCCCACAGGCTTCCGGGTTCTCCTGCTCCACGAATAGTTTCTCCCTCGCTCTTGCTGATGAAGCGTTCAGAGGCTTCTGCAGCCTGGACATCTGGGGCCTGTGCACTGTGGCTTCGTGTCGGATTAAAAAGGAAGCTGGCTTCCTTCTCTCCGTCTTTTCTTCTGAGGCCTGTTTGGAGATAATCCTGGCACAGAAATGCACTACAGATCACAAGGGATCATTTAAAATCCTCTGACCCTTGCTCATTGCCTTAAGACCCGCCCTCTTCTGTTTCCACACCCCCACAGGCTTTTTTTAAAGATTAGAAGGAAATTAATTTGTACTCATAACTAAGAGGATAAAGCACAAGTGTGATGTCCAATCTATTTTTTTTTTCTGCTTTACCTTCTGTGTGATACCTTTGGGGATGATCTGAGTTTTGCTTTTGTATTATAAAAAGCACATATTTGTGTGTCTCAGAATTTCTTGATAAGTACTTGTGAAGCAAAGTGTACATTTCCACATGGATAGTTAAACATAAGGGGCCGGCATTTAGTATAATGAACATTTATTGAGCACCTACTATTTGTTGGAATCTGAGGACACAGAGATGAAAAGGCACACATCATCTTAGATTATTAAACTTGGATTATTTTGTCTTCCACTCTGTACAGAAGAAGAATTCTAATCAGTATTTAATTCCCAAATGGCTTTTAAAAATAATGTTTACTATTTATTTTTCAGGAAGACAGAGTGTGCGTCGGGGAGGGTTAGAGAGAGAAGGAGACACAGAATCTGAAGCAGGCTCCAGGCTCCGAGCTGTCAGCACAGAGCCGATGCGGGGCTTGAACCGACAAGCCATGAGAGAATGACTTGAACTGAAGTCAGATGCTTAACCAACTGAGTCACCCAAGCGCCCCCCAAATGACTTTTTTTTTTAAAAGAAGAATGAGAGTAACTGAGATCTACTTAAAAAGAAGAAGAAGAAGAAAAACAACAATCTATTTTACCCAACTATAAACCTTAAGCTTTGGTAATGCTCAGCTTTGAGTACATATTGTATATATTGTATATGTGTGTGTGTGTGTGTGTGTGTGTGTGTATGTGTGTGTGTGTACATACATATATATATTTCTTAGATACCTACTGTGAAATGTGGAGCAAAGTCAAACTCTATTAGATATCTGATATATCCCAGCAAAGAGGATAAAAAAGAGAATCCAGATCTTGAAGTCATCTTGTAGGTAGGTAGAAATGGCTTGGATAGGGAATTAATGAGAAAACTCAAGAAAGCCATGATAAGACCAAAGTGGAAGAAAGATCTTCAGAATGGAGTGTAAAAACATAGTGTCAGATCTTCTGTTTATATTTTTGTTTATTAAAAGAGAACAAACAAAGGCATTAAACTTAGCTAATATTTAACAAATAGAATGGCAGTAGTACATGTGTATACTGTATTTGCATAGATATATGTATATATATCTGAACTGCTTGCTCAAGCATTTGTTATTAATAGGCTATATAAGCAAAAAATGTTAAGAGGCCCCTGATGGGTAAGAAGAAACAGGATGAGGGGCACCTGGGTGGCTCAGTCAGTTAAGCGTCGGACTTCAGCTCAGGTCATGATCTCACAGTTTGTGGGTTCGAGCCCCGCATCGGGCTCTGTGCTGACAGCTCAGAGCCTGGAGCCTGCTTCAGATTCTGTGTCTCCCTCTCTCCCTGTACCTCCACTGTTCATGTTCTCTTTCTGTCTCAAAAATAAAAAATAAACACTAAAAAATTTTAATTAAAAAAAAGAAGAAGAAGAAACAGGGTGAAAGTTAAGGTCCAGAACAGCATACTCCAAATTGTGAGGTGAGGACAGAATCTAAGAAAGTAAGAATCAAAGTTAATAGTTGAGAGAATAGAATCAAATCAGTGTCCAAAGATGGCCACCAATCCATTCCTTCCTCTCTGTGCACACTTCCTATTCTCCCCCTCAAGAGGTGCAGCCCATTTCCCTCCTCTCCAGTGCAGCATTCTCTGACCAATAAAATATGGCAGAGGTGACATTCTGGGACTTGTTCCCTGGCAGGTTCTGCTTTCTCCCTTTGGGAAAGCAGTCACAATGTGTGAAGTCTGATTACCTGAGACTGAGCTGTGGGGAAGCCTAGGTTTGCACATGAACGGAGAGATGCCATATGTAGAGGCACCAAAGTACCAGACATAAGTGAAGTCCCTTGCAAGTCTGCCAGCCACTTACTGAATGTAGCTGAGTGACTACTGACACCCTGGAGAGCAGAAGATCCTAGCCCTTCCCTGAATTCCAAGCCCACACAACTGTGAAAAAAAGGTAATGGTTGTGTAAGTCACTAAGTGTTAGAGTGCAGCTTGTTCCACAGCAATAGATATTTAAGTCCGGAATTAGTCCTGGAAAGAAACATATTTACCAAGATCCCTCTTTTTACGTGTTACCATCTTAGAGAGGAAAAACAAAATTCTGATGGCCAAGAGTACGTAGTCAGTGAAATTCTAGGGGTGGGACAACTCAGAAGACAAGGGGACAGCCACAGCAAATAAACAAACTACTGTTTTAAAAGAAAAAGTTGGGGGTGCCTGAGGAGTTCAGTCGGTTAAGCATCTGACTGTTGATGTTAGCTCAGATCATGATGTCACAGTCAGAAGATAAAGCCTCGCATTGGGGTCAGCACAGAGTGTGGAGGCTGCTTGGGATTCTCTCTCTCCCTTTCTCTTTGCCCCTCTCCAGTCTGTGCAGGCTCCCTTGCTCTCTCTCAAAATAAATAAATGAACTTAAAAAATAAAAACTTAAAAAACATTTTAAGTTGCTGCTGGGTACAAATACTTAAGGATTCGGGTATTTTACAATAATAAAATCATGATTTTTGCCTCTTCCTTTGACAAAAATTTTCCGCTTTCAATTCTTTCGGGCTCTGGGCTCTGGTTCTTTAACTGTATCTATTGTGCACGTCCTTCTTATTGTTAGGGCTGGAAGCCTGGGAACTACATTTCCCAGCATCCCTTGCCAGTAGTTTCAAGCCACATGCTGATAACTAGAAGTACAGGCCGGATATTTTGAAGAAGAGACGTAGAAGCCACATTATTGGTCAGAAGTGGGCAGGTGTGTGGGTGGCAGGAGATATCAGAGTTTGTATAGAATACCATTCTTCTGTGAATCATCTGCCTCAGAGCTGAAAGCAGATGACATCACCAGTAGAAGTTTCCTTTAGTCCCTGAAACTTCCTGTCTCTGAAAGCTAGCATCATATTTGAAATCTTGTGGCTTTCCCTGCCTTTGCCTCTTCCACCCCTCCCAGGAACTTTATACACATCCAATTCCTTGTATTAAAATATTTTTTTCCCACTTGAAATACCTAGAACGGCTTCTGTTTTTATTTACTTAATTTTATTATATAAATCAGAATCTCATTTTATAATGAAAGTTGAAATAAAGTAGAATTTCTCTTTAGATTTTTTTTTCTATTTTTTTCCCCAAATAGCTACAGACTTGTTTCGTAAAATTTTGAACACAAACCTGCTTACATAACACATCATGGAGTGAGATGCCTGTGGAAGATTGTAAAATGGCGAGAATACAAGGTGTAGTTGGAATTCTAGGACTGGAGGAAGTAAGCTATGTTTTCCCCAATCAATTAAAGGAAGTTTTATAGGGTCATGGTCACCAGATTTAGCAAACAACAGGACACCTAGTCAAATTAGAATTTCAGATAAACAATGTGATAGGCAGAGTAATGTCTACCCCCAAAACGTTCATCTCCTAATCCTCGGAGCCTGTGAATGTGTTACATGACAGAAAGACTTTCAGATGTGATTGAGAGTCTGCGCCTGAAAAGAGGAGTCTTCTCCATCATACAGCTGGGCCCAATTAATCAGAGTCCTTAAGAGCGGAGAGACTCTGCAAGCTGTGATCAGAGGGAGCTATGACTAAAGGAGAAGAGGCCTGCGACATTGCTGCCTTTCAAGATGGAGGGAGAAGGCGGCTTGCCAAGGAATGTGGGTGGGCCTCAGTTGCTAGAAAAGGTAAGAAAATGGATTGTTCCCCAGAGCCTGAGGCAGGAATGCAGCCTTGCTGGTACAGATTTTAGCCCAGTGAGAACCATGTCAGACTGCTGGCCTCTGTAACTATAAGATAATAAATTTGTGTTGTTGTAATCCACTCACTGTAGTGCTTTGCTACAGCAGCAAGAGAAAGTTCATACCAACAATAGGTAGTTTTTTAGTGTAAGTATGGCCTTGCAATATTTAAGACATGCTTATATTTAAAAGTGGGTTTTTTTGAAATTAAAATGTAACTGTGAGTCTTGTATGTTACCTGGCAAGCCCATTGAGAAGAAAGTGGGGTTCCAGAGCTCTTTTACAATACCAATTTTTGACCCTGTGTATATATATGTATGTGTATATATATACATATATATATATTTTTTTTTATTTTTATTTTTATTTTTTGAGACAGAGAGAGAGTGGGGGCAGCAGACAGAGGATCTGAAGCAGGCTCCACGCAGACAGCGCAGAGTCCAATGCAGGGCTTGAACCCACGAACCTTGAGATCATGACCTTAGCTGAAGCCAGCACTCAGCCAACTGTGCCACCCAGGTGCCCCTTGTGGCTATTTTAAGATAAGGTAACTGAGTCTACACGGAATTAAACAATTTGCTTAATGCAGGTTTTAGGCAGTGGAGGAGCTGCGGAGGGGGTTGCCAGGTCTGTGTGACCCCAGAGTCCATTATGCAAAGTTACCTCCACCTGCTTTGCTAGGCAGTAACTCCATTTTTGGACTTGCTTTCATTGCTAGAGCCCCTAAAGGCAGCCTCCACTGCTGCTTGCACATCCTCCCACCCACTCCTTCCTGTGGCCCAGGAATCTGACTGCTGCTCCCACCTCTTCTATACCATTGAAACTGCCTTCTTAAAGGTCACTGATAGATAAGCTTGAACCAGCCATCATTTCTCAGTCCTCCCTCCCTTCGCTGTGTGTGCATCGCGTGATGATGTTGTGTTCCCTGCCATCTTCCAAGCATGCTTTGCTTCCTCTACCCTCACTCTAACCCCCTCCCCCAACCAAGCTTTTATATTATAATACTGAAGCACCTTCTACCACTCTGATTTTACCTTCTAGTGACGGTAATTTTATGTGACAACTTGACTAAGAGATGCCCTCATACTTGGTAAAGCCTTATTTCTAGGTGTGCCTAGGAGGATATTTGTGGAAGAGGGGAGCATTTGAATCTGAAAACTGAGTAAAGAAGGTAGCCCTCACCAGTGGAGGTGGGCATCATGCATTCTGTTGGGGGCTTGAGTAGAACAAAAAGAGAAGGGGTGAATTTGCTCTACATTTGGGCCAGGGTCTCCATCATCTTCTGCTCTTGGACATGGGCTCCTCTGGTGCTCAGGTCTTTGGGTTTGGACTGGAAGTACACCACCAGCTTTCTGGGGCCTCCAGCTTGCAGATAACCAGTTAGAGGACTTCTCAGCCTCCATAACTGTGTAAGCCAGTGCTTCATAATAAATGTTTCTATGTGTCTGTATATATCCTATTCTACTTGTCTAGAGGACCTGATGAATACACTTTTCTCTCTTTACTATTTTTTTTAAAATGTTTATTTATTTCTGAGACAGAGACAGAATGAACAGGGAGGGTCAGAGAAAGAGGGAGATACAGAATCTGAAGCAGGCTCCAGGCTCTGAGCTGTCAGCATAGAGCCCAGTGTGGGGCTCGAACCCATGAACTGTGAGATCATGGCCTGAGCCAAAGTCGGACACTTAACTGACTGAGCCACCCAGGCACTCCTCTCTCTTTATTCTTTCCACACTTGATGATTGTGTGGGAGAGGCATGGTTCTGTTCTCCCTCACTCCCATTTTTTTTTTTTCCTATTCAAAAGTCACTTGGAAATATCACTCTTGAAGCTTCAACTCTGCTGATCATTCGCAAATCGTGCCTCCAGCCCTGCTTTCTCCTCAGTTATCACTGCAAATGTGCATGAGTACCTGAGCACAAGCCCACACCTCTCATGATCTGCCTGCCCTTCTTCCCCAGTCTCAGAAAGGTCTGGGTGCTCTGTGCACATAGGTTCTAAAGCTGATCTGTTTTTAATTCTTGCCTTTATCCCTCAGCAAGGCAGCTGCATAGTCATTAGATCCCAGGTGTTTTGTTCTTCATGATATCTTTAGCATTTCTTCCTCCCTCCAGCATAGACCCTGCTCCAGGTCTTGGATACTGGCTTCTGTTGCCTCAGAGGCTCTCAACTTAGCAGCCCACCAGGGAGATGCTAGAAATGCCTGGACCACCCTCAGATTTTGTGGCTCTGGAAAAAGGCCCAGATATCAAACTCGCATAAATTTTCCCCAGGTACATTCGTTTTCCACGGCTGCTGTAACAAGCTTACCGCCAACTTAGGGGCTTGAAAGAAGCCAACTTAGGGGCTTGAAAGAACACAAATTTATTTTCCTATAGCTCTGGTTGCCAGAAGTCTAAAATGGGTCTCCCTGGGCCAGACTTAAACTGTGTGTCCCTCTGGAAGCACTAGGGGAGAATTTGTTTCCTTGGCTTTTCCATCTTTCAGAAGCTGTTTGCTTCCTTCATAGGTGGTCACATCGTGTGACCTTTTCTCCCCCTGCTTCAGCTGTCACATTGCCTTCTTCTTGTTCTGTTAAGTTGCATCTCCCTTCCCCCTCCCACAGGGATACCGGTGATTACATTTAGGGCCCCTCCCTAGACAAGCCGGGATAATCTCCCCACGTCAAGATCCTAAAGTAAGTCAACAAAGTCTTTTATGCTGCATGAGGTACATCACAAGTTCCCAGAATGAGGCCATCGGTATCCAGGGGTGGGTCCATCAGTCAATCAGTCACATCAGGTGATTCTAAATTGTCAGTCATGCTTAGGAATGACTCTTAGGACTGAGCAACCTTCTTCTAGGCTTCTTTTCCTAATCCATCTTGCTCTCCGTCCTTCTTACACATCATTGCTATTATCACATGGCCCCCAATGAAATGCCACCAAACCTCTCCTCTGCCTCTAGAATGCATTCCAAATTCCTTACTGTAGAACACACACCTGAGACTCCATAAACATGACCAGGTATGTTCTGCCACTGTCCTACATGAACGTTTTGCTTTAGGTAAATTTCTTGTCTTGGACTATGCCTTCCCTTCTGATTGGCGTGCTTTGTTTTTGCTGTTTCAGTCACATGTAAGGCTTTCCTCATCCTCCTGCGCTTACTCAGATCTGACCCTTGCGTCAAGCAGTATTCTTCCCAGCAGTCTTCCATAAGAGAGTTTTACAGCCTGAGGGGCTTAAAAAGCAACCTAGCAACCTATTGACTCACATCTCTGGAGGCTAGAAGTTCAAAGTTAGGGTGGGAGTAGAGTTGTTTCTTTCTAAGGCTCTCAGGGACATGTCTGTTTGAGGTCACTCTCTGTGGCTTGCAGATGGCCACCTTCTTGTGTCTCTTCATATTGTCTTCTCTCTATGGGTGTCTGTCTACAAATTTCGCTCTCTTTATAAGAATACAAATCCTCCTGATAAATTCAGGCCCATGCTAATGACCTCATTTTAACTTAACTACCTCTTTAAAGAGCTTGTCTCCAAATAAGGGCACATTCTGAGGCACTCAGGATTTCGACCTATGAATTTTGGGAGGGGGACACAATTTAACCTATAGTGGAGGCTATCACAGTCCTATTTGGTTCCTGAAGTGTTTAGCCTTCTTTACGCGCAGGTCCCTCCTTCATTGAAATAATGCAGTAGTTTTCGTCCATGCATTTGGAAAAATAACAAATGAAACCTTCATTGTGTCTTTCCGTTGTTGTCTTTGAACAGTTACTGTGTGTGTGTGTGTGTGTGTGTGTGTGTGTGTGTGTGTGTGTCCTCCCCCAATAGATAGCCATTGTATCTTTCTGATGTCATGATTACATTCAGGACACCTAGGAGAGGTACTCAATAAATATTTGGTGATTTCACTTCAGAAAATTTGAGAGGGTTTAGTTTGGGGTGGAGAGGGAGCACAGATTATGTCAGTAGTAGGAAATGGTCTAATACTAAACGACCTCATCAGTCCTTTGGTAGGAGAGAATCTAGGAGCCTGCTTTCCAGGTGGTGTGATGCTTAAAAGCTACAAAAGCTGACCAAAGGGAAAGGAGTGGAGATAGACTGAAGAAAAGCGAGTCTCTATTCAAACTGATGAATCTAAAAACTGGGTGAGTCAAGGTTAACAGCATTTTGCATCATCAGCATCATCCCGGACTCTGCCCACCCCACAGTCCTCACTGTGCAATGATAGTACGATGCTTTGGAGGACTTATCAAGCTGACACAGGCATCCTGAGTTGGGCACTTCGCCAATACTTTGCTGGTTGCCCTTGCACTTCCGTCTACCTCTTCTAGTTACTATTCTGCCTACCAGGCAGAGAGATGCTGGTCACTTTCACAGAAGCGATGTACAAATTAATGGGAGACTGTCAGGTTGATAAATGGGAAGGGCTGCCTCTGTAAGAGGTATTTGTCTCCTTGCCTGAGTGTCTAGAAAGGTATACCAGGGGAAGTCTCCATATTAAAAGAAGGCACTGGAGCACACAAACATGTCTTCCCTTCAGAGAGGAACATGTCTGAGCCCTATGAAGACAATGGTGAAAGCAGAGTCTTGAACCAACTGTTAAAAATAAACTCCTTTACCTTGAAAGAGTGTGGAACTTAAAAACATGTATCTTGGGGCACCTGGGTGGTTCAGTCTGTTGGTTAGGCGTCTGACTCTTGGTTTCTGCTCAGATCATGATCTCTAAGTTTGTGGGATCAAACTCTGCATTGGGGTATGTGCTGATAGTGCAGAGCCTGCTTGGGATTCTCTCTCCCTCTCCACCCCCCATCCCTATCACACTCATGCTCTCTCTCAAATAAGTAAACTTAAAAATACTTGCATTTTTCCTGGATTATCTGGGCAATTCCCTCCTCTCTCCTGCCTTCACCCCATTCTCAAGAGGGGCCCCATGCCTTTCACATCTATTGGACATTGCTGGGCTCCGTTTCCTGCAACTTAAGCTCCAGCATGTTTTCTTGTTATCATGCCCAGGTCACACCAGCTGTCCCTTCCTGGTGTTGACGCTGGGGCAGACAGGAGCCTGTTCAATTTACACTCTGACTTCTCCATAGGTGGGGGCTTTCTGTGGACTTTTTTTTTTTAGTTCTCTGTCCCTATACTGTTCATTCCCTCTCCAGCAGAGCCTGGGCACCCAGAAATGGCTACCTCCTCTGCTGCGATTCCTTTGTGGTTACCAAGTATTTGGGACTACAAGCGTGCTCTGGGTCTCCTCCTGGCTGCAGCTGCCACGCTCAGAGAAGGAAGGGGAATCTTCAGGCATCTGATGCTTGCTTGAGTGGGCTGCCCTTCCCTCTCAGCACTCTGAGCATGGAGTGTAAACTCGGGCTGCTCCCCTTGCCCTCCAGTACTACTGGAGCAGCTGGGGGTTATTTTTGCAGTGGGGGCATTAGAGTAACAAGAGTGCATTTGCCCAGGCCTTTTCTCCATGTGGGACTGTGCAGGGGGTCAAAGGTTAGAGCAAGCAGTGTCAACTTCAAGGAATGGGAGCTGGGCTGGCATAAGCCTAGCTCACATATCTTCTCCAAGTCCCTTCCATCCAGTCTTCCTTTCCAGCCTCTGAACTTATTATCAAGAGGCGGTGGGTCTGGATTACCTCATTTTAGCCCACCAAGCTTTTCAAACCAAGCTATGGACATTTGATCCACCCTTATTCTATCCTGTGTGGACTCGGGGCAGGTCGTCTATTTTCTATCTAAATGGTAGAATGCTTCACCTTAATAGGCATCTGTTCACAATTCTTTATTGTTCCTAGTAGATTTAATGCCTCCTTCAGTATTTTTCTCTAACTTTGTGGTCTATCAGTACTGTCATTTGGGACCTTAGCAATTTGCTTCCTACCAAGCTGCATCCTATAACTTGAGGTCTGTCTACAAGCAACAGAAAAATCTCAAGTTACAGAAACTCAAAAGAGCTGAGGAAATATGCATGGCTTTCTCTGGAGTAAAAGGGCAGGATAAAATAGTATGGGGCTGGTAAGGTGGCTCTGCTCCAGAAAATCCTTAGAAAACAGCTCACTGGACTGTTTCCTGTGCACTGTGACCTCATGTTCATGGTCCAAGGTGGCATCCGTTCCCAGGCAGCAGGAGGGGTGAAGGGATGAGAAAGAAAGGCAAAGGGCATGTGTCAGCTGACTGTCTCGCGAGGCTCCCAGAAGCTGCTCTCTGACTTTTTTGTTTACTTCTCATTGACCAGACCTTGTTCACAGGACCATGCTCTACTGCAAGGGAGGCTAGGTAACATGGCATCTATCAGGGCAGCCGTGTGTCTGTTAAAAATTGCATTACTAGAAAAGAAGGTGAGAATGGAGAGTAGAGAGCAACTAGCCGCCCCTGCTGCAAGAATCTATTCTAAAAATAGATTTTAGTTAAAAGTAAAGCAAACGGTTTGTTCTTGGAGTGCACATCATTACCTATCTCGATATATATACAAACACACCAATTTATATAGGTCAATACTTACATAATAGAGTTATACTTTAAGTCAAGTAGACAGAGTTACATATTGGAAATATTTTTAAGCTATTACTGTAAATACTGATGACTTGTTCTGGAATGTTTTCCCCAATATTGCAGTAATCCTCTGAGCTATTATGTTGGTCTGTGATCTTAAGCAACTCGGCCAGCCACTCAGATGGTGAAATCTCTGAAATCTCTCTGGGGTCACAGTTGCCAGAATTATTTCAACTTAGTGCCAGGAAACAATACCCCGTGGCTATCACGTCTGCGTATTTTGTTACAGAGAAGTAGAATACTGGGCAAGACAATGACACTTAAGTTACAGCAAGTTACATTCACTCCATGACAGTTTCCATCTAACAGGACTCAAAATAATCTTTTGGATTTTTAAGTTATTTTTTAAAGAAGACCCAAGATATTTTTGCTTAATTTTGTTATTTTATTTCTCTATGAAACGGAGGATTTTTTCCCCACAAGAGATACGAACATTCCATGAGGGAGGAGGCTCTGTCTTCATCAGAAATACATATACTTGAAAATAGTCTTTGAATGTTGGTTTGCAGATAGAAAGCTTTTGGGTTATTGTTTCTTATAGTAACTACATTTTGAACTTTTTAGTTTGTGTTATCTAAGGCCGAAAAGTGAATTGAAATCAAGAGCACTTTCCAACAAGAAAAATGTTTTACCTTCAATTAGCAGCTGCCTCTATATAACTCCTCCTTCCTCAGTCTCTCTGTATGAGGGAGTTCTCTGTACCACATTTCTAAACTTCAAAAAGTTACTACCGGTGTTTAAATAGCAGATCTATTAGCAAGGCCAGGTAGTCCCAGGCAAAACAGTAAACTAGGAAGGTGGTGTGCAAACATGGACGGGTTCTCTTAGCTATAGGATTTCTGTGAAAAATTTTGCTTTGTGTGTTCACACATGTTACTACAAACGATTGTGGGCATTGAACAATTACTTTGTAATTGAGTGCTGCTACTCTGTTTCCACGTCTGAATCTGCGCTTGTGTTTGCCAAAATTGAATACTGTCAGCAAATGGCAGCCAAGACCAGCCTAGCTCAGCAAGGCCTCAGTCATACTGGTCCATGCCATGATTATCCTGCTAACAAGCATGGTGGTGGGTGCCCATTTTGTGTTCATGCACATGGAGCAGTTCATTGACAGAATGAGGAGTTATAAAAAGGCATGCAAATCTTTTTATTAAGTGAAATTTAGGGGTATCCGGGTGGCTCAGTCCGTTTGCTTGATGCTTAATTTCAACTCAGGTCATGATCCCAGGGTTGTAGGATGGAGCCACACATCAGGCTCTCTACTGAGCATAGAGTCTCCTTCAGATTCTCTCTTCCTCTGCCCTTCTCCCCTGCGTATGCATTCTCCTTCTAAAAAGAAAAAAAAGAAATTTAATGTTTTTTTCCCCAGTATTGTTTTTGGGTACACAGTTTTAAATGGCCCATCAGTCTAATAAATTGATGACTAAAAATTAAATTTTGCGGGGCTCTTATGTGGCTCACTTGGTTAAGCGTCAGACTCTTGATTTTGGCTCAGGTCATGATCTCACACTTCATGAGATCAAGCCCCATGCTGGGTTCTGTGCTCTCAGGGCAGAGGCTGCTTGGGATTCTCTTTCTCTCTCCCTCTCTCTGCCCCTCCCCCACTCATGCTCTCTGTCTCTCAATAAATAAATTGTTTAACAAAAATATAATGACTCAATAGCTTTTAAAAGTAAAAGATTTAAGTCAGAGATATTGGCTTGTAATTCTTTTTCGTGGGGTTTTTGCCTGGTTTTGGATTCAAAGTAATTCTGGCCCTGTAGAATGACTTTGGAAGTTTTCTTTACATTTCTGTTTTTTGGAACACTTTGAGAATAATAAGTATTAACTCTTTAAATTGTAGAATTCTCCTGGAAAGCCATCTGGCTCTGGACCTGCGTTTTTTTGGGGAGATTTTTGATTACTGATTCAATCTCTTTCTTTCTTTCTTTTTTAAATGTTTGTTTATTTTTGAGAAAGAGACAGAATGCGTGTGGGTGAAGGGCAGAGAGAGAGAAGCAGACACAGAATCAAAAACAGGCTCCAGGCTCTGAGCTGTCAGCACAGAGCCCTATGTGAGATTCAATCCCACAAAATGTGACGACATGACCTGAGCCGAAGTCAGACACTCAATCAACTGAGCCACCCAGGCACCCCACCGATTGAATTTCTTTACTGGTTATGGGTGTGTTCAGATGTGTGTTCCTGTTTCGGTTTTGAAAGTTTGTTTCTAGGAGTTTATCCATCTTCTAGGTTGCCCAGTTTATTAGCATATAATTTTTCATAATATTCTCTTATAATTATTTGTATATCTGCAGCGTTGGTTATGATCTCTCCTTTCTTTCCTTTGTGATTTTATTTATTTGGTTCCTTTCTCTTATTTTTGATAAATCTGGCCAAGGGCTTGTTAATTTTATTCTTTCAAAGAGCCAGCTCCTAGTTTCATTGCTCTTTGCTACTGTTTCTTTTTGGTTGCTGTTGTTTCTCTATCATTTATTTCTACTCTAATTTTTATTATGTCCCATCTTCTGCTGACTTCAGTCTTTATTTGCTGTTTGTTTTCTAGCTCCTTTAGGTGTAAAGTTAGGTTGTGTTTGAGACTTTTCTTGCTTCTTGAAGTAGACCTGTATTGTTATGTCCTTCCCTTTTATGGCAGCTTTTGCTGCATCCAACAGTTTTAGACTGTTACATTTTCATTTGATTCCATGTATATTTTTAAATTTCATCTTTCATTTCTTGGCTCACCCATTCATTCTTTATTAGGGTGTTCTTTAACATCTATGTATTTGTGATCTTTCTAAATATTTTTCTTGTGGTTAACTTCAAGTTTCATAGCATTGTGGTCTGAATATATGTGTGGTACAATCTCAATCTTTTTTGTACCTGTTGAGGCCTGATTTGTGACCCAGTATGTGATCTATTCTGGACAATATCCCCGATGAACATGGTTGCAAAAATTTTCAACAAGATGCCAGCAGAATGGATCCAACAATTAAAAGAATTATTCACCACAATCAAGTGAGATTTATTCCTTAGCTGTAAGTGTGGTTCAATATTCATAAACCAATCAATGTGATACACCACATTCATAAAGGATAAGAACCATATGACCCTCTGATTACATGCAGGAAAGGCATTTGACGAAATACAGCGTCCATTCTTGGTAAAAACCTCAACAAAGTAGGGATAGACAGCACATACCTCATCATCCTAAAGGGCATATATAAAAGACCCACAGTTAAGGGGCACTTGGTTGGTTCAGTTCTTTAAGCATCTGACTTTGGCTCAGGTCATGTTCTCACAGTTCATGGGTTTGAGCCCCCCATTGGGCTCTGTACTGACAGCTCAGAGCCTGGAGCCTGCCTTGGACTCTGTGTTTCTCTCTCTGCCGATCTTCCCCCACTCACACTCTTTCTCACACTGTCTCTCTCTCAAAAAAAAAAAAAAAAAAAAAAAAAAGACCCACAGTTAATAACTTCCTCAATGGGGAAAAACTGAGAGCTTTTCCATCGCAATCATATAGGAAAACATAGGAAGGAACTTGTTCAACCTTGGCCACAGGAACTTCTTACTAGGTGTGTCTCCAGAGACAAGGGAAACAAAAGCAAAAATGAACTCTTGGACCTCATCAAGATAAAAAGCTTCCCCACAGCAAAGGAAACAGTCAACAAAACGAAAAGGCAGGTGACAGAATGGGAGAAGGTAATTGCCAATGACATGTCAGATAAAGGGTTAATATCCAGAATCCGTAAAGGTTATATCAAAGTTAACACCCAAAACACAAATCATCCAGTGAAGAAATTGGTAGAAGATGTGAACACTTTTCCAAAAAAGACATCCAGACAGCTTACAAACCCATGAAAAGATGCTCAACATCACTCCTCATCAGGGAAATAGAAATCAAAACCACAATGAGTTGCCACATCACACCTGTCAGAATGGCTAAAATTAACAATACAGAAAGCAACAGGTGTTGGTGTGGTTGTGGAGAAAGGGGAACTCTCTCACACTGTTGGTGGGAATGCAAACTGGTGCAGTCATTCTGGAGAAGAGTATGGAGGTTCCTCAAAAAGTTAAAAACAGAGCTATCCTACGACTCAGCAGTTGCACTATGGGGGATGCAAAAATACTCATTTGAAGGGATACATGCACCCTGTATATTACTATATTACTCAGCCATCAAAAAGAATGAAATCTTGCCATTTATACTGACATGGATGGAGCTAGAGTATACTAGACTATGTGAAATAAGTCAGGCAGAAAAAGGCAATACAGTATTATCTCACATGTGGAATTTAGGAAAACAAACAGATGAACATAAGAGAAGGAAAAAGGCAAACCCTAAGAGATGTTAACTATAGCGAACAAACAGAGGGTTGACAGAGGAAAGTGGGTGGAGGATGGGCTGAAGGGGTGAGGGACATTAAGGAGGGCACTTGTTAGGATGAGCACTGGGTGTTACATGTCAGTAATGAATCATTAAATTCTCCTCCTGAAAGCAATATCACACTACAACCAGAACTTAAATGAAAACTTCAAAAGTAAAAGATTCAAATAAAAAAAGTGAGTCATTAAGCATACACATGCATGTTTGTATTATTAGATCCAACATGGATTATTTAGTCTCCTCAAAAACAAAATCTTCCATTTCATTAAATTATAAAAACATATAAATTCAAATTTGTAAAAATAAAATTTAATAGCACATTTCTTGGCCTTTAGGATAGTATCGAAACACATATATATGTTTAGTACTTTTTATAATTAAATAAAATAATAAAATGCTTGTTACCGCTAACAATTATGAGAAATTTTTCCTTTAGAAAGACATCATACAACAGGTTTACAAAATAAGGAAGCTAATTTCTGGCATTTGCTTTGCCCACATGCCAGCACTATCTCCCCACTGAATTTCCGGTCACTTTACCTTTCCCTCTTCATCAGGAGCACCGCAGTGGAACCCTCAGTTGAAGCACTCAGTTACCCTTTGTGCCTAGGAGGTTGACACATTTTTACCTTAATGAGTGTTGGCGAAATGTCAGAAGGTTAGTCTAATAAACGAAGTATAGTAAGTGAAGAGTATGAATTTGTATTCAATACTAAAAAAGTGCAGACAATAGGGAGGATGAGTTGGCAGAGGGCCGATCCTAGAGAGCTCTTAGTTAATTGACTTAAAACTGTCATAGTAGGAAGTGAGGTATAAGGAGGGTTCTTTTGAAAATTTGTGACAATCACATTTAACATGGCCCATTATACCCGAGTCCTTCCCAAGTTGTGTAAAAACGAATTTGTTAGTCAGTTGGGTATATCTTTATATCATATGGCTTTTACGTAACTTCTTAGACTTCCGTGTTCGTCCCCTTCATTCTCTGGGTCCATCCATCCCTGCCTCCCTTGTCCCCGAAGCCCATTGTCCCATGTGTGTAAACCCAGACACACACACACACGGAGTCCTAGGGAGAAGCAAGGGACTAACAGAGTAAATACCGAGAAGCAACAACAAGAAGCCAAGTAAAAACCAGATGCAGAGAGAATGTGAGAAAAAATGGAATGCATCTCTTTTCCTTTGGATGTCAAGTAGAAATATTTAAGAATTGCTGATTTTAGTTTATGAATTTGTGCTTGCCCTTCTGAGCACAGATGTGATTACTGACCAACATTTTGTTCTCTCTCACCTTATTTCATCCTTACATAATATAACCTTCAGCCAGCCACTGGAATGCCTAACCTGTCTCTTTTACTGGAGGAGATCTTGAGTCTTACAGGTTATACATTGCAGAGCCTACATGAAAGGACACTGGTTTTTTTTCCCAATCCCTCATGAAGTTTTTAGACTCTGGCACTGGGAGGCTGATTTATGTGTGTTCATGGGGGAGGGGATGCTTGGTGGACAAAGACAAGGAGAAGAAATAGAATTTGGCCTGTGATTTGCTACTGTCTGACTTTTGTAGTCAAGAAAACAGAATGTTCATTTGTGTACCTTCAAAGACATTCTCAAGATGTATCTTCCCATAAATTTCCAAGTGAGTAATTTGTATTCTCCAAGGCCCTCTGAGGAGTGATATACAGAGTAACCTTCAGGGATGTTCAGGCTACCAAGAACAGACTGCATTCTTGAGAGGGCACATGGCTTCCAACATACTTAATCAAAGTCTGTCAGGAGCTGGACAAATCTCCCCTGATAAGTTAGCCCTTCTGTGTAACTTGACTTTGTTTTTCCCATTCAATATTCTAAGGTTAACTTTGAAGCAAAAATTACAATGATTTATAAAGTTTCTTAAGCTTCATACATATATATCCATATCTATCTATCTATACCTATCTATATCTATGTCTATCCATCTATCTATCTTTATTTATTTATTTTTGGTCTGCTTAATTGGAGGTCAAATGGGAAGGTATATAAGTGAAATATTAGAAAATCTAAAGCTTGTAGCTAAGGAGCTTTTACATTTCGTGTAATTATAATTCAATAAGTGGATCTATTTTACTATAGAAGAAGAAAGGTAACTCACTAAACCTCTGTAATGACCAGCTGTAAAATGAAGACTATATCAAAACTCAAAATGCCTGGGATTATGTAAGCAAATTACTTATTACAGTATTAGCACATACATACTAATGGCTATTATGAGTACAGGTTTATCAGGTAGTATGGCTCCTTTAGTTAAGAAGACAATATTTATTTAGCTTAGGCTGGGCTCAGCTGGATAGTTCTTCTGGTTTTAGGTGAGGCCACTTAGGAATCTGGTGTGAGTGACAGATCATCTAGGTGTTCTGGGGTGTGGCTAGCTATTGATTGGAACAATGGAACCAGTGGTCCTTATGTCTCTCATCCTCCAGAAAGGCAGCCTGAACTTACGCATTTGGCTATCTCAAGGATCCAAGAGAAAGAAAATCATTCAAGGCCTTGAGGCTTGAGTTCATCCTATCATTGCTGCTGTATTCTCTTAGCTAAAGCAAGTCCCAAAACTAGCCTACATTTAAGGAATGGTCAGACAAATTCCACCACCTTCTGGGAGGAGTTAAGAAGGAATTTGGCAAAGGCCATGGATAAAAGAAGGTGTGAAAATTTATGGGCATTTTTGTTACCTACTACAGTAAGTATGTACTGTATAACTTATTATCTATACTTAGCTTAATTTCACAATGACTTTGAGGTGGCTTGTATAAAAAATGAATACAGTGATACCATAATATATATATAAAAATAAAAGCTAGTCATAATATACATGGAAACAGGCCAAATCTAGGATTTTTATAAAAGAGAACATGCTATTGTGAACAGTAAAGTGTCCTCCTAGAGTATTCATACCATTGAGGTGAGAGGTTTGGGCCAAAAAACAATTAAATAAAATGGTGACACAAGTTAATAGTAATGAAATCCTTGCACCATTTTTTGTTTAGTTAGGCTGATTCAAGAGCTAAGACATCAGTAGTATATTTGTCTGTGTCCTTACGGTAATTAAAGGACCTCATGAGAAACTTAATGAAGCAGAAGAGAGGGCTTCAGAGTACTGAAGACCACCCTGAGAGATGAAGTGGGAGTTTAATCCAGTTCTCTGTGGCCTTTCTTTCTTAACAGTTTTCTCAGATGTGTGCTAATGATACTTATGGGACGGAATCTGTAAAGCCATGTGGGAAAGATGTTGTAGATGTCAAACATTTCACGTCCTTCTGATTCTTTATCTTATCTTGTCTCCCAGAAAACATGCATAACTACTTTTTAAGAGTGGTATTGTTTCTTCTTAGTCATCCTCAGCTTCATCAAAAACTAGAGGATATTTATGGAATAGAATTAGTGGACACTCTGAATCTTGCCCCCATATAAGATTTCCAAAAATAATTCTCCATGGCAAAGCAAAGGCCCTACCCAAAAGGCTGAGGGGATTTTCTGTGCCTTGAAGACTCCAATCTGCTCAGCTCTCCAGATTCTAAACCCCAAGGCCATTGGGAACATTCCAAGAGGTGGGGTGTGCCTTTTGCTCAAGCCAGTCTCTGGTCTCCTGAAGCTACATCATTTCCTTCTTTCTCTCAGAAAAAAAGGGGCATCATGTGAGTAGAAATATATCCTTGCCTTGATTGAATCATTCATTTGTATTCCTTATGCTCCTACTATGTGCTTTTTGGGTCAGGGTAATGTGAATAAGGAAGACACAGTTCCTGCTCTTATCCATGGATCTTATCCATCCATGGTTTCCATCTTATGGAAACCAAGGGCAAAGAAATAATTATGTACTAGGTGAGTAAAGATAATGATAAATGGCATTTTTTAAAAAGCCAGATGTTGTAATAGAGCAACTAGAAGTAGGGACAGAGGTGGGCATTGTTTCAATCTGGTGCCATGGACAACCTCACTGGTAAAGAAGTTAGTCTGAACTGAGATGCAAATAAAAAGGAATCAGCCAGGTAGATCTTTCCAGTCAGAGGTCCTGTAAGTGCAAAGACTGAAGCAAGAATAAGCTTGATTTATTTAAGAAACCATAAAGACAAAGACTGGAGGTCTAGGGAGAGGGAATGAATGGAAGGAAATAAGCCAGATGGGCAGGAGTCAGACCTTGGGAGTCTGTGCAGACCCTTATAGACTTAGTAAGAAGCTGGGATTTTCTTAATATACATAAATTTCTTATTATATATATTTATAAATTTATCTAATATAATCTATATACTATGTATTATATATAACATATATGTACATTTTCTACTATATAATTTTTTCTTATATATGTATATAGTATCATAATAACATTTTCAAATGTATACATATAGTTTCAAACCTAAAGGCAGCTTTTTGAGTGTAGCTTCCATTGGTAACATACTCCTTGGTTCAAAGCCATGGACTATATGAAAGTGGGGTCTACTTGAATGATATTTCTAGTATGTATAGCCAGCTCATCTATGCTGGAAACATTTTAAATAAAATATTCCTTGAAATATAATGAGACAGAGGACCAGAAGACCTAAGTGATAATAATGAGTATGTCTGCCATGGACTCAATCCAGCATTAATGGTGAATTCTGAGGATCCATCTGTGCTTGGATGTGATCAGAGACTTCAGAAATGGTCCCTTTGCTCTCAGTCTCCTTTCCCTTCCATTATTTATTAGAAAATAAATATTTTGTAGTTTAAGAATCCTGAGTGGGTGATTTCTGTTAGTGATCTTGTGTGTATATATCTGTGTCATCTGTTAGGCATTGGCCTTTAAAATTCTGAACTCTTCATGATTCATTTGCTAATTTTCAACTCACACCAGTAAGCTCTTCTATAGAAAAACTTCTGTGAAAATGTATACATGTAGGAATGGGGGGGGGGGGATCTCTAAAATAATTCATCAAATTTATTTTTTTTTTAATTTTTAAAATTTTTTTTTTTTTTTTAATGTTTTATTTATTTTAAGGAGAGAGAGAGAGACAGCGTGAGCAGGGGAGGGTCAGAGAGAGAGGGAGTCACAGGCTGAAACAGGCTTCGGGCTCTGAGCTGGCAGTCAGCACAGAGCCCGACGCGGGGCTCGAACCCACGAACCACGAGATCATGACCTAAGCGAAAGTCGGACGCTTAACCGACTAAGCCACCCAGGCGCCCCCAAATTTTTTTTATTTTTTTAATGTTTTATTTATTTCTAGGAAAGAGAGAGAGACAGCGTGAGCAGAGGAGGATCAGAGAGAGAGGGAGTCACAGAAAGAAATAGGATCCAGGCTCTGAGCTGGCAGTCAGCACAGAGCCCCACGCGGGGCTCGAACACACGAACCGCGAGATCATGACCTAAGCGAAAGTCGGGCGTTTAACCGACTAAGCCACCCAGGCGCCCCAATAATTCATCAATTTTTAATGAGCACCTACTATGAGCATGGCACTTGTGTTGGCGATACAGTAATAAACAAGAAATGCATAGCCTAATAAAAGAGACCAGAAAGGCTCCTTTCTCTCCCTGTACTGAAAAAAAGTGACAGTAAAATATAGCGTGCAATGAAAACTAAAACTCCCTCCTCAGAGATGACTGTACGCAATTGTTTTCTGGGATTTCGTTATATTTCCAAACATATCACTTTATATGGGTATTACTTAAAGCAAACTATATCTTTTTTGTATTTTTTTTTCATTTAGATCTTTTGTTTTTTTGTGTGTTTTTTTTTTTTTAGATCTTGAACATCTTTTTGTGGGAATACTCGGAAGTCAACTTGTTTAAGTGGTCATGCACTTGCTTTTCTAATACAGAAATAAGAAATAGGATGAAGTCAGAGGAGGCTACAGTACATGGAGAAAGTACTTTAGAAAGTACATGGAGGAACATGGAGAAAGGCACTTCCCCCCTGACTCTGGATATTAGGAATGAGTTCCCAACTTGCATGGATAGAGATCTGTCAAGTAAAAATCCTGGGCCGGTGGAGGCTGGGGTAGTAGGGAGCTAGCATCTTGGAGGAGAGCGAGCTCGAAATGGAAGAGTTATGGGCAAAGTTAGTGAACATGGATGAGGATGGGGAGAGAGAACATGGAACTGAATGTAGTTCAAGTCTCTCAAGATTATATATGTATTTTTTTTACTTCTTTTTATTTTTTAAGTAACATACACCCATCATGGGGCTTGAACTGACAACCCAGAGATCGAGTTGCATGTTCTACCAACAGAGCCAACTTGGTGCCCCTAATTTTTAAGTGTGGGATAAAAGTTATATTTCAAATGTTTTTCTTTTTAAAACTTTGGTGCCAAATGAAGAAATTTATATTCTATGTTATGCAAGGTGATTGAAAATGAGATAATCACTTCTCAGTGAGTCCATGTTGTCCTAAAGAGATCCCCAATTTGTTTTCCTTGAGCACTTGGAGAAGAAATGAGTGATGGCCAGAAGCCTGAAGGGCTCATGATTCAGGTGGAGCCAAGAATACAGGAATCAAAGGCATTATCAAGTAGTTGGAGAGGCCAATGTTAATACTAACTTTTGTAGTATTTTATGGCTTAACAAATATTTCTACTTACTCTTCACAATATTTGTGAGAATTGAGGAAAAAATGTAAGGTCCTAATTTGCAGCATTTGCCAATTTCCATGGTATAAATACTCCTACTGTGGCCAATTTCAAGCTAATAACATTTTAACAGCTGGCTCACAAATTCCTGAATATTTAACAATCGGGTCTCCAGCACACAACTGTGAATAGTAGGTGGTACTCAGTTTCATTTTTTTCCTCAGTCCAAGTTTTACATCTGAAGGTGCCTCTATCTTTGATTTCTTGAATTCAATTTGGTCACAAGATGAAGTCTGCCAATGAGTTCTGTCTGTTGACTAGGCAGTTTCTTGAGCAAAGAAATTCAAAGATAGTCTGTGTCTCTTTTATCCTTCAGTTATTTAACACTTGTTTATTAAGCACATGATAAGGGTTATAAATTACAGCTCAAAAAAACTTACAAGGCAGCTACTATTATTACCCAGTTTTACAGATGGCGCTAAAAACACAGAGACAGAGCGGTTTGCCCAGTGTCACACAGCTGTTCGACGCAGGAGCTGGGATTCAAACTCGGGCATCTGGCTTTCACACTGCTGCTTCCATGCTTGTGTCAGAAATACACCTACAGAACAGTAATATTGCAGTCCACATCACCTAAAAAATGAGGCCTGAGTCAAAACCTTACATGTGCATAGTAACACTTCATTTAGAAGTGTAATCCTAGGGGAGCAGCAGTGGTGGGAAAAGAGAGAAAGTCAAGACAGAGGAAGAGCACATTGAAGGGGACACTGCCCACAGTTCCCAGGACAGCTAGTATGTGGCCTCAGGGGTTGTCTTCAGAGAAGCCACACGAAGCTACTGTACCTGTCGACAGTCCATTCCACAGATGGAAAGAGAAATTCGTCCCAAGGGATGCTAACTCACCCATACTTTTGGGCTGTCCATATGTGAGTGCTAAGTGGGTCCTAGGATGTCTCATGTCTCAATAGCAACAGAAAATCCTGGGACACGAGGTTGGAGGGCTGTGGTGTAGGCTGTAGCAAGGTGCCATTGGGCTGTGCCTGTGAGTGGTCTCAAGGTCAGAGTCAGCATGCTCTTCAGTCAGTGGTGGTGGCCGAGGCAGCAGGGACCTGGCTCTGTTAGCACAGGTGTTGATCCTCAAAGGCCCAAATAGAAGTAAGTGACAGATAGGAGATGGTGCCTAAATTAGAGGAATGACTTGGAATGAGAGGGTGTTAGTACATTGTACACTTATATATTGTAGCATGGAGTAGAGCTGCTGCAGACTCATTCTGCAGTTCATGTTGGTGCTGCTGTTAATGGAGGAGGGCTCAGTGACGGTATTACCCCTTCTCACAGAATCCCCCTCCATTTGTGATTTGTCAGGGAACAGGCTGAAACTTGAGACCCAGACCAAAGCCTTCTGAAGAAGTCAGAAATCAATTTAGGATGTAGACATTTAAGATATTCCCTAAAGCTACTTGGCAATCCTAGCACATCATCCATAAAAGGATTAATTCAGTCTCCCTCTATATTCTTATAATACTTAGGTTCTTTATATGTCGTGTTTTGCTGTGGATTAACATGATTTGACTCACAATCCTAGAATGGAAGTTCCTTGATGGTGCATGCATCTCTTTTTTTGTCTTGATCAGTCTTTTTATTGATTCATATAATCAACAACTGAGTTTTTTGACTTGAATGCAGTGTTGTATCCAGGACCATTTATATATTCAGGGCTTCGTGCAAAATGAAAACGCCGGGTCCATGTTCGAAAAAGAGAAAGTGCTGGGATGCTTGACAGGTTGGGTTGGGACAGCGTGTGACTCATGATCTTGGGGTTGTGATTTCAAGCCCCGTGTTGGGTGTAGATATTACTTAAGTAAATAAAAACTTATAAAACAAAGAAGGTGCTATTAAACCTATGAAAATATAAAGATGTAAAAAAATATTTTGTTATAAAATATAATGTGGATAATATTGGAGTAACAACACAAACTTAGACATTACGAAAAAGTATTTCTGATGCTGTCATTTTATACAATACGATAAATACAACAAACGTGATCTTGACTGTTCACAAATTATTTATTACTTAACTTCTCCAAATTCATTTATTAAGTCATTGAACTTACACTCTGAGCAATATTGAAATAGTTATATTTTAAGCAATATTTAAAGTGAGCTCAGTCTTTTTTCTTTTTAATTTTGTTAATGTTTGCTTAGTTTTGAGAGAGAGGAGGGTGCAATAGGGACAGGCGGAGAGGCAGGTGTGGGGGTGGGGGACCAGAGGATCCCAAGCAGGCTCCACACTGACAGCAGCAAGCCACTGTGGGACTTGAACCTACGGACCGTAAGATCATGACCTAAGCCGAATTCAAAGGCATAACCAACTGAGCCAGTGGTGCAAAGACATTAGCCACTCTTAAATTTAGGGTTGAAAATACTTCTTGTAATTTTTACTGTGCTGGGCATCTGGGTGGCTCAGTCGGCTAAGTGTCTTACTTCAGCTCAGGTTGTGATCTTGTAGTCTGTGAGTTCGAGCCCCACCTCAGGCTCTTTGCTGACAGCTCAGGGCCTGAAGCCTGCTTCAGATTCTGTGTCTTCCCCTCTCTCTGCCCCTCCCCTCCTCTGTCTCTCTTGCTCCCAAAAATAAACAAAAAAATTGAAAATATTTCTTGTAATTTCTAATGTTGAGAAAAATCTGAAATAGCTGTTACTGCAGTTAGGAGAATTTTATAAGCCATGACTATGTTAGGATAAATTTCTGATATCAAAATAATTAGAAGTTTTTAGCACACCTAGAAACGATTCCTGTGGACCAATTTTTCTAAAAGGATTTAATTTTTCACAAAAATAAAACAGTTTTTGAGTCGGTCTGAATTTAATTTTATACGTAAATTTACATAGTGGCCTTTTAATGCTTCCTCTGACAATTCTTGTAAACTTGTGCAGATTGTACAAGACACTACAAGTGACTTGATGATTTGCATATAAATCAAAACATGTTTATGCATTCTATTGCCATATATTCAGTTACAGTAAAATTCGAATTTTAAAATTGTTTTTGTTATTAATCAGTTCATCTAAAGCTTCATATGAAAATAACATGCGGGGAGGGTTTATTCCATGCTACACTGTTTCCATTAACTTGTGTTTATAAGCCTGTGGGTATTTCATTTGCAATATTGCAGCAATTTCCAAAGTTGGAGATTCTAAACTCTTTAAAGAATTCTAAGAACTCCCTGTTAGGCTTTATTTCCATGTCCCCGTATATACTTTTGTTCTGTAATAACAGACTGCCAACATTTACTGCCCCCATGTTGCTGTGACCCCCTCCCACCCCCACTCAGGTGGAAACGTTCGTATCTACCCAGGCGCAGCAAGGTGAGGCTCTGACCACTGGGCAAGCTGGCCTTCCACCACAGGCCTCTTCTTTTGTCTTGGGCTTGTGACAGCCTGTGTCGCTGCTGCCACCACCACCACCGCTGCTGCCAGAGATCTCCGTCTCACTTGTGTCCCAGCCAAGCCCTTAGGGCTCCGTGATGCCCTGGATGACCCTGAGGCAGGTCCTGTGTGTCAGGTGAGCAGGTCAGTTGCAGGGTGCTTGGTGTCCGTGCACACCCTTCCTGCTAGACAGGAGTGTGTGTGCTCACTGCTGTTTGCTGTATCTTCCCTGCTCACAGCAGGACTCACAGAACTAGGAATTCTACAATGGTGACAGCCTAGCACCACAGAACGATCGCCTTCTGAGTGGGTCTCACATTGAACAACTCGACCCTGGCTGTATCGTGATTTTAGCAAGACATACGTGAACTGTGGAAAAATGAGGTCTAGATCAGTGGCACTGAAAGGCATTTGATCCCAGATATAAAAAGAAGGACGTTTGACATCATGACTCAGGTTACACACATATCTATATATATCTGAGGCAGACATTTCCTGCAATAATACTTAAAATTAATTTCTGATAATTTCTGTCCAACTTTTAAGGACTAACATTACCCACCCAGTTGATTTCACAGACTGTATCAGTCATAACCCTGCAGTTTGAAAAACGGTCTGGGGAGTGGTACAAGTCAGTAGCTTGACAAGGGTGACAGTGTGCAATTCTATATTTTAAAACTTGGAAGTAAGGTATAGTATCTAACTGGAAAATCTTGCTTAAAGGCAGCTCTTTTAAAGGGAGGGTCATAAAATGAAAGCAAGTGTTTTGTGATGAACAGCAAGGCTTAATACTCAGCCCTGCCTGGTTGAGCATTTCCATCGGTGGCTTGGATGAAACGGTTTTATTCCCAGCCAACGCAGTGAGCACAACTCCGGGGCTCAGCACTATGCTCTGGCTGGGGTTGCGCACATGAATGAAGGACCCAGACACGTGAATCAGTACATTAAGATGAAGCGCCATGACAGAAGTCAGCCCTGAGGGATTCGGGAGCACACAGAGAAGAAGGAGTCCTCTCCTAATAGTGTAGGCTGTGAATTACAAATACAGTAAAACATGGAAGACAGGTAAACCTCACATGCTTTTACTCATCCCCAACACTTAAAGACATTAATGCCCATCAAGTGAAACAATATTCTAAAACAAGGGACAACTTTTTAAAAATATGTATTTATGTATTTATGTATGTATGTATGTATTGAGAGAGAGACAGAGTGAGAGTGGGGGCGCAGCAGAGAGAGAGGGAGACACAGAATCCCAAGCAGACTCCAGGCTCTGCACTGTCACAACAGAGCCTGACCAGGGGCTCAAACCCACGCTCCATGAGATAACAACCTGAGCAGAAGTTGGACTCTTAACTGACTGAGCCACCCAAGTGCCCCAAGGAGCAACTTTTTGACAAATAATCTAAGAGCCTCAGAAAAGACTAAATTCTCAATCTCTTTTGATTTCTCCTTTTTCTCAACTGGGATTTACATGGAATTTTTTTTCCCTGTTATCGCCAACATTACATGTGAACGTGACTGGGCCATGGGGCCACTTGGGTATTTGGTGAAACATTATTCTGGGTGTGTCTCAGAGTGTCTCTGGATGAGCTTAACATCTGACTCTGTAGATGGAGTTAAACTGATGATCCTCCTTAAGTGAGTGGGACACATCCAATCATTTGAAAGCCTGAATAAAACACAAAGGCTGCCTTCTTCTCAGTAGGGGAGAATTTCTCCTGCCTGGTCAGGACATGTCCTGGGACATCTGATGTCCCAGATGGGACATCACATTTTTCCTGCCTTCTGACTCAGACTGAAACCTCTACTTTGTTTAAGTCTCAAGCAAACCAGCCTTTGGACGGAAACCATACCCTTGGTCCTTCTGGCTCTCAGGTCTCCAGAAGAGGATTGCAATTTATACCCCTGGTCTCCTGGGTCTCCAGGCTAACAAGTCACCCTGCAGATCTTGTGGCTGGTGAGCTTCCATAATCCCTGAACAAATTTTTAAAATAAATGTCTTCACACACACACACACACACACACACACACACACACACCCCACACACACATCCCCTCCCCCCGACACACATGTAACTTTAAGTGAAAAATTGAAATAAGCAAAAAAGAAGAGGAGGAAAAGGAGGGGAGGGAAAGAGAAGGGAAGAAAGGAAGGAACAAAATCAATAATCCTACCCATTGCAGTTAATCCGTGTTAGAACCTTGGAATGTATCCTTCCAGACCCGCGAATGTTTGTACACGTATGTATTTAGTACAGTGAAAATGGAATTACAGGCTTTTCTAAACCGTTTTATTTTTTCAGATGATAATATATTTTCAACCTGTTGTCATGTCTGTAAATCTCCAACTTCTACATCTTTTATACCCAAATAATATTCCAGAACTTACTACCCAATGCTATGCTGTTGACATTTAGATTGTGTTCAGTATTTTAATAAACAATATAAACATCTTTGTATCTATTCTTAGCATATATCCATTATGATTTCTTCATGATAAATTCCTGAAGTGGAATTTCTGGGACAGAGAAATGCACATTTTAAAAGACTTTGGCCCCCCCTTATCTTAGTGGAGGTGGGGGGAGATATGAATTCTTTTCCAGGAAATGTGTCCCTATTTGTACTTCTGCGAACATGGTCTCAGGTGTGTAACATCTACAGAAAACACAAACGGAGAGAAGTAATATGTTAATTGGATAACAATAAAAATTCACAAAAATCTCAGTGGTTTTCACCCTACAATAAATAGCATGAGAATTCACAGAAATGCGTAAAACGTCTTTTAGTTCATAAGAAAAATTTTTGTGTATTACTGGCTGCGAGAAACTTGTGTTGTTCTGATAATCTTTTGCTGCCTAACAGACCACCTCAAAACTTGGAGACTTATAACAGTAACATCATTTATTATGTTTGTAAACTTGAATCTGCAGTCTGGGCAGGGTTTGTTGGGGGTCACATCAACTAGTGTTGATGCTGATGGTCGGTGGTACTCCAGGATGGGGCTGTCACCCAGAACATCTGCATGTATGTGCTCTTTGCCTGGTTTCCTCACAGCATGATATGGCTGGGTTTTCAGGGCAAAGGTCCTCATGAGGTCCAGGTGGAAGTTCTCTTGCTCTTATGACTTAGCCCTAGAGTTCATGTAGTGTCACTTCTGTCACAGACCCACTTGGATTCGAGGGAATATGAACCCCCCACTTCTCTCTAGAAGGTTGTCAATATCCTATCACGAGAGTTAAGTGGAATGAGATAAACTGGGGCAGCCATCTCTGGAACATACAATCTACTACCCATGTTCTGTAAAAATGGCATCTTAGCTTTAAGAACAGTTTTAAGAAATCGGGGCACCTGGGTGGCTTAGTCCTCTAAGAAACCAACTTCGACTCAGGTCATGATCTCACTGTTTGTGGGTTTGAGTCTCATGTCGGGCTCTGTGCTGACAACTCAGAGACTGGAGCCTGCTTCAGGTTCTGTGTCTCCCTCTTTCTCTGCCCCTTCCCCACTTGAATTCTGTCTCTCTCAAAAATGAATAAATGTTTAAAAAATTTTTTAAAAAGAACAGTACAAATCAGTTACATATGCTGCATGTCAAATAGAATCTTAAGTACTATATTGTGTGCACCTGGACACAAAATAACATTTTCCCTGTAATTATCCTTCAGGATATAAGGACTGGCCTCATATTTGAGTATCCCCTATAATACTTTTGCACAGCTAAACACTGTTGGAATAAGATACGTAGCCTAAAACAAATTCAGTGTTTGCTCATTTGGGGGTAGTTTTAAAGGTCATGTGATAAGATCTGTGAGAGAGAAGTGAAGAAATTTTAAGTTTTAGTCATCATTCAGGGTATGTGACTTCACGGGTGAGTACTCTAGGTCACTTAAAGTAATATTTTATAAATCACCTTAAAAAGTGAAACAGTAAGTTGTAGATATACCCAAAGAACAAAGGGGTACACAAATGGGCACCTGTGGCATGGGATAAAATTTCCTGTTTCAGCATTATACATTTGTCTCAATTTGGACAGAATTGAACATGATATGTTTCAGAAACTGTGTAAGATCATCAGAATTGGCTTAAATGATGACAAAGTCAGTGACGTCAAAGGGGATATATAAAGTTTCAGTAAAATTTCATGAAATATGAGTAAGGAAAATTTAGCATTTCTAAATTAAGATTATTTTATACAATTTGTATTTCATAAAGCTGTTACAAAATTCATAAATTCATAAACAGCTGACCATATCATCTCCATTGTTCTATAAATATTTGCTTCATGTTTCAGTAGAATTTATATTTTCATATTATTTTTAGCATCGTATTAAAATAAATTTTGAAGTTTCTCATTTTTAGTTTATTAGAGTTATTTTTCTCTTCTTGAGTGTGATCAGTTAGTCAAGTGATTTAAAATGTTCCAAATGACTTAAGGGCAACCAAATCTCGATTTCAACTAACAAGATATGTGTGTTCCAGTGCCTGGGACATACTGGGCCCCCAGTGAATGTTCTTTGAAGTGAGTGGAGCTCTTAGATCCTCTCCACCATTTTGTAATTAGTCTGTATGGCCAGGGGAGAAAGGGGAATAAAACCTGTCAACCACTTTCACGTGTTTACTCCAAAAGAACCCCTTGCCCCCTTCCCCCCGCCCCCCACTGTCACACAAATATTTAAAATGCAGGAGGAGGAAGAATTCCAGAGAAAGTCACTCTTAACCATTTTGAATGTTATCTGCCATAGGAAAAAGAGGACATAAAGCATAAATATTATGACAACCTTTTGGGGCTTGGTTAAACTCTCTGCCAGGTCATTCCTTGCCTGGAGGAATATTCTGAGAGACTAGGTCACACACACCAGTCCAAAGAACACATTTATGCTGCTTCCTGAATTGTCCTTTTTTTTTTTTTTCTTAGAGAGGGAGAGAGAGAGAGAGCCTATGTGAGCAAGGGAGAGGGGCAGAAGGGGAGAGAGAGAGAGAGAGGATATTAAGCAGACTCCTTACTCAGCATGGAGTCCAATGTGGGACTCTGCTCCACAACCCTGGGATCATGACCTGAGCCAAAATGAGGAGTGGGATGCTCAACCCATTGAGCCACTCAGGGACCCTCTGATTTAGACTTTATGAGTGACAGAATCTCAGCACAGCAGGTGATGCCCTCCTCATGTGGGCAGTATACTGTAGGATTAAGCTTGTGTTTGAATTAACCCAAGTTAATAGAGTCTCATTTCTTGGATTTGGGGGGCTTCTGGGCAGTGGGCTAGCCTTGAACTGGAGGTGCTGACCAATGTTGAATGCAGAGGAAACCCCAGAGTCTAAAATATTATAAACCTTCCAGGCTTTTCTGTTAACCCACACATGGAGCCTCTTGATTTCTATTTAGGATCCAGTCCATCATGGTTCCCTCTCCCATATTTTTTTTCCTTGCAAATTCCAGTTTTTAAAAACCCTCTTTATTATCTGGATATTGGTTGGGTTTGGGATGTGTGGGCTTAAGAAAATGAAAACTTTTTCTGAATGGCACTATAGATACTGATTTCTGTTACAGATTGGTCAACTCTAGGCATAGTAATTTAATATACATATTAAGACATAGTGTTTCATAGAGCATTTTTTGAGATAGTTCTTCTAGTTAGAAAAAACTGCCTGGTAAAAGGAGAATAAATCTATCGGTTTTTCAGTGGAGAGAGGTCTCTGATGTCGTTGCTGATGCCTTGGTAATGGTATAACTACTGGGATGGCTCCTTAAGGTGCTAATTAGCAACGTATTCTTGAGATGATCTATCTGTTGATTTTCTTTTTTGAATTTTTAAATGTTTATTAGTTTTTTAGAGAGAGAGCAAGTAGGGGAGGGTCTGAGAGAGGGGGGGATACAGAATATGAAGCAGGCTCCAGATTCTGAGCTGTCAGCACCCAGCCAGATGTGGCTTTCAAACTCAAACCATGAAATCATGACCTGAGCTGAAGATAGATACTTACTTGACCAAGCCACCCAAGTCCCCCCCTATTGATTTCTTTTTAAACTAGTAATATTATCTGTGATATAACTCCATATAGATCTATATGTTAGTTTTCTTAATGAGTTTTACCAAAAAAGTATTTTTAACCTGATTGGTCTCATTTAACAATATACCATGGTTATGGTCAATATTCTGTGTCAGTGTATATAATTTTAACATATTCTTTTTATTATCCATATCCACAGTATGCCTGTACTGCACTTGAGACTGTATTGTTCTCAATGTTTTTACCCTTGGAGCAATGCTTCTATAAATATTTTTTAATGTTTTATTTATTTCTGACAGAGAGAGAGACAGTGTGGGCAGGCGAGGGTCAGAGAAAGAGGGAGACACAGAATCCGAAGCAGGCTCCAGGCTCTGAGCTGGCTGTCAGCACAGAGCCCGCTGCGGGGCTCGAACCCACTAACCATGAGATCATGACCTGAGCGGAAGTTGGATGCTTAACTGACTGAGCCACCCAGGCTCATTCTTACGTATGGGTGCAGCATACTCAAAGGGTAAAAAACCTACTCCTAAAGGGGAGCCCTCTTACACTGTTGGTGGGAATTCAAACTGGTGGGAATTCTGCAGCCACTGTAGAAAATAGTATAGAGGTTCCTCAAAAAGTTAAAGATAAAACTACCCTATGACCTAGCAATTGTACTGCTGAGTATCTGCCCAAAGAATACAAAAATACTAATTAAAGGGATACATGCACCTCAATGTTTATAGCAGCATTATCTTCAATAGCCAAGTTATGGAAACATCCAAGTGCCCATCTACTGATGAATAGATAAAGAAGATATGGGGACACCTGAGTGGCTTGGTTGGTTTAGCTTTTGACTTTTGATTTCAGCTCAGGTTATAATCTCATGGTTCTTAAGTTTGAGCTTTATAGGGCTCTTCATTGACAGTGTGGAGCCTGCTTAGGATTCTCCCTCTCTCTCTGCCCCTCCCCTGCTTGCTCACGCATTCTCTCTGTCTCTCTCCCTATCTCAAAATAAATTTTAAAAAGATGTGAGATATATACATATATGTGTATATATATTTACATTTATAAAAATAATGAAATCTTGCCAATTTGCAATGACATGGATGGAGCTAGAGAGTATAATGCTAAGTGAAATAAGTCACAGAAAGACAAGTACTATATGATTTCACTTCTATGTGGAATCTAAGAAACAAAACAAATGAAAAAAAGAGGGGGGGAGGGAGAGCCAAACCAAGAAACAGACTCTTTAGCTATAGAGAACAAACCCATAGCTACCAGAAGGGAAGTGAGTGGAGGGATGGGGGAAATAGGTGATGGGGATTAAGGAGAGCACTTGTCATGAGGAACACCGTGTGATGTATGGAAGTGTTGAATCACTTTATTTTTTTTTTAATATTTTTATTTATTTCTAGGAGAGAGAAAGAGACAGCGTGAACAGGGGAGGGTCAGAGAGAGAGGGAGACACAGACTCTGAAATAGGCTCCAGGCTCCGAGCTGGCAGTCAGCACAGAGCCCGACGCGGGGCTCGAACCCGCGAACCGCGAGATCATGACCTAAGCGAAAGTCGGACGCTTAACCGACTAAGCCACCCAGGCGCCCCTGAATCACTTTATTATACACCTGAAAGTAATATAACACTGTATGTTAACTGACCAGACTTTAAATAATAAAAGAAACCCTACTTCTCACCCCTATTGGATGTTATAGATTCACATCCAACATGTCCAATGCAGTAGCCATTAGCTACAGGTGGCACTTAAGCACATGAAACATGGCCAGTCTGAGTGAAGATGTGTTAAAAGTTTAAAATATACACCAGATTTCAAAGATGAAGTGTGAGGAGAAAAAAAGGAAAATATCTCTTAAAAGTTTTTATTGCTTGCATATGGAAATACTACTATCTATTGGATATAATAGGCTGAACAGAACTTATTACTAAAATGAATTATATGCATTTCTTTTTCCTTTTATTTAATGCCACTATCAAAAAAATTTTAATTACTTCTATGGCTTGCATTTGTGGCTGGTATTATATTTCTATGAAGAGGGATGTTACAGATAGTTAAAATTTTTTCCCAGATGACTCAAGTCATTGTCCTGATAGGTTTTTTGCTTTGTTTTGATTTAAATTTTGAATAAGTAATACAAGTATACAGCACAAAATTCAAATAGGGCATAAGGGTGTAAGAAGTGCTTATCAGGGTCTTCTATTGCTGCTGTAACAAATTATCCCAAAGTTAGTGGCTTAAAACAACACAATTTATTCTCTTACAGTTCTGGAGGTCAGAAGTCTTAACTGGGTCTCACTGGCCTAAAATCAAGGTGTCCTTTTTGCCGGCGTGCCTTTTGTCACTTTTAGAGATTGCTTACATTCCCGTTCCGTGGTCCTCT
Source organism: Proteles cristata cristata (assembly GCA_017311185.1). Taxonomy (NCBI): domain Eukaryota; kingdom Metazoa; phylum Chordata; class Mammalia; order Carnivora; family Hyaenidae; genus Proteles; species Proteles cristata. The sequence goes on along the minus strand of JAESUZ010001773.1, from coordinate 1,840,394 downwards.
ACCATCTTCATGGCCATCAGCGATGGGTCACATCTCCTGCTCTGAATCTGGCCTCCCATCTGGTTCTCTTTTTCCACATGTTTTCCTACAATTTTGTTGAGATAAAAATCACATGCCATACAATCTACCCGTTTAAATGTATAACTCAGTGGATTCCAGTGTATACCTAGAGTTGTGCATCCATGATGACAATTTTAGAACATTTTCATCACCTGCAAAAGAAACTCTGTAGCCATCAACTCCCCTCTATTTCCTCCAGCCCCTAGAAACCACTAATAGATTCCCCATCTCTCTAGATTTGCCTATTCTGGACTTTTCATATAAATAGAATCACAATACATAGTCCCTGGTGACCAGCCGCTTTCACTTAGCATGATGCTTTCCAGATTCATCCATATTGTACTGTGTATCAGCACTTTCTCTTTATTGCCAAATAATGTAGCACTGCATCCCCTTGTCCACCACTGAGGACGCTTGTGATTCCTGGGCCTACCAGACAGTGTCGGATGATCTTCCTATCTAAATTCAACTGTTCAACAACCGTTGTTCCACCTGCAATCTAAAGTTCCTCTTGATATTTAACATATATATTCATACGTTCCAGGGATTAGGATGTGAAGGTCTTTGTGGGGGGGGGTGGATTTCTGTCTATCCATGTGCCCAACTTCAGAAGGTACCTTCTGCAGCAGAACACAAGAAACTGTATCCCCAGAGGCAGCACTATCACCAGTGTCTTTTATATTCTTAGGTCATATTCCATGCATATGTGGACATAGACTTTTTTTTCATGTCATTGTAGCATCTACACTATTCTACAAACTATAGATTCTATCTTTAGCCTGTTTTTTGTTTTTTGTTTTCTAGCCTTGAATTTATCATGGAGTTTGTATTCATTTCCCAGGAATGCTATAACAAGTTACCACAAATCGGATGACTTAAAACAATAGAAATGTCTTCGTTCACAGCTCTGGAGGGCAGAAGTTCCTCCAGAGGCTCTAAGGGAAGAATCTTTCCTTGCTTCTTCCACCTTATGGTGCATCCAGACATGACTTAACTTATGGCTACATCATTCTAATCTCTGCCTCTGTCTTCACATATCTTTCTATCTTTTTCTTCTCTCCTGGCGTCTTCATCTATCTCTCAGAAAAATACTTGTCATTGGATTTAGGACCCACCCAGATCTTCTAGGGTGATCTCATTTTAGATCCTAACTTAATTACATGCATAAAGGCCTTTTCTCAGTTAAGGTCCCATTCACAGATTCTGGGGGTTAAGACATGGACATACCTTTTGGCACATCAACATTCAACCTACTAGAGCAATCATTCCACATAATGTGTAGCGTAGCCATGGTAAGATTTTGCTTAAACAAGTGTCCTATTAGTGGACACCTATATTATTCTTTTTATGGCTTTTCCTTCAAGTTGTCAAACTATTTTGAAATGGCCTATAAATTTGCATAAAGAGGTAAATCTTAAGAGAAAGAATGGCTGATTTAGACCGACTTGTGGAATCATGCTGGGAGTGGAATTAAGCAAAGACACGTGAAAGAAGGTATCAGTAGAGATTGCTCTGCCCAAAGGGATGGTCACTGCTGTTGAATTTGGAGGTTATTTCACACTGAAGGAGGTGCAGAAATCCAGCTGAAGTATTTCAGGCTTGTGAAGGGACCTGAGGTCATTCTGACCAGGGAGTAGGGTAGAACCTTTGTTGGCTCTTTCCCAACACTCCTTACCCTCTCAGGGAGCTGTGAGCTTGCTTCAACAGTGAGCTCGTGTTTACCGACTGCTGGAGGATCCTTGGAGAGAGGCGTGCAAGCAGCCAGCTATGCCAGCATTCAGGAGCAGCCTGTTCTCCTCTGGGAAGACGAACATCCCGGAACCTGTTTACTGGTTAACCAAGTGCTTGCCAGCATGGCAGCCATCCTGTCCAGACCCCACAGGGCCTCTAACTTGTGTGGCAGCACCTGGTTAAGTCACCACCCCCTTGTGATTTCAAAAGCTGCATTTTGTGCCCACAACTTCATTTCCCACAAACTTTGCAAGTGAGGATTTCAAGTTTGAGTTATAGTTTGGTTCTTGTACCCACTTCCCTTCCCCCTCAACACACACACACACACACACACACACACACACCTTCAAAAGAAATCACGTCAGGTAAACTTGGGCTATTGTGTTTCTTAGGTAAGGCTTTGAGATAAAACTTGAGGTGAGGCACTGCCGGCTTCCAGTGGCCTCCAGCCCAGAGGCAGTTTGCATAGATTATATTACACAAAGGCACGATTCAGGGAGGGCTCCAAACAAGGGAGCATTGTATCACTGTCACTTTGTTGGGAGTCCTGTTAATGGTTTACATGCACTGTGTCCTCCAACTTAAACATATACGTCCTATTTAACAGGAGCAGCCTGAGGACTTCTACTTGACCACTTTTGCAGACGGGCTGCGTTTGAGGGAGGCCCTAAAACCAGAGTTGCAAAGGGCCTTCCTTCTCTCCCCTCTCCTTCATGCCAGCTTCCCTCATTATGCCACTCTCTGCCGCCTCCACCTACAGCCACTGCTGGCTTCTCATGTGACTCTAAGTTCTTGGGGGCCCTCTCTTCGACTCAGGTCTAGCAGGGGCAGGGAAGGCAGTAGGCACCCCAAATTTGACAGAACGGCGCCTTCTCCTGCCCCCAAAGGAAGCACCTGCTTCAATGCTTGTTAGGGGTGATTCTAGTTCTTTGAGAGCCAGGATTGATTGCTGTTTGTTTTCCACAGATTGCTCAGACCATCAGATGACAACACGATGTCCAATTCTCCGTGCTGCCCTCAGGAGAATCCAAGCAATCTGTCTCCCTAAGCAGAGGTAGGAAAAGCCTTCTCACCTCTCTGCACAACAAATCTCTAATAGGGCTAATACTAATAGAACGCCAGCTGACATTCACTGAAGGCTCACTGTATGTCTGGTCCTTTTCAAGATTATTACTATCAGGGGTGCCTGGGTGGCTCAGATGGCTGAACCCTGGTTGAACATCTAACTCTTGTTATTGGCTCAAGTCTTGATCTTTCACAGTTGTGGGATTGAGTCCTGTGTCAGGCTCCATGCTCAGCATGGAGCCTGCTTGGGATTTTCTGTCTCAAAATAAATAAATAAACCTAAAAAAAAAAAGGATATTCCTATCTTCACAAGAACCCCAGGAGGTAGGCACTGTGACTGACACCATTTATGCAAATAGAGAAACTCAAAGCCCAGATAAGAGAAGTGGCCAACTTCGCATCTTAATAAGGAGAGCTCCGGGGCTGGTGCTCACCGAGGAGATGAGCCCACCACAAGTACAGCAGGGTTCCCACTGGCCCACCCTGGTCCTGTTTGGGATACACTGACAAGGTCCAGGCAGGGGCAAAGCACATGGGTGTGAATCCAGCATGAAGCGCCATTTCTCTGATTGTCTGCAATGGAAGGATGAAACAAAACCTGATCACAGGCTCTATTCCCATGAGACTAGAGATCCAGGCAAATTCTGCCAAAGATAGGAGTGATTGCTTATATTCTTTTTGTAAACATGCCATTTATATTAAGGATGGCCTTGTCTTGATCACAAACTTCCTCTCTAGTAGAGATAAAAAGACAGTTAATGCCCCGTGTCAATTTTCAGGAGGATCCAACACCATCTCATTTTGGAACCTTATTGCCTGTGTTCTCTCAAGTCAATACAATCAAAAGCATCTTCTTGTTCTAGGTTTGAAGAGATATGGTGGTAACAAAGGCTGGTCAGTTACTTTTTACACGGGGACTCTTGAGTGCCTTTTCTATGATCATTTGTTTCCTTGGAATTTTATCCACTGCTTGTGGCATTGACTGACACCATTAATAGTCAGCCAAGTGCTTATCTAATCAATTCCTTGGGTCAGAGGAGGGCAGCTATATATGTGCACAAGAGCCTACATCATGTGATGGGGATAGGGGGGCGGACATCCCACAGGCCTAAAGACTTCCTCTCTCCTTAGGAACACCGAGGCTGCTGGCATGTCACCGTTAGATTCCATACTTCACTTAGACATTTTCTCCTCCAGGCCTTTACGTCAGTTAAGACTGAGTTGAGTTGCATGTAACAGGAACCTGACTTCCATAGTTCAACCAAGTTGCCTGTTTTCCTCATGTAACAAGAAGTCTGGAGATAAGTAATGCAGGATGGTGCATACCTGAGGAAGCCACCCAGTACTGAGGGCCCTCACTGTGGCCTCCTGCTCAAGTACCTTCTGTGTGTGGCTTTTGTCTTCCCACTTGTAAGATGGTAGCTACTTTCATCTGCTATCCCATCATCCTATTTGCATTCCAGGGGAGACGAGGGGAAAGAACAAAAGGAACACTGCTCAGTGCCAGCTAAGTCTGCTCACTGTTCTTAGGCAAGCAGTCTCCTTCCCCAACCTCCATCCTGTAGACCTTCTACCCCATTTCATATCCACCTCTCAGAGGATGTTGGGGGTGGGGGGGTGGCGGTTGGTTTTACTTGGGCACATTGCTTCCTTGGACAAAATTGTGAGTTCCTTACTTAAGAAAATAGGGGAGATTGCCTCTGAAATAGGGTACATCTCTTGAACAGGAATGTGTCTTGAAAAGTTAGCATATTAAGTCATTAATACTCTAATAAACATTGGGGTGCAGTAGCCAGATACTGTTTTTCCCTCAACTAAAGGAGCCAACGGCCACATAGGGACATGAGGCTAAAAGATTAGGACCAAAGGACAACCACTTTGTCCTCTTCACACATCTGCTTGTTTGCTTCTGGGATGCGGTTACGTTCCCCCCAGTCCAGGGTTTCTGAACCTTGGTGCTACTGACATTTTGAACCGGGTAATTCTTGGATCTGAGAGCTGTCCCGCGCACTGTAGGATGTTTATCCTGGCCTCTACCCACTAGATGCCAGTAATGCTGGCCCTCACCCCCAGCTGTGATAACCAAAACAGTCTCCAGACACTGCCAAATTGCCCCTGGTTCAAAATCACTGATCTAATCTATTCCACTCCACAAAAAGTTGCTGACAAAACCCCTCTTTTTCCTGGTTTTTGAACCAGGAATGAAATGAGAGGTGTGGACATGACCTCCCCAGCAGCGGACCTTGGCCAAGTAGGGCAGCCGTAGGAGGACCTCTGGGCAAGATTTGTCCCGCACATCTGCACAGCAGCTGGACTAGGCTTCTTCTGTCCTGGCCCGTGTGGCACCTGCAAGGTGGCCCCTTGTATTCAAAGCACTCCACGGGCACTCCACGGGCAAAACTGAGGGCTGTCAGGTAGGTTTGAAATAAAAATAAAAACTTGGAATGCCCAGTAAAATTTCAATTTCAGAAAAACAACAAAAACTTTTTAAATTTAAGTGGGTCCCATACAGCCCTAAATGCGAAGAGCAAATGGGTCTATTTCCAGTCTGGATAATTCTTCAGATCGGCTTTTACTGCCATGTTTCATGACGGTGTGCACAGCCGTCCACCAAGTATTATTACCACCAAGTATGTTGGCAGCCAAGAGCTCTGATAGAAAGGCATCATACATAGATGCCTTTGCCCTGACCTTGAACCCCATGTGGTGCCAAGCAAAGCCACTGGGCACTCAAATTGCAGTTCTGATTTCTGCCCCTTCATATCCTGAACACATCAGGCCCATTCACTGTCACTGAAGAAGTGACCCTCTGGCTGTGCTTCTCCCCTTGTTCTCCATATCTAGGGGGCACAGAGAGTGTTCCCTGGGCAAGGGATGGGACTGTGTTGCCCAGGTCAGCCCCAGACTCTGCAGGGCCCACCTGCCAGCCCTGGAGAAGTAGGACAATGCCTTCTTCAGAGGGAAGCCCTGAAGTTCCACCTGAGACACTCAGAAGAGTGGTTCCCAAAGTTTGTCCCCAGAGTCAGCTCCCTGGCATGTCGCAGGAAGAAGTGCCTTGGCACCCTGTGCACACCAGAGAGCCATCTTGGGGAGCCGCAGGATACATTAGCGGGTTAAAATCTGGGGAGGTCCTGCATTAAAGAAGCCTGTTTGACTTTGTCTAACCCAAGGTTCCTTCAAATTATCTGACATTCTTTTTATTGCCCAGTACCTATTCCCAGAATGTACTTGGGCATTTACTGCCAATGCAGATAACCTGGGGAACAGCAGACAATCGACAAATATTTATTATGCATATATATAGTGCCAGGCCAGGTGCTTGGGATCTGGAGGTTTATCCTTCTCTTTGTAGTTTTTTAATCAGCTGTAAATATTTAATTAACTATAATTATTTGTTTAGCGTCTGACTCCCCCCATAAAAGTTTGATGAGGCAAAGATGATACCCCTCTTACTCACTATCATGTGGCCAGCCCCTAACAGGTCCTGGCCCATTGTAGACGCTCGATAATTATTACTTGAATACATAGAGAAAAATACAATCTTTGTCCTTTGAGGACTTCCTGTCTAATACAGGGATTCTTATGGGACTGTAGAGCAGAATCAAGGCAGGAAGTTTTCTTTAAAAAATACAGGTGTCTGGTCCTCAGCACTGGAAATGGTGTAAAAAGATGGGGAGATAGCGTTCTGTAGACAAAGCTGAGGTTTGAGACAATGCCCCTGATTCTTCAGGAAACATACCACACTATGAATTAGACTGCCCTGTGGACTTCTCTTTTATCTCTCCAGGCCTGCAAGTCTGGACCTAGCTTGTGTTGCTAAGAGGCCCCAGAAGAAAAGCCTCTTGGAAGCTAAGTGCTCTCCAGAGGGCAACAAACTTTTCTTTTCAAGGGATAAGCATGACTCGTATTTAAAACAAAAACAAAACTAGAAAATGTTGGTGTGGTGGGAATGGAGTAGACCGCTCCTTCATCCCCACAAGGCATTTAACTTTGTCTTTTGAGCCATAGCCTGTGCTCCAACATGCAGGTCTGGCCCTAACCTCCCTCTTGCTCCTGTGAGCTCCTGGCTGCTCACATGTTCTCCTCTCATGAGGCTCTGAGATAATTTGTCAGAGTGCACTTTGAGTCCCTGGATTTGCTCAGGATAGAACAAGTCCCTGTTCTAGCCCCCAGATAGGCATTACTTTCCCAACTCCTACTTCCCATCACTGCCCCTCAGTTCAGTTGGGGCAAACTGTCTACCCTAGGAAGCCTTTCCAGGGAAGACTTTACATACACACCCCCATAGAATTCTCATTTATATGAGGTTATTATGAAAGCTGACTTTTTGATTTCTGCACAGTGCTTTCAACATTGATGGAAGTCTAAATATAACTTTGTTTTACCAAGAAATTTGAACTCATTTAGTATATCAGGATCTGGTTTGCTATTACATAAATATGCATAAACACGTATATATACAGATATGTATATTTATATAGTGTCTAGCAACATACTTTTCAGGGGTTTTAAGTGTTTTTTTGCACTCAGTTTTATTGGAGGTGTGTAATTTCTTTGTTTATTAATGTGTGTATTCCATGATGCAAGTATCCATTTATCATTCTTCTGATGATACATTATCATCTTGATTTGGTTTCTAAATCCTTATCCTCAGTAGCCCCTTTCCTTAGAAATGCTTAATTCCTTTTACTTATTTGTATCTGTATCTTTCTTGCATGAATGCCAAAACAACAGAAAAATTAAATAGATTAGAATCAGTTGCTAAAAAGCCAGGCTTCACAAAACTCTAAAGCATAGGACTCTAGCAGTAGCTTCAGTGAATAATGCAATAATGCTGCTTACAGAATTTGGAGGAGGCATTTGATATAAACTAAAAAAATTTTCAATTCAGTATTTTTTATTCCAGTAATATTAAACATGAAAATAATCCGTGTTATTCTGTATGGATCCTTCTCTTTCTTTTCATGCTGATGCATTGTCAATCTCACCTGTCCTCTGGTCCAACTGAGATGCTCCCTCGGGGCTCACAGTCTATGCTGGTGTCCATTATAGCTCATGGCTGTGTCATTGTGGCATTGTTTGCTGGTCTCCCGTGGTTGACTGGCAGCTCCCCGAAGATGGGGGCATTTTGTTTAGGATTGTTGAGGGAATCCTTTTCAGCTGTGCTGGCTAACACCCGCATTGCTGGCTAACAGAGGTCAGTGCCAACCCCAGATGCTCACCTCCAAATTCGTTTTTCCTGGCTGACTTCCAGAGATCAGTCTTCTAGGAACCTATTGGCCACTCCAAGGAAATGTTAGCTCTGAATTGTTCATGGTATTTTAGAATGATAGGATCTACATAGCACAGTAAGTGGTAAGATGGGGGAGATGTTCTTCTGTTGTCTTTCTATTTCAAATTGTATTGATTGCTGTTCCTTATTATTTCCTGCTGTCTTTCCTGCTTTGGATTTAATTCGGTCTTCCTTTTCTAATTTGTTTTTTTAATTTTTATTTGTTTATGGTTTTTACTTATTTTTGAGAGGCAGAGAGAGCAGGTGAGGGTCAGACAGAGGGGAGATACAGAATCTGAAGACAGTCTCCAGACTCTGAGCTGGCAGCACAGAGCCTGGCACAGGGCTCAAACCCACGAACCGTGAGATCATTACCTGAGCCGAAGTTGGACCTTTAACCGACTGAGCCACCCAGGTGCCCCTCTGATTTCTTGAAGTAGAAGTTTTGATGAGCACTTAGAAAACTTTCTCCTTTTCTAATAAAAGCATTTAGTGCCATAAATTTCCCTCTAAGTACGATGCTAACTGTATTCCATAAGTTTTGGTATGTTTTATTTTTATTTCCATTCTGCTAAAATATTTTTAATTGCCCTTGAGAATTTCTTCTGGAACCCCAGGTAGTTTATAAGGGCATTGCTTAATTTTCAAGTATTTGTAGATTTTCCAGGTAACTTTCTGTTATTTATTTCTGGTTTACTTTTGGTTATGGCCAGAGAACATACTTTATGTGATTTTGTAGTCTTTTTAATTTGATAAGGTTTGTTCTATGGCCTGGAATATGGCCATGTCTTGGTGAATGGTCCATGTACACTTAGAAAGAATGTGTAACTTTGCTTGTTAATTGGAGGATTCTATAGATGTCAATTAGGACAAGTTGGTTGATAGTGTTTTTTAGGTTGTCTTCATGTCTTTATTCTGTGTATTAATAACAGAAAAAGAGGTAGGTCCCCATATATAATGCTCATTGTTTCCTTTTATTTCTGTCTCTTTCTGATTCAAGCATTTAAAAAAATTTTTTTTAATTTCTGAGAGAGAGAGAGAGAGAGCGAGCGAGCAGGGAAGGGTCAGAGAGAGAGAGGGAGACACAGAATCCGAAACAGTCTCCAGGCTCTGAGCTAGCTGTCAGCACAGAGCCCAACTTGGGGCTGGTACTCACAAACCGGGAGATCATGACCTGAGCTGAAGTCGGACACTTAACTGACTGAGCCACCCACGCACCCCTGATTCAAGTATTTTTAATGCTCTTCTGTTAGGGGCATTCACATTTTGGACCATTGTCTTTCTGGATTGCTAAATCCATAATCATTATACAGTGTTCCTCTTTATCCCAGAGGTGAAGGGGGTTTTTCCACATCCCAGCTGCACTGGGCTGTCGGTGTTGATTGCCTCCTCCCCCCGGCCCCCCTCCTCAGCATTTGACAGCTTTTATTCTGCAGAGGAGATGCAGGGAAGAATCTGGACAAAATTTCAAGCTTCCCTGGTGGTGGCTGCCCTTCCTCCTCTCCCAGCCTGTACCTCCAGGATGCTTTCCCATGACTGTCCCCTGTCCTTCGGTGAGTGCCCTCTGGGTCAATGCGGAAGGGCCTGTGTGATGTACCCTTATGTCTGTGATTCCCAGGATTCTAATGTATCGTTTGTCCACACTTGGCCATTGCCAGCGAGTTCTCTGGTAATTTCAGCTGAGTCCTTCTCACTAGGTCTTGTCCGTCAGCCCCAGGTGAGGAAGTACTCACATCCCATTCCTGCTCACCATCACCTGTCTGCCTTAGATTTAATTAGTTATAGTTGGTTGGTTGGTTAGTTAGTTGGTTGCCCTGTGACCTCAGCTCTCCAGAGTATTTATAAAAAGTTGTTAATATGCAAGTCTGGGTTTTTATTGTTTAAGAGTAAGAATGAAGGTCTTTTCAGCTTTCTACCTCTTATGTGTAAAGGGTATGGATTGTTATTTTATTGAATACCCCCATCCTTTCTAAAAAGGAATTTGAAATGGCAACCTTGGGAATAACTTTCTGGAGCCTAGCCTAATATGCGATCAATTTCCTTGCCCTTAATATTGAAGCCAGACTTTGTGAAGGGAGGGAAGGGAGAAAGGATGACATGGCTAGGAATAGAATTCACTGCTTGGCCTTTTCTTCTCTCCTTGATAGAGGTTGAATGAATGAGATAGCATCAATATTGTTCTCTGACTCTCAAAACAATGAATTTCAGCTAGGAAAGCAAGGTAATATCTGGAGGCCAGGGAAAAAAATAGAGGAAGTATTTAGCCCCTTCTCAATGAACTGAAATGAATATTCTGTCAAAACTTCTCAAAGGAATGAAACCATTTAGGAGAGAGGTTCATAGTACACATTTTTCTTCCTTCTACACCTCTCCCCCATCCCTCTGCCCAGTGACAGTTGGAACCTCAGTCTTCTACCCCCCTGGGAGAGGGCTGAGAGGCTGGGCGTGAGTGGAAGAGGAGACACTGTTTACTCCTGCCATTCACGTCTGTTAAATGGCGGCATCCACCCCTTGGTCATGTTTGCATCACAACACACATCATCAGCTTGCTTTGACCCTGACACCATTTTATAGGCTTAATGATAATAAATCTATGTCCCGAAATAGTTTTGCAGATTATAGCAATCAGTCAAATTTCAGGGAGCCCAAGACCATTAATGTCATCAGCAGTGATGCAGCACCCAGGGAATCCATCTAAATCAGCCGTTATGATGGAAAATACACCTTAAGACCTGAGGATAGAGTAGACAGAGGCATAAATTGTGATTCTATTTTTATCAGCCATCAAGTGATAATTTTCTTGGGTGCCTTTGTTCCTGGTAGGAGATGAAACTAGGACTTGCTGTCCATTGCTGATTCCCACTCCAAATTAGAAACTGGGAAGATTTTGCTGGTCCTGAGACTCAGGCAGTCTATAGCTGCCTGCAAGCCTAAGCCTTGTGCATTTTCTTTTAAAATTCCCCCAGTGAGCCAAGTCAAGACCCTGTACCTTGCCTTTCTTTGTAGATGGCTTCAATTGCTCACACATTTCCTTCATCAAGACAAATCCTAAAAGAACACTCAGCAGAGAAGGACCTGAGACGCAGCCACACAGAGGTCCTAGATCCTCCACAAAGATGGCTTGTGGCTAATCAGTAACTGAGAATGAGGGGCAGGGAGGAATGAGAAGATTCCTTCTCAGGACTTTGGTGGTCTCAGTCTTCCCATAACCTCTCTAAGACTTATTTCTTGTAAGACGATATGGTATGGCAAAAGTGACGCAGATTTAAGAGTGAGGAAAACTGATTCCTGGCTCTCCAGCTAATTAAAGGACCTTGAGCAAGTAATCCCACCTTAGGGATCCTTAGGGATCTTATTTCACCATCTGTAAAATGAACAGATTGCTCTAAATCAAGCATTCTAAACCAGTGATCCATGGATCAGATCCAGATGTGTGTTGATTTCGTTTTGCAATGGTCTCTGTGTTTGTGTGCTAAATAATAACTTAAACATCAGTAAATTTCACATATAAACTACCATTTCATCCTCTGAGAAATTGGAGATGCTGGATATACTGGGCCCTAGCCCCACATGGCAGCTGTATGGTATTGCTGGCTAATGAAGGCTGCCTGTGACAGGGCCTGTCTTCTCGTCCAGGACCCTAGAATCCTCATCTAATGTTCTACCTGCCCCTACCCTGATGGCTTATTTACATTGTCCAACTCTTAGAAGCACAGCTCCTGTATTATATGATCTATATTAAGAGTGATGTTTAACTTTGTCTCATAAAGTAGAACTTATGTTAAAAGACATTTAAGGCAGGGGTACCTGGGTGGCTCATTCAGTTAAGTGTCTGAGTCTTGATCTTGGCTCAGGTCATGATCTCATGGTTTATGAGATCAAGCCCTGTGGTCAGCATAGAGCCTGCTTGGGATTCTCTCTCTGCCCCTATCCTGCTCGTGCTCGCTCGCTCACTCTCTCTCTCTCAAATAAATAAACTTTAAAAAATAAAGACTTTTAAGATAAAATCTTTAAAAAATATAATGGGAAGTAGAAGCTCCAAATAATCTTGTATTTATCTGGATCTCACATTTTCATTCTTCAAACAAGCAATATGAAGCAGCCATACAAGCAGCCACAGATTAGTGACTAATTTCTGTCTTCTTAATTTGCAGTAGAAAAACAAGAAATACTTTATTTTTATAGCCTCTTTCATTTTAAGCTCCTTTTACATGTATTAGAAAGGCTCATCATAGGCCTGAGGCCATAGGCAAGAAAACTGGAATTTCGAGCTTTTCATTAAGTGTTAAGTTCTTGGGTCAGTAGTAGTGTAGAGCTAATCAGGCTCTCATCCATCCTACTTTTCTTCCTCTGCTGGCAGCATTTACTGTTTCATATTAATTGGTTCAAATCCTCAGGCCTCCTATTGCTGCTTCATAGGTCAAGTATAAAGTCCTTGAGAGCAGGGATCAGATGTAATGTTTTTATCACTTCTTCCTTTCTAAGGGCAGTGCCAATCAGAGCCTAGACCCATCCTAAGCAGTCACTAAGCAAAGATCTGCTTTTGCAGTATTGACCATGGTGAGCATGTTCCTTCCAAGGAGTCAGCCAAGTCCAGAGCTCTTAGCATAAGCCCATCCAAACTAAGATGAAGGGTCCCTAATTGTGGACAAGTTCTGAGATCCCAGGACCCATATTTAAGCCCTCAAAGCCAGAATATTGGAGATTAACTGTGGGTTTGACAATTGATATTCCTGGACTCACTGTGTTACTGCCCTCTTTGGCTAAGCTGTTTTTACCAGATGAGTCTCTGTTCACCTCATTCCCTGCTTTCCCCTCGCAGCCTCCTCCTCTTCAGTCTGCACTGTGGATTGACAATAGCAAGATGCATGGAAATTTTCATCAACTAAATGCCCATAAAGATAAATCATCTGGTCCTTTCCCTTCTTTGCCCCCTTAGCCATTGTCTCAAATGGAGCTTGTGACCCTTTATGTCTTTTTTAATAAGAGAAAGATTGATTCCATGGCAGGAAGTGGTGGCCTCAGCAATGTCAAATAATTGAATATGCCGTGAGGTGCCAGGCCTGTCCATTGGGTTCATTTGCAGTCATTGCTGGTACTGTTTTCTCTGAACAATATGGCTGTTGAGTGGGACTGGAGTGGTGGTCGTCCATGCAGCAAGCTGCTGAAAGAGCCTTCCAATTTCATTGTTAGTGGGAAAATAAAATCAGTTACTGTATCAGCAAAAGCTTTTCAGAAAAATCAGGTCATTCTATGGTCCACAGCTCTTTTATTATGATTAGAATCATGTGACTAGCTACACACATAATAAAATGCTGCCTCGTAGGTCTGTGGAGATAGGCAGGAAAGTTCGGTTTTCAAAAGTTTCATTAAATATTACTTTCTTGAGACAACAGAACCGTGGGAGCTTTTGGAAGAAAATGGCCTCAACTTGTCCGGGAAGAAAGTTGAAGCTATAGTGGTCTCTTAGGTGGAAAAAAGAGAAATGAATTTTCTCTTATGTATTTACAACCTACTCCTTTCGTGGAGAGACCAGACCATTTTACCTGACCCATCTCTGCCCCTGAAAATTACACTGACCAGGAGCTCTTTACCCAGGCTTGAAATTGGGCACACTTGATTTTACATGTGGGCTCTCCCACTTCCTGGGTGATCTTGGGCAAGTGACTAACCTTTGTTGCCTCGCTGTACGAATTAAGTGAGATTGTGCTTAGAAAGTACTCCTCACTCTGAGCCAGAGGTTATTTAGTGGTAGTTTTATTAGTATCATCGTTACTACTGGGCTCGGTCGTTGTATCCTTAATCATCTCTGGGCTCCACCCTATCAGTGTCTGTCTCCAAACATCCTTCTCTCTGTATCCAGGTTTCACGGCTAGATCATTGCCAGCTTCTCCCCCCAAAAGCAATGAGGGAATGGTGTCCTTTTCCTTTCTCTGGTTGGTAATGTGATAACCTCCAGGCACTTTCACATTCCTTGAAGCAGAGCTATAATCTAACAATAGGCACTCCCTGAACTGTGGGCACCCAGAGCCTCGGGGCACAGCAGAGTCCAACCTGTCTGAGCTCTTTGGACCACCCAGGTAGGAAATTCTCGGAGCCTTCCACTACAGGAAAAATAGCGGCACAGTAATCCTTTGTTTCGGCATAGAAATGTACTTCCAAGATGCACACAGACTTTCTTTACAATACTACCAAGCACCTGCCAGCATCCTTTGGACACAGGGCTACAGACCACCCTCATTTTATAGTAGTCTACTAGTGACCTGTCAGTGCTGCTCACCACCTGAGGATGGGATACTTTTCCATCCCCACCCATTCTGTTGTTGTTGATGATAATTGTTGAATTGTCAGCCTTAAAAATCAAAACTTGTACACATGTAAGTTTGGATTTGGGGCTTTTCCTGATAAAAATTAGAGGTTCTGGCAATACTGGACCAGCATAGTTCACTGTAGAAGGGAAGAATAGTCATCCTACATGTTTAATAGAAAAAAGGAAAAGTGCTTAGCATACAAATGTTCTACTTGTTTATGTTAACTCCCTGGCCCTGCCTAGTACCTGAGTTTTCAAATCTGATCTAAGGGGGTTGAATTTTCATCATAAGTCATAGCTCTTAAAACTGAGGGAGACCCTACGATTAAGTCATCCAGGAAACTAGCCCCAGAGAGATTAGAGATGTGTCTAAAGCTGACAGAAAATCTGTGGCAAAACAGAAGCTGGGGGGCCTGGAGTCACTGTCCTTTCTCAGGACAGCAAGCTTTCCCTACATTCAAAGGAAATACCATGGGGACCTCTGGTATAGGAGGTCTCTGTCAATCCTCTTCAAGTTCTGAGGGTGTGATCCAAGGGGCTCAGAGAACTACTCAACCCATGGTCTCTCTTCCATCACTCGGGACAAGAATTTCTGCTGTTCGAATATCACAGCATTCATCTATGAAGTAGTGCCTTGTACTGGGTTAAGACTCCAGAGTGGCAATATTTATTGAGAAAATGCATCCGTGAAAATCTTTCCTCTGTCATGGCCAGCAGAAACAGAGTTCAGAATGGGCTCTGGACAATCTCAAGCCAAGCTGCGGTGGTAGAGTATAGCCTGGTAAAGCAAAAAGGTCATAGTTTTGAGTTATGAACCCAGTGTAATTCATGGCTCCCTTGTACTCAATTTCTGCCCTTGCGAAATGGGAGCAATTGGCATGATGGTGTTTGAGAGCCTCCCAGGCTGGGCGGTCCATGATTTTACCAACAGAAATATCTGGAGTGATGGTTAACCCTGGTATGAAGGAACATGAGGAAGGTCTTTTGGAAGCCAAACCCATGGGATTCCAGGACCTGAGGGCAAGAAGGTGGCTTGCCAATATGAGGTTGAAAAAACTTTTTGTAAAGGGTGGAGAAACTTAGGCTCATAAATAAGTGACTAAGAAATACACTCTGATTTAGTAAAAATGTAAAGAGAAAGTTTGAATTTTGAAAGTGCTGTGATGTGGAAGAAAGTACACTAACCATTGAGTTGTAAGACTTGGGTTCCAAATATCTCCTCTGATGATGCAAAAGATATGACACATGAGACACTCAGAAACTTTTGAAGTACCTTCTACACTTAGAATCTAAGCAAGGTCAACCTGCTTCCCGTAGCAGACATCTTTTTGATGTCCACACCTGTTGGAGGAAGCCTGCAGTCTTAGAAGTAGCCACAAGAAAATTACAAGGCTACAGGTAAACCTGACAGTTTCAAAGACAAGATCATTGTAGACAGACTCGCTATTTTGAATGGATATCAGTCATAACTCATCAGGAAAGCTACCTAAGTGTGTTGAACACAGAACTATCAGCTTCTCAAGGACTCCACTGCTCATCCAATTGTGTGGATGTGTTTGGCAGAACAAGGAAGACAGCAGGGGGGTTCCTGGGTGGCTCAGTCTGTTAAGTATCCAACTCTTGATTTTGGCTCACATCATGACCTCGTTGTTCATGAGATGGATCCCCTCACTGGGCTCTACGCTAACAGCATAGAGCCTGCTTGAGATTCTCTCTCTCTTTCTCTCTGACTCCCTGATCATGTGTGTGCTCACTCATGCGCTCTCTCTCAAATAAGTAAACTGGAAAAAAAAGGGAGGTGGGGGGTAGGGGAAGACTGCAAGGATGAGAGGAGAAGGAAAAGGCAAATACTTGACTCTTAGGCCTTTGGATATGTGTTCTACGCATGCTGAGCAGTGTCACTTCTGCCATCACAACCCATAAAAACACTGGTTGGAGATCCTTCTCTGTCCGTGGGTATACTCATCCTAGACCATGGTTGTTGCCTACATTCCCTAGAATAGTGGGAGGCCGTATCCACAACCTTTTGGACAAGGACTGACCTTGAAGGTAATTTTAGTCCTCTATTAAAGTTGCCATTCTATGTTGGCCAATCAGGGCTTCAGAGTTACCATAGTTTATCAAAGCTCACTCAATCCACTGGAGAATGGGGCTCAAGCATTAGGTTTATTACATGCAAAAGCTCCATCTTCCAGTGAAACTTTGTGACCCATTGACACAGGTCCTTTTGGGGAACACTATCTCCAAAAATACTGCTCCGAACTCTGTCCCACCCTGCCAGCATCATGCTTTTTAAGTTGCTGCCACAAGTTAGAATTGAAGTAAGAGATTATTGTCACTCTCTGTTTTTAGAAGCCTCCAAGCAAGTGTCCTTAGGCTCAGAAGAATCTTTTTTCATTCTAAGTACTTCTAGAGAAAGAAAGTTCTGCTGATGTTTTTGTCAACCTGTTCTGGCACTGAGCAACCTTCACATGCACTTCCTCACTTTCTTCTGGCTTCTGTGCAATGGAGAACTGTTTGCCACAGTCTTAGTACTAATCTTTCATGTGCTCAGAGAGGTTATTGTGGCTATTTCTGAGGTCTCCTCTTGTTTGTGAAAAACTGTAACTACGTCAGTGACATTTGCAGGTTAGAACTCAGTTTCCCGTGAGCCAGCCAAAGATGTGGAAGATAAAAATGGTGCTGTGATTCCTACCTTCAAGAAGCTTTAGGTTCTGCTGGGGCAAAGGTCCACATACATATGCTTACATCAAGAACTGAAGGCTTATAATACCCCCTTAATCCTAACCTGGAAGTGAAGAAATTCTAGAAGCCTTGACATGTAACCTCTGTGGAGGCAGGAGACATTTGTAACAAATAACCCTAGAGTTCACCTATTTCCTTTTTAAACTATTTGAACTAGGACAATGATCTTGGGGTTCATATACATTGATGATATAGGTGTTTATGCCCAATTTAAAGCACTATGGATACAGTTGTTATACATCCATTATAATGCAAACCTCAGGAAGGTCGGGATTTTTGTGTCTTTGGTTTGCTGATTAGCTCAAGTGCCTACAACAGTGCCTATCACAATAGAGGCATGCCATAGTTATTCAAGGAAGAATTGGGAGGAGAGGGCTCAAGAGCAGATTTTTTACTCTGCTAGCCTACGAATAGTATGGTTCCATTTATTTTCTCTCTGGGAAAAATAATAATGAATAACCACCTAAGTTTTTGCCTCCTGATTAACTTA
The DNA here is from genome assembly GCA_017311185.1 of Proteles cristata cristata. Taxonomy (NCBI): domain Eukaryota; kingdom Metazoa; phylum Chordata; class Mammalia; order Carnivora; family Hyaenidae; genus Proteles; species Proteles cristata. The sequence goes on along the minus strand of JAESUZ010001773.1, from coordinate 1,822,721 downwards.
TGTAAATGTGGAAAGATCAAACCAGCCTCGTGAGTAACCTCTTTCTAGCCAACGATGTTACCTCTTTTTACCCATTTTTATTTCCTTTTAAGAAGCATTTTATCTTCACATTGAGCTATATTTTACCCCCTACCATGATTTATATCCTGTGGCAATTGAGTTTAATGTGCAATTATTGAATGCTTTTTGGAATTTTAGGTGAATATAATCCTAGGCTTTGGTCTTTCTTTGGTCTCCTATCACAGTAATTCCTCTAAAAAATACCTAACTCAAACAAATCCATTGGCTTCTTTCGTCAGGGCTGCCCTCAGAAATCCACACTGTCTGCATCTGACCGGGTTCTGGTACTGCAGATCCTGTACAGCTCCACAACCCACATGGCTTCTAGTGTTTTCGTAGCCAACCTGATAGACATTCTCTTCTGATTCTAGCAGTTTGGTAATAAAATGCCTTGGGCTTGGCACTCACTCCTTTCCACCCTCTTTTGTGACTGGCTGGGGAGGTTCATTAGCTGGAACCCAGCCAGGGGCAGAATATGTCTCTTGAATACAGTGATGAGCTTAACTCCAATGATCAAGTTTTACTTTATTCCAGAGGCAAGAGCCTGTAACTGCTCTTTGGGCAGTGGGAGTCTCAGAACTGGGAATAGTCAATCAATGCCATTTGGAATTTATCAGGAGCATTTCTCTTTCTCCTTCTTTTCTCAGCCTCTATTTGCTTGCTTCCATCCTCTCCATCCTGGGGATACAATGATAACCCTCAGCTTGGTTGAGGTTAAGTGGTTGACGTGGACTCAGGTAGATCTGGGTTTGAATTCTGACCTTGGGTAGTATAGTTCATGTCCTGTTACAGACTGCATGTGTCCCTCCAACATTCATATATTGAAGCCTTAATCCTCAATCCGATGGTATTGGGAAGTGGGGCCTTGGGAGGTAATTCCTTTTGATAAGGTCACGAAGGTGAGACCCTCATGATGGGGTTAGTGCCCCGATAAGCAGAAGAGACCTGAGTTCTCTCCCTCTCTGCCTGTGAGGATACAGAAATAAGGCAGCCATCTGCAAACCAGAGAGAAGGCCCCCAGCAAGAACTGAACTGGTTGGCACCTTCATCTTGGACTTCCCAGCCTCCAGAACTGTGTGAAATAAGTGTGTGTTTTTAAGCCACCTAGTCTGTGATATTCTATTAGAACAACCCCAGGCAGACTAAGATACCTCTCCAAACCTCAGTTTCCTCACCTGTGAACTGGGATAATAATATCTTCTTGAAATTGTTGTTGTCAGGATTATGCGAGGGAAATGAATGTAAAGGGCTGGGCTTTAGGAGACACAAAATGAAAGTAGCTATTGTAGTATCCTCCGTCTATTCAACTCCATAGTCTTCATAATAGGAATGATAGTAGGAACAAAAAATGCTAATATTTTTAAAGCCCTGATTACACTATAATCCACTATTCCAACTGTTTTTCATATATTAATTCATTTAATCTCAATTACTGTGTTCTACAGTTATCTCTCCCTCCCTCTTTATCCAGCTGTCCTAGCATTTGCCTTTTCACTGTTTTCTTCTAAAAAATCTCCTCTAAACTGCTGTGGAGATTTCTACATAGAATATTAACAACAATAAGTTGCAATTCCTTGTATGTCAGGAGAATTTACCCAGTGCCATATTTTCAGCCAGAGTGCATGACTACATTCTGGAGCTCTGTAGCACTTCTTGGCTATGGCTCCCCTTTAGGAGCACCCGGGGAATCTTTTAAAAGCTCCTTGCCCGCATCACAATCCCAGACAATTAAATCAGAATCTCTGAGAATGGGACTGGGCACTGCCTCTGAAAGCTTACTGCATATGTGATTATTACCTGAAGGTCTTGAGAAACTGCAGATTCTACTGTCCTAACAAGCTTCCAGAGAGGCTGGTGCTTCTGGTCTTGAAGTGGCAGGTCAGATTAGACCCCCCTCACTGTTCATTTGGTTTCTTCTACCTTAGCCACAGACTATCTCTTGACTCCTCCTCCTCAGTCACCTAGAGTAAACCCTAAGTGGGTCTGAAGCCCACGTACCACAATGGTTGATATGACCAGTGGCAGAGTAAGATGGTGACACACACACAGCCAGACCAAATGTCTTAGCTTAGGAGATTCATCTAGAACCCAGGATTTGGAGATCAGGAATAAACCACCACCAAATGTCTTGGAACATCTAACTACGGGAGCATTTCTCAATCTGTGCTCATTTCTAAATCATGGGCCATTCTTGATGGGACTTTTATAAACAGGCTGTAAGGGAGTAGTGAATTATGATTTTGTGTCTTTGTTAACTTCCTGCAGCAATCTATGCCAAAATTCCCCTTATCCTGACCTCTTAACTGACCTCTCAACAATGACCACCCAGAACATCCCCCTCTCTGGCTCTGTGCCAACTGCTGGTAGTTATGATATTTGTGGAATTCTTAACCAGGCATGTCTGTTTACAGGACTTCTTGAGCTATTTAAGTTACATGGAGGGAAGAGAAAGTAAACCCCCCTAAGAAAATGCTAGAAGGACATGGCATCTCTTCTGGTACTCAGCTTCCTCTCTCATAGTGGATGAGAAGGTTAGAGTCAGGCAACCTCTGAAGTCTCTAACTCCTGATGTGTGTATTTTGAGTTGAGATCAGAGTGTCACCTGCCTTTCATGGGCTTAGATAAGCAGGCCTTCATGCATAATGTTAATTGTCCAAATGAACATTACCTGGTTCTCTCATTTCTTAAATCAGTTTTATCCTTAAAGATGGCAAAGAGGTCTCATGAAGCATAGTAATGGTTGTCATGCATCAGTCACCAACAATACAAGGAAACTTAGTGAATGGTGAATTTAGGTTGGAGAAATAGATTCAAGTCCTAATTCTGCTGTAGAGATGTTCAAGGTGTACTAAAGCCAAGTGTTTAACAAGTATTTTTCTCTTCATTCAGAAGTTAGAGAACCCCGTAGGCAATCTTTCCAGTCAAGTAAAATTTAAAAAATAAAAAAATCATGCTGTGTGGTTACCATATTATCTATTGGCCCCTCAACTTGGGATAGTTTAAATAGGCAGATAATAACCTCTTTCTTCTTTTCTCTTCTGTTTACCAGAAGAGTAGCAGCTGTGAGTAACATTTGCTGTGGAATGAATCTAGATTGTCTTGAAGAGCTAAGATTTAAGTCCACTCTTTCCACATTTCCATAGTACCCAGTCTGGTTTCAGCTGTGTGCATGTTTAATCTTGTTTAAAGCCAAGCTCCTGGAATGAACCTGGAAAAGACGGGAAATGCTGGGAAACCTAACTCTTATTTATTTTGGAAGCAAAGGGCCTCTGTGTTCCAATTTCCATGGCAGGGAGGCAAATCTATATCATGTTGTAACACTGTAGTTGGAGTGTGGAGAAGGAAGGGCGATTGAATCCTGTCTTGCCTCCAGTTTTTCTGTAGGCCTGAGCTCTCTGATAGCAGCAGATATATTGGTTTCTTTTTCAAGATACATAATGGGAACTTAGTAAGTAAGTGTGAGCTTGATTTTGAAACCTTGATATTAGGTGCAGCCACTTTTTAAACCAAACCCTTCAAATTGTCTTACAGTAAGTACAGCATTTTTTTGACCACCACAATTTTTGAAATTTTTAGCAGTGTTTCAACCATTTCAGAATGCACCCTTCCATCCTCCAGCCCTCCATAGTAAGTAATATAGTGAAAACACAGACTCATGACTTTGTCATTTGGGCATGTGCTTCCCCTTGGTAAAGAGAAAATAGTGATCTTTAAGAGTACCTTGAATATTATTCATTCTTAGTAAAAGCACATTTTTCAACAAAGAGAGGATTATAAGCAAAGAAGATTCAGGGGATGGCAAGTTTTAAAAGTAAGTTCTATTTTAGGTTTTTCTGCACTGCCAGAGATCAAATCCAGTCAATGTTGGAAAACTAGCAAAAAATGAACAAACAAATAAACAAACAAAAATAGTTTTATTCAGCTTGTATGTGGAGAAAAAAAAGAATGCTAATGCTTTTTAGGTTTGAGTTTTCCTCTTCTCAAAGTGAAGGCAGTAAACTCTCCCAGCCTATGGTGTTGCTAAAATGTGTTGCTTTCCTTCAGTTAAAACAATTTTTTTTACATAAATAGTTTTTAAGGTTAAACTTCTAGAATTCAGGGTTCTGGCTGAGAGCTTGGAAGAATTCATGAGAGAGTCATTCCCCCTATCTAGTATGAATTGCATTATAACAGAACACATAGAAAACTACCCATCTGAAATATATATGAATTACCTGGAAAAATAAATGAAACCATCTCTCTCTGTCCTCATGGTCAGAAGATTCTTTGTGTCTCAACTCCATGCACCCACTTGTCACTCAAGTCCTTTCTTTAGAGCTGGGTCCCCTGAAGGAGAGAGGGACTGTGTTCTGTCCTTCAGACAATATACACTGAAGGCTCTCTTCATCTTTCCTTAATTAGGCTCTCTTCACAAAAGCCCTTCTCTTTTCTATACAATTACATCCCATTCCCATATTCCTTCCAGGTATGGCTCACTTCCAGAATCTTTCCTCACTTGTGCTAGCTATTTCCCTGGCTCATCCTAATTGGCTCTGTCTCACTATCTCTGTGGGGCCCAGATAGGAAAGCATAGTAAGCCAATAAAAGTTCCACTGACTGGGAATAGAGATGAGAAGTCCCTTGGGACACTTACAGCCCTCTAAGTAGGCTGCTGATGGGAGTGGGTAGAAAATCAAATGATCTCAAGAGGCTTTTTCTTTGCTGCTTCTTCATGGAAGATATGGAAAGAAAACGTGAAAACCATACCACTGTGAAATGTTGATCTTCCACGAACATGCATGTACATGTACCAACAGCATGAAAGGAATGGAAACATCTGACCCATCCAAAATCAGAAAAGAAAAACCCCAAACAGACCAGCCAGCAGCCCTCTCCTTGCTCCCCCTACCCCATTACCAAAGCAGACTTCTCAGTTTGAATCTGCCACCATACCCCTGTCCATGTAAATGCTGTGTTGACTTGATTGTGCCATCAACAAAGGTTCTCTTTCTTTTTAAATTTTTTATGCCAAAGACAACAAATGCAAATGGTGAGATGGTATTGGGATTAAAGAAATCCAAATAAGGGCTAGCATAGCATTAAGGTTAGGCCTATAGGATAATCCCCAAACCATCAAGAGGGAGGCAAGTACCTTACAACAGCTGCTTGGGCCATAAATAAAGCTTTTCTGACTTAGCATGTAAAGTCTCCACCCTAAATGTTACATTAACATTGTTTTGTGTAACCAAAGGGAAAGAAACCACCCCCCCCCAATGAAGGATTTTGCCCTTTTGTTGCATCTACCTAAGGCATGTGGAACCATACTTTGACTTAAGGTTTTGAAAGTCCTTAGAATTGGGCAATTTCTTGGAATATTGGGGTAACTGCAAAATGGGGAGGGGAGAGAGGTGGTGGCTATAGAGAGTGTGGTGGTCAGGCAAAGGGCCAAGAGAAAAGTTTCCCAGAAAGTGTTGGATCTATTCTCTACCCTGCCAGAAATAGCCTCTCTTTTCACTGAATTTATCCATGATATGAGCTGTTGTTTTCCCCAAGTAAGGTTTTAAAAGCTTATAGACAGAGAATTACTTTAAAGCTGAGTTATCCATGGCTTCTTTATAAAATATACAAATTAAAACAAGAATGAATACGTAGGAAAAGCAAAGTTGGCTCTTGGGCGTGAAGCTTGCTCCCACAGTCATAAAGATGCAGACAGGTAGATCTATCACTTTAATTTAAAAATGAAAATCCCTTTAGAAAATTGGCAGACAGTCAGCCCTGGCCAAATGGGTTTGAAAGGATTGTGCTTTCTTCTGCTGTCAACTGGCTCCTGGAGAGCTGCTGCTGGCAAGCCCATTCATAGTAGGATTTGTAATGGAGCCTCCAATGTACCATCACCTTTGGCTTTGGGGTAAGTTGGGAGAAGGCTTAAAAATAGCATCTATATACTGAGTACTTGGTACGTATCAGGCAGTGGAGGTTACCGGAACTGTCCAGGCAGTCATTTTAGGATAGATTCCATCATTAACTGCATTTCATAGAGAGTGCATTAGTTTTCTATTGGTGCTATAACAAAGAACCCCAATGTAATGCCTTAAAACAACTCAAATTTATCATCTTGTGGTTCTTTAGAAGTCTGATGCAGGTTTCCATGAAATAACATCAGGGTGTGTCTGAAGGGCTGCAGTCCTTTTTGAAGGCTGTAGGGAAGAATCATTTTCTTGCTTTTTCCAGCTGCTTGAGGCCACCCATATTCCTGAGCATGTGGTACCCTTCCTCCATCTTCAAAGCAAGCAAAGACTAGCTGAGTTTTTTAAATTCACATCATATCATACTCTGACATTTTCTGCCTTCATTTTCCTTTGGGATCACTCTGGGCCCGTATGGATCATCCTAGATAGTCTTCCCATTTCAGGTCAATTGACTGGCAACTTTAAGTCCATCTGCAACTGTAATTTCTCTTTACTATGTAACCAAATATAGTCACAGTTTCCAGGGATTAGGAAGACACCATCTTTGGGGAGCCATTACTCAGCCTCCACAAATAAAAAAGCTGAGGATTAGAGGAATGAAGACATTTATGTTGGGTCACAGAGCTAGCTGGTAGTAGCAAAGACTACATTTGACCCAAAGCCTGAATTGGGAGCAGGAAGAGAAGTAAAGAAGGAAAGTTGAGAGGAAATTTTTCCAGTATAGAGGACACTGACTTATGTTAAAAAATGCACTATTGGCTATAAGTCAATTTAACAAGAGGAATGTGTCAGTGGACAATTTGCTTTTTTAAACCACCTCCTTTATTCCCCCATTTAACCTGTGAAGAGTTTCCATAAATCATAGTTCACCAAATTACATCAGCCTCATTCATAATACAGGTCTTTCTGGTGTCATAAAATATACCAATGCATTGGTATATACGACCCCACAATAGACCACACACAATTATAGGGATCCAGTATGAAGGTGTCAGTATATGTACACACACATGCATACACCCCACCACGATGCATATTGAAACAAGTTGACCTGTTCCATATAATCTTCATGGAGAAGATTTGAATTAATAAGGTAAGAGGAGACAAGTCAAGGTTAATGTTAAGAAGGCTTTTTCTAGCAAGAAGAACAGTAAGCTACCCAACAGTGCAACTCTTTGCCTTGGGAATTAGCAAGCCAATGCTGGAGGAGCCCTTGGCACCACCATTTTAAGCATTTTAGTGTGCTTTCTTATTTGAGACTCCTACCACTTGCTTCTCTAAAAGACACATGCAAGGAGGGAATAAAAGTAAGAAAGGGCAGACGTTCTTTTGTGGTTTTGTGCTGACAGTTATTTCCTACAGTTCCTCCTTCCCCAGTGGAATCACTGAATATTGCAGGAATATTTGAGATGTCTTTGTCCAACTCTCCATACACAGATGAGAAAAATGAGCATCAAAAAGGTGAAATAACACACCACAGAGATGATTCCAGTAGAACTGCATGAAACATTGGGCATAGGTTCTAAAGTCCGATAAGCCCAGGAAAGTCACATGAAAATTAGACTAACATCCCCTGCTGGAGACTGATGTGTGCTTTCCTGAAAAATCTAGCACACACAGCTTTTCACCCAGTACTGCAATAGAAGACCCTTTCCTTGGTGCATTTCAGGAACTGGGTTAAATGAAAAATAGGTGCTTTTAAATGTGAAAAGCACATGTCACATTTGAAGATGCTCACTCTGTCATAGGCAGTGAGGCACAAAACTGAAGTGGGCCTAGGAGATATGCATCCCATACCTCACATCTATGTTAGGGCCTCTACCATCCCTAAGCAGAAGACCACATTCTGGAAGGAATTGAAGTCACTATAAGCTACAGTGTACATATCCTCTGGGATCAGGAAAAATGGCACAGTTTGCCTCCTTGATATTTGCTTGTGTGGGTTCTCAAACATTGTGCAGACAGGCCAGTTTCTTATCTAGTCTTTGGGGCCCTAAATGAAGAACTGGGTCTCTTGGGAACTGTTAGGTCTGACTTGTTTGGAAGGTGAACCAAAGTGGGAAGAAGGACATCTCTGAGCATGCCAGGTATAAAATTTTCTGGTGATATAGCAGAGAGTCAGGATCACCTTCTTTTTGCCTTTATCATATTATATGGGCAGATGTGTTTCCAAGGGTCCCAAACCTTGAAGCCTCTTGGATACAAATGGAGTTGTCTGCTCCGAGTCTTTGCATTTGACTTCTTGTTTTGTCCCATTCTCAGGAATGTTAGTCATTATAACATTCTCACTTTTCTGGAGGATATAACCTTTTGTCACGTTAAGATTAGTATTTTACATATCTCCAAGGTTCTAATTATCTCACCTCCCCACCCCAGGGGCAGGTCTAATTCTCCTGTTGGCAAAACTCACTACTCCTTTTAAGAGGAGAATTCCTGGTCTTCTAGATGAGTATATCTAAAGGAAAGGGGAACCCCCCTTTTAGGGACATTGATGGCATTTCAAAAACTATGGCAGTAGAAGCAGAGATAGGTAGGGATCAATACTGGAGAGCCATGGGGAAAAAAGGAATTTAATGGTATACTACTGAATATCAAGGGTCTTGATGTCATCAAATGCTAAGGGTATCACATCAGCTAGAACAGACTTCCAAATGGTACAGGGTTCCCAGACACATGGATGGACATGTTCTCTGGAAGAAGCAGAGATCACTTGGCAGTTTGGCAGGTGAGATGGTCCTGGGTAGGTGAATCTACCCTATGCTTGGGCCTCACACTATGATTCAGTTCCTTGGAGGGATTGCTATACCCCCGTTGAAGGTGTCCTAGTCTTTTCTCTGTCCCTATGAGGACAGCAGCCTCCCTCTCCACAAAGGACTGCTAGAGGATGAGGCCTTAACCTTGTCAGGAGTTAAAGGTAGTCCAGGAGCTCTGGGAGGCTCCACCCAGACCTGATTGATACTAAATGTAAGGTGGTACAGTTGCTAAGGAACACAGTATGGCCATTCATCAGAAAATCAAAAATAGAACTACCACATGACCCAGCAATCCCATTTCTGGGAATTGAGCCAAAAAATTGAAAGCAGGATCTTAATGAGATGTTTGCGCAGTCATTTTCATAGCAGCATTATTTATAAGAGCCAAGAGGTGGAATAACCCAAATATCCAGTCATGGATGAATGGATAAGCAAAATATGGTATGTACATACAATGGAATATCATTCAGCCTTAAAAAGGAAGAATATTCTGACACGTGCTACAACATGGATGAACCTTGCAAACGTTATGCTGTGTGAAATAAACCAGACACGAAAAGATAAATACTGTATGCTGCCACTTATCTGAGACCTAAAGTTGTCAGATTCATAGAAACAGGAAGTATAATGGTGGTTACCAGGGACTAGGGGAGGAGGAAATGGGGACTTGTTTAATGGGTATACAGTTTCAATTCCACAATATAAAAAAAGTTCTAGAGATTGGTTGCCTAATAACGTGAATGTATTTAACTCTACTGAAGGCTGCACTTAAAAATGGCTGAAGAAGTAAACTGTGTTATGTGATTTTTACTGCAATTAAAAATAAAAATTACTAAACATAAAACAAAATGCAGTTTAAAGAAGATGAGAGACTTAACAGTGATACCCAGCAACAAGCAAAAAAATCTGCCTTCCTAACAACTTTCTGAGATGCACTTCCCTTTAATTTTCCTGGTACGGAAGACTTTTGCAGAGATTGGTACATAAAGATTCCTAGGAGTGGCTGCCCTGAAAGGTGGTGAGTTTATTCAGTCAGCTTATTCTGGAAACCAGCCAGCATATGAGAATTACAATAGTTTAAGCTACAAATGCTCTGTTATGCTTCCCTGGAAAAAAAAATGAATGAATGAATGTCTAAATAAATAAAAGGTGATCCAAAACTCTCTGGCCTGTTGCCAGGATCAGGCTTGAGGAACTGCATTAAAGAGCCCACCCTGAGTTGTTCTCCACACCTACACGCTTCTCCGCTCCCGCTGGGCGATACCTCAGAGGCCTGGGAAACTCTGCTTGGGAATGGACTATAATGAATAAATGAATGGATCTTTCTAGTTCGCTTTCATTGCACCTCCACCTTCATCCCCTCTAGGGTCCCAACCATGCTCCCCCTCTCACGGTGCTCTAGATCCTGCTGTGGGTTCCCGTATCGTTTTGTGCATGCTGATGTCTGAGCTCTTCCTGTGCTATGTTATAATACGTTGCCACCTGTCCCTCATCCATGCGTCTGTGGGTTCCTCTGAAGAAGAGATTTTTGACAAGTAGCACAATGTGAAGAATACTGTTGATGCTTAATGAATCAGTGCTGTAAGATGATGACATCAGCGATTGTTTTTGTATTCTCAGGCCACGAGAATGTCCGTTTTGAACAACTCCCCGTACGGATGGAACAATTCTGATCGTATCCTGGGCCAGTTATTCTGTTCCAGCTCAGAACTTCTTCAGGCTCCACCTTCAGCGACCTGACTTGCTTCGTTTCTCCTGTCTGTCACCTCTTCCTGAAATACACGTGTGTGGTTTCTGTTTGACTTGTTTGCGTTATACATGTCATTAGCCGTGTGTGGGTGTCCCTACACCTCATTATCTCCTGAGCTTCTCAGGGACCAAGTAGCCAACTCATTGTCTGCATCATCCCAAAGCATCACACACGGGGATACCACGTTTAAAAGCAGTGACTGCTTGAGAAGTATCTGACATGTCAAAGGCATGATGGACACAGCTCTGGTCCTTCTTCTGCCAGGATCTCCAAATGTGAATTGGTCATCTTTTGTCCCTCAACCTGGTCGCTTTTCTGAATTCCTTGAGGGGTGGTTGCTTACATGTTTTTTGTGTATTTGTTTCAAAAGAAAGTGTTCTATTTTTCAAAAATATTTTTAATGTTCTATTATTTATTTTTTAGAGAGAGAGACAGAGTGTAGCGGGGGAGGGGCAGAGAGAGAGGGAGACACAGAATTTGAAGAAGGCTCTAGGCTCTGAGCTGTCAGCACAGAGCCTGATGCGGGGCTCAAACTCAGAAACTATGAGAGCATGACCTCAGCCAAAGTCAGATGCTTAACCAATTGAGCCACCTAGGCACCCCAGAAAGTGCTTTTCTTGATATCACCAAACTTTCTCCCACTCTTCAGACTTGAACACTTACTGTGAACTTTGACCTGGCTTTCTTCATGGTTGCACCCTCCCCCCAGTCAAAACTGTCAGCACTAACTGTCATCACCCTGTACCAACTGGCACCCAGGCCAGGGGCTTTATATCCCAGCTTCCATCTATTGGAATTGGGGCAGAGTTTTGAGATGTTGATGCCTTATCTGGGCTCAGCAGAAGAGAATACAGTATTCTAATGAGTTAAAGGTCTCTGTTGTGAGTGGAGTTGAGTGGATTTGTGGCCCAAGCACTGAGATTCTGTCATCTCTGGCCAAGACAAGCCTTTTCCCCCTGATTCCTCATCCAGTGCATCCTACATTCTGACCCAAAGTTGACTCTTTTAATTAGCACTGTGGACTCTTGCTTCCTAAAAAAAAAATGATATCCCACTGCCCATGCCATCTGTGAAGCTTTCCCAGCCACTCACAGGACTCTCCACTGCCTACCACCTACAGGCTCATTCATGCCCAGGAGCTGAGCTGGTCTAGATTAAGACAGGAAATATATCGGCTGCCTCAGCCTCTCCAGATATGGGGCCTAGAGTTAATCGTGGCTGCCCACAGACCTGGTATCTGCTCCACCTCATATAGGCCCTGGATGCCAACTTAGCCTCCAGGTCATACCACTTTTTATCTTTTTCCTACTTCCCCTTGCCACACACCCTCAGACATACTGGTCCATGGGTGGTTCTGAGGTCCTACCACAGGTTACCTGGCTGTTGTCAACAGCTTGTTTTGAACATCACCTGCTTATTTAGGCTTCCAGGAATTTAAGACTTGCCAGGTTCCCTACTCCCAACCCAGGCTGGTTTCTGGCCGTAGGTGAGCAGATTTTCCAGAATGACATGGGGGATTATGGGAATCTTCTAGGGAGTCAAACCCATCCAACTACCCCCTTCCTACTATTAGCCCAGCATGGTCCTTGGATGAGATTGCCATATACTCTGGATACTACATAGTACTACGTGGCCTAGAGAAGCCAATAAGTTCCCTACTCTTCCTGGTTTAGTGCTTTCTTTTTCCCAGTGGTCCCAGCGAGTCCCTTGTTTAAACAGAAGAATTAAAACAGTATCATTAACCGAGCACTTGCTATGTACCAAGCCCTTGAATAAGTTATTTGTACACATTACCTCACCCCACCTTCGTAAGGACCCTATGAAACAGGTACTGTTGGGACACCTGGGCCTCAGTTAACCATCTGACTTCTACTCAGGTCATGATCTCGCAGTTTGTGGGTTTGAGCTCCATACCAGGCTCCATGCTAACAGTGTGGAGACTGTTGGGGATTCTCTCTCTCCCTTTGTCTCTGCTCCTCCCCGATGTATAGTTTCTCTCTCTCTTATAAATAAATAAGTAAATAAATACATGCATACATACATAAATACATAAATAAACTGTATGCTTTTTCACTTTACTAGAGATTGCAAACTAGTAGCTCCTGGTAAAATGTTGACCAGGGTTATATTTGGTGACCAGAACTTTTTGGTTGCTTGTTTACTTAGGGCCAGTACTTTAAAAATCAGGAGATGTCACATAAAAATTCAGACATATGTCCTCTCTTAATGAAATTGGAAGGCCTGGAAACCTAGGTTCCATGTCCCTCAGGGCAAAATCAAATACAGCTGAGAAAAGTCTGTCCTTCACATGGAGTGGAGCTCATCAGTTTGCCTCTGACTATGCCTAATGGCAGTGCCGCTCAGACGTTACTATCCGTCAGAACCATCTGGAGATTGCTGGGCTCCACCCCGGCGTTTGTGATTTGGCAGGTGGGGGTAGGGCCCGAGAACTTGTCCTATTATAACCCACGTGTTGCTTGACACCTCTCCACCCATGTGTGCTGTTGCTATTTTTACATTCCAGCCCACCCACCTGCTTCTTATACCTCAGTGCTCCCTGTGGGCATCTGAGTTTGTCTCCAGGGTGCTTTGTTACACCAACAGTAAGGATCAGGGCCCTCTCCTCTGTTCCTAAACTCCCACTAATCTCCGACCTGAATCTTAAACCATTCCTGTTCAACTTTTTCTTTCAACTCATAAAAACAACACAACTTCTTTCTTTATTTCACAAAAGCAGTAGAAGATTTAATAAATAGCACCCAGAGAGGCGTGTTGTAATACCTTCTTCCCCTGAGCTGGAAGGGACAAGCAGAAAAAAGACATCTTATGTATATGAAAGATAAGAGCTCCTGCTAACATGATCCTTTGACAGCTCAGATTGAAAAGCTGTAGGATCGGGGCGCCTGGGTGGCTTAGTCGGTTAAGCATCCGACTTTCGCTTAGGTCATGATCTCGCGGTTCGTGGGTTCGAGCCCCGCGTCAGGCTCTGTGCTGACTGCCAGCTCGGAGCCTGGAGCCTGTTTCAGTCTGTGACTCCCTCACTCTCTGACCCTACCCTGCCCATGCTGTCTCTCTCTCTCTCTCTCCTAGAAATAAATAAAACCTAAAAAAAAAAAAAATTTAAAGAAAAGCTGTAGGATCTACACAGAAGCAAGCACTCCATCTCTTCTGTTATTCCAGGAGCACCTGGTTCATGGTCTCGATAAGCTCTCTTCCCTGGTTATAGAAAGTCAATCTAACTACTCCAGGAGAAATCTGTTGAGACATTTATGCAGTGCATCAGTTCAAAATATGCTCATGAGGTCTTCACTGTGCCTGGAATGCCCTGTTACAATCTTCAAGACCTATCTCAGATGTCGCTTAGTCAAAATGCCCTTCCTGATTAGCCTAGGCCTAAAAACTCCCTTCTCTCTGAGCTTCTATCATGCCCATTTCCATGACAGTCAGCCCATACCTCCCTGAAATATAAAATAACTATGTTGCCACATATCTCAGCTATGAGATTATAAACTCTTTTAAAGCATAAGATGAGACCACCCAACCTTGAAGCCTGAATTATGCCTGGGATGGTACTTTGCTTTTAGGTGACACTAAGGTCAGACTTCTGAACTTTGAGATGAATAGAGGCAATGAAACACAGTGTCATGGAGAGGGCAGCGAGCAGAGTAGAGGTTTACAGACATTTGGGACCACCTGAAGTGCTTAGTAAGGGCCTATCCCCTTGGGCACCACTGAAGGTTGGAGCACCAGATAATGAGCCCTGCCATGATAAAACTGGCACAGCTGGGGCGCCTGGGTGGCTTAGTCGGTTAAGTGTCCGACTTTCACTTAGGTCATGATCTCGCGGTTCGTGGGTTCGAGCCCCGCGTCGGGCTCTGTGCTGACTGCCAGCTCAGAGCCTGGAGCCTGTTTCAGTCTGTGACTCCCTCTCTCTCTGACCCTCCCCTGCTCACACTGTCTCTCTCTCTCTCCTAGAAATAAATAAAAAGTATTTAAAAAAAAAAAAAAAAAACTGGCACAGCCAACACACATGACCAAAGCTGAGAACACTTCGCAATGTGAGCACTGAACTTTGTGAGAAAGAAGAGAATATTGGATAAGTAAAAAGTTAAGAAAAGAACATAATGAGAGTGAGCTAGAAAAATGGAGAAGACTGTACAGAATAGATCAGAGATCGCATATGCAGATGATACAGAATGTACAACCAGATATTTATTTAAGTAAGGGTGGTTCAGTTTTCGACTGCCAAGTTCATGAACATTTTCTCAGGTTGCCTGCTAAAAGCTTTATTATTTTCCTTTGCACATTTAGATCTAAAATCCGTCTAGAATTGATTTTTGTGGATGGTGTGTGTTAGAGGTCAAGGTTCACGTCTTTCAGTATGGATATGAAATTGACTGGGTATCATTTTTTGAAAAAAAGAAAAAACAAAGCCCTCCTTCCTTCTATAGTACCGTGGCAACTTTACTGTAAATATAGATGTCAAGTATGTATACATTTATTTCTGGACTCTGTTCCTTCATCTATTTTTCTATCCTTGTCTCAATACCACATCATTTTTTTTTTGTTTTTATTTTCTTTAAATAAGTGTCACTTTTAAGACCTTGATATTTAGTAGCTCACATCCTCTAACTTGATATTTCTCATGTTTGTTTTTTGCTGTTCTTGGGCCTTTATGTTTCCATTTTAAATTTTAGAATCTATGTCAATTTCCACAAAGAAGTTCTGGGATTTTGATTGGGATTTTATTGTAGCTAAAGGTTAATTTAGGAGGAATTGACAGTTTTTCTAGTCCAGTCCCAAACTGACCTATCCTTTCATTTACTTAGATTTCTTTTTATTTCTTTCGCTCGTGTTTTGTATATTTCTCTGGTGATGTTTTACATTTTTAAAAAATTTTATTTGTTCCTAGGTAAAGTTTTTAGTTCTGTTTTTACTTGCATGATTGAAGATTTTTATTTTCAGGTTGAGTCTTGCTAAGGTATAGACACATAATTGAGTTTTTTATGTTGATCTTGTCTCCAGGGACCTTGCTAAATTCACTTATTTTAAAATTTAAACTTTGAAATTTCTACACAATTATGTCATTGTGAAAAATAACAGTTTTATTTCTTCCTTTCCAATCTTTACATACATCTTTTTTTTCTTTAAATTATTTCACTGTCTGAAAACTTAAGGTTTGAATATATGTATTAAAAATGGTCATCTTGGCCTCATGCCTGATCTCAGGAAGACTTTTAAAAAGTAATTTTACTATTATGTATGAAATTTGATGTAGGTTTTTTTTTTTTCCTTAACATTTTATTTCTTAAGTAATCTCTGTACCCACTGTGGGCCTTGAACTCACAACCCTGATATCTAGAGTGTCATGCTCCACTGACTGAGCCAGCCAGGCACCCCCACCCCAGAAGTTTCAAGTAGATTTTTAAAAATTTATGCTTTATGAAGTTAAGGAAGTCTTTCTATTCTTGGTTTGCCCCCCCCCAAATTTTTAATCATAAATGAGTATTAAATTTTGTCAAATTCTATTTCAGTCTAGCAAAATAATTATGATTTTTCTCCTTTATCCCATTAACGTGGTTAATTCACTGAGTGATTTTCTAAGTTTTTCAAACTTACAAAAGCCTGATGGTTTTTCCTTGTAGTGTTCTCCTGAGTTTTTGAAATGAGGGTTTGGTAGTCCTGTAAAAAGAGTTGGGGAATGTCAACCATTCTATTCTTTGGAAATGTTTATGTACAGTTGGTATTATTCCTTAGAATTTGGAAGAATTCACAGTTGAAGTCATGTGGGTCTAGAGTTTTCTCTGTGGAAAAGTATTATAATACAAAGAATTTCTTTAATAAAGGTTTTTCTATTTCTTCTAGGGTCCTTTTTTTTTTTTTTTTTTTTTAGAGAGAGAGAGAGAGAGACAGCCTGAGCAGGGGAGGGTCAGAGAGAGAGGGAGACACAGACTCTGAAACAGGCTCCAGGCTCCGAGCTGGCTGTCAGCACAGAGCCCGATGCGGGGCTCGAACCCACGAACCGCGAGATCATGACCCAAGTGAAAGTCGGACGCTTAACCGACTAAGCCACCCAGGCGTCCCTTCTAGGGTCCTTTTAAATGTTATATTTTTCAGTGAATTTTTCCATTTCTCTAAATTTACAAATGTATCAACAAACACTTATTCATAAATATTCTTCTCTTTGTACCATCTGTACAATCTGCAGTGATGTTCCCCATTTTACTCCTTTTATTGATATATGGGTTTTCTCTAATTTTTCTTGCTAAACAAAGTCGATCAATTTTTTCAATATTTTTAAAGAACAAACTTTGGCTTTGTTGAATTTCCCTATTTTATGTTTGTTTTCTGTACCATTCACCTTTACTTTTTATTGCTTTCTTTTTATTTTCTTCAGGTTTAATTTGCTGTTCCTTTTCTAGCTTCTTGAGATAAAAACTCACATCGTTCTTCTTTGCTAATGTATTTAAAGATACAATTTTTTTCTGAGCACTGCATAAGCTATGTAATGGATTGTAAATATGACCACAATATTTTCCTATCTCTGTCAGCATGACCTATTGTAATGTAATTTAGCAGTTTTTTCCATCAAGAGGTATCTCCACCCTTGAGTCTAGGTTTGGCCGTGTGGCTTGCTTTAGTCAAGAGATGTTAGCAAATGTAAAACAAACAGAGACTTGGAAAGCTTTTGAGCATTTGAGCTTGTTCTTGCTTGTTGTGCTTGGAAACTTGAGAACACCATGTGAATGAGAGCAAGCTAGTTTGCTGGAGGGTAAGAGGCCACACAGAAAAGAACTAAGGCATCCTGGCTGAAAGCCTACCCACTGCCAAATAATGTAAGGCTATTCTAGATCTTCCATTCTCCCCAACCTCTCTCTGATCATAGGTACAAGGCAGTACAACAATATCAGTTGAGCCAGAACAGAAGAATTACCCAGCCAACCCATAGAATCTTAATATAAATAAAATGCTTGCCTGTAAGCTACTTAGTTTTGGAATGATTTGTTACACAGCAAAAACTAGCTGAAACAGGCTATAACCTGACATGAGAATATTACTATGAAGTGTGTTTTCATTCTCATTTAGTTCAAAATATGTTCTAATTTCCTTGGTGATTTCTTATTTGGATCCATGAAATATTTAGAAGTTTATATTGTTTAATTTTCAAATGTTGGAGACTTTAGTAGTGATATTTTTGTGACTGATTTCTAGCTTAATTCCTCTAAGGACAGAGAATATAATCTGTCCTTTTCAGTCGTTTCAGATTTGTTGAGACTTGCACTATGGCCTAACAAGTAGTCAATTTTAAAAAATATTCTTTATTGTACACTAGAGATTTGCTCAGGAAGATCAAGCTTAAGTGTCAGATTGGACTGACACATGTTACTTTATAATTGCTGGAAGTGAAAGTCACCTGTCTGTAAAACTTAATATCTTTAAAAGAAAATATTCATATAATTATGGTAAAGTTAAAAAGATTTTATAAGCATGATTTGACCAGCCTCACTAGAGCAGATGTGGGTATAGTGTGGTAGTCGCTAAAGTATCTATAGTAAATATATAGGTAAATACTAAATTTAATTTACTAAATAAATATAGTAAAAACTATATTTAAAGTTTTTAAACATAGGGGTGCCTGGGTGGCTCAGTCCGTTAAGTGTCTGACTTGTGCTCAGGTCATGATCTCGTGGTTTGTGGTTTCGAGCCCTGTGTCAAAGGAGCCTGCTTTGAATTATGGGTCTCCCTCTCCCTTCCCCCACCTCATGCTCTGTCCCTCTCTTGCGAAAATAAACATTTAAAAAATTAAAAATAAATAGATATAGTATATGCCTGTATATATTTGCAGTGCTGACTCATTGTCCTTCCAAATAATATTGCCTTAATGTAAATGGATGAGACTACAAGCTCAACTGAAATGTTTTGGATAACAAAACCCTAGTAATGCTTTCATTTTTAAAAGTTTTGGACCATTAGACCCCACTCTATAAAATATGTCAAATCATAGTTACCTTGAGGCTGATGTCAGCCACAGATATCAACAACAAGGAATGAATTTGGAATGATTTATTCATGAGAGCCTTAGGAAACTCCTTCTGTCAAGTTTTAATTTTTCTTATTTCTTTAAACCTCAAGCAAGAGATATGGTATTTATGACCATTAACTGTCTGGCAATTTAATTATTTTTATGATAATCTTTAATGATTCTAATACTCTAAACTTTTTTTAAGACTTAGGCCCTAAGGGGCTAAGGGTGCAGCAACACAGGCCTGTTATGCGTTTGGGAAGCTTCTGGCAAGTTATTTAAAATACATATAGGAAGCTGCAGAATTATATGTTTTAAATTTATAATTTTTATATAATGATTCTACTTCAATGTATTTATAATAAGGAAACAATCATACATGCATAAACAGAGAGAGAGAGAGAGAAATCTCTTTTTTATCCCTGTTTATAACAGCAAAATATTGGCAACAACATTAAAGAACTTAAGCAAAATAAAACATCCCACAGCAGAGCATTGTATTTTCAAAGTGTCACGTCAGTGGGGGAACTGAATTATATGCCACAACTTAAAAATATTTTCGAGGGGGGCGCCTGGGTGGCTTAGTCGGTTAAGCGTCCGACTTTCGCTTAGGTCATGATCTCGCGGTTCGTCGGTTCGAGCCCCGCGTCGGGCTCTGTGCTGACTGCCAGCTCAGAGCCTGGAGCCTGTTTCAGTCTGTGACTCCCTCTCTCTCTGACCCTCCCCTGCTCACGCTGCCTCTCTCTCTCTCCTAGAAATAAATAAAAAAAATTAAAAAAAAAAAATAAAAATAAAAATATTTTCGAGGAATAGTTAGTGACACAGCAATTTGTAAAATAAGAAAAAAAAAGTTCTTTTTATTATTTTTAAAGTTTTATTTATTTATTTTGAGAGAGAGCATGAGCAGGGGAGGGGCAGAAAGAGGGGGAGAGAGAACCCCAGGCAGGCTCTGCACTGTCAGCCTGGAGCCCGATGTAGGGTTCGAACCCGTAACCGTGAGATCATGACCTGAGCTGACGTAACAGTTGGATGCTTAACTGACTAAGCCACCCAGGGGTCTCCAAGAAATTCTTTTTAAAGAGCCACTGGAGTTAAATGGCTGGTTCAGGGGAAAGGTTATACTCCTTTCACAGTGAGACTTCACTATTAGTTTACAAAGATGCTTGAAGGGGCCTGCTTCACTGTGAAAGTTGTAGTCTTCCCCTGGACATAACCTAGATAGAAGACATTTACACCAAGATGAGTTCTTTCCCACTGCTTTAAAAGGCAGAGGAACTTGGAGTGGGCGTTTGGGATCTCCTGAGTAGCAGTAGGAGGGGGCTGAGATGATTACAGGGAGAGGGCAGTGGAACTGTTTGTGGCTGGTCTGCTACATGGGGATGGGGGGCTGAAGGGAGGGGGGGCTAGGTGGAAAACGTTGGCCAGGGTCAATTTTCCTGTGGTAATGGGGCGTCAAGGAGCTTTGGGACACAAAGGCTTATTACTAAATTTTATTGTCGTTTTCTATGCTGGACTGAGAACCACATGCATTTTGTTCACTTGTTCACCAAAGAATCCCCAACAAACTACAAATGAAATAATGTGCTTCGTTAACCCTCACTTCACCTTGCGGTTGGTGAGAACCCGCCGAAAGCAAGGTGTGGCTTTAAAGCTGTCTCGGCCCTTGCCTGGCCTGCATCCTTTTCTTTCTTCCAGGAGGAAAGAATTAACTGATCCTCGGCTTGCCTATCTTTATCCTTCCTGGCCGCATGAAATTTCCCTGCTCTCAGGCTTTAACACAGTTTCAGAGACATTTGTCTTTCTATCTCCAGTTCAAGTTCTACAGTGTAGTATTTTTTCCCCCATGTATGATACCTCCTTTTACTCCCTTCTCCCCCGCCTTACTTGTGTTCATGTTCTAGCTGAAGGAACTATATCCTGTGCTTCAGCTTTTGGCTGGGAGGCTGGAAACAGCCTCCAAGTTAAATCCATCTGGAAAAAGACTCCATCGTAGGGCGACATACTCCCAACTTCCGGCATCGCACGATCAAATATTCCCCTGGCTGCAATCCTTCATGTCGGTCTCGTGAGCACAGGGCATGTTGTGATCCAAAATGATTCTTGAATGAGCTATTAAAATCCAGAGTCCTCCTGCTGTCGCTTCCTTTCCTCTCTGGCCTTCGCTGTGACGGGTGGTATTTATGTCCTAGTCCATTGCTATGCTGTTGCCTGTGCTCTCGAACCTTTCAGCGGCTGACAGGTCTGAGGGAGGACGCCGGTACCTGTCGCTGATCAGTGTCTACAGAGATGCAGAGAAGGAATGTTATGTGGTTTTTTTCTTTGATGGAAAAGGTGTTATTTGTATTATTTTTTTTTAATTTGTTAGTTCGTTTCATTTGTTGAAACAGAGTTCACATTCAACATTACATTGGTTTCAGGCATACAACATAGCGATTCGACAAGTTTATAGGTTATGCTGTGATCAACGCAAGGGCAGCTACCATCTGTCACCTTGCAACACTATTGCATTACCACTGACCATATTCCCTACGCTGTGCCTTTCATGTTATATATTTTTCATGCATCCCTAGTTGTAAGATACTACACTCACCCCCTTCACCACCACCTTGTTTCCAAACAAGAATGTTTTATTTAACATACACTGATAGTTTCCTTGCCAGTTGAATCCTTCAGAATAGAAGATGAGGTTCAATACGTGACATCACCTTAGAATCAAATCCCACTATGCTCTGTCTTTTGGGATCTCACTTCCTTTCAGATGTTTTGCTGTGCTTTTTTAAAAAGTTTTTTCCTAGGTTCTGCCTTATTTCTTTTAATGATTTTAGCATCAACTTCCTGCTTACAGTGCTACATGCTGCCCTACTCTTCGGCTTTCTTTTTTTAAATGTAGTTCAGACACATCCCCAAGTCCCCAAACAACAAACCAGAGTAAATATCCTGTAACTGGTAATTCACTTTAGAAAAATCAATTGTTGTATAAAGGGCAATTCCCCCTGAGAACCTCTTTTGAATGAGATCTGAATATTCGCTTCTCAAGATTTAATGGCGTCACCTTGATAACTTCAGCATACCGCCTTGGAAGAGTCTGTACCCAACACTTTGACCTGTTCTTCCTCTGAGATTTTCAATAATGGAAGCTATCACTATCAGGCAAATGGAGAACTTGTAAATTGTTCCTGTTTGGGAGGGAATCTGCTGGTAGATAGGATTTCAGGTATCAAGTTCGGTTTCTAAGTCTCAGCTATAATCTTTAGGCTTAATATTGCCTTTGGGCAGGTAATCTGACAGAAGCTAGTTTAAAATGCTTTGTGGACCATGGTTTGAATATACTGTTAATGAAGAGTTAGGGAGTGGATTACATTATTGATAATTAATTTTCTCCCAGTAATAAATAAGTATCTATTATACAACAGGTGAAGGGCTAGGCACTGGGGCCAGGACCAGCTACACACTGTGAAGCCCAGTGCGAAATGAAAATGAAAGGTTCCTTGCTTGAGAATTATCAAGAATTTAGCAATAGTTATTAAGAATTTAATGTTCTAACAGCAGAACATTAAACCAGATGTGGAGCCGCTCCAAGCTCCGGGCCCTGTGGTTACTGCACGGGTCACAGGCTCGTGAAGCAGCTCCTCACTGGAGCTGGTGAGGTATTGTCCCTGACCTCACGGGATCAAGTAAGTGAGAACCAGTCTAATCTCCTAGGTGGGATGCAAACTGTTCTGGAATTCATTTATGCACATTCTTAAAGCAGTTCCTTAACTGTGAAATTGACACTTTACAATTGAGGAAAAATCAAAATGCTGATGGGTGTTACCTGAGTCTGTGCCTTATTTATTTATTTATTTATTTATTTATTTATTTATTTATTTATTTCTGGAACTGTTTAACAAAAGCCACAGACCCAAAACTGCCAGAGGCACTATTTCCACTCTCAGCCTAATTAGCCTTTCTCACCCATCAGGCAACCTCCTCCTATAAAATAGATTCAATTTGAAAATCCTACTTGAAAGTCGTGAGGTCCGTCACCTTTCCTCAACTAGCAGGACTTGGAAAGCTTAGGTGGCCTCTAGGAGCTTGGGAAAGAGCAGAGTTGTGTTTCCTTCTCATCTAGAGAACAGGTGTGTCTTCTGATCTAGCCCTGACTTGGTGACAAATTAAAGAAAAGATGCCACTCTTTGTTTTTTTAT